>JAEAOA010001358.1:600000-975000 GCA_016746295.1 Potamilus streckersoni
GTTATACCAAAAATAGAACAGTTACTACTAGAGTGGAAGGCACACTCTCTATGGATGTAACTGCAGGGAGGGTGCATGTGTATTATGATTCAGAAAGTATTCTTCAAGAAATATATTTTACAAGGAAAAATTGGTTTCGTCAAATATGTTACCCAATCACAATACCTTAGGAGAGTAGGTAAGATGTGGAGAGAGGTACATCTCCTTACCCTGGAGATGTCATCTCCAGTCCCCTAAGGTTCATGAGATGAATTCTAGGGGACTCATCTATCAATATGTGGCTTCAAAAGAATAGGTGTATGCATTCATGCTGGTCCAATCCAAAGATAGGGCATTAACTGCCCAAGCTTTTGTGTCTGGAATGGGAGAGACAAAGGATGGGAGTTTGGCATTCCACCTTGTTGCAAACAGGCTCATGAACAGTCAGTCCCATAAGATACAAATCTGAGTGAGAACTGAAGGATGGAGAGACCATTCATTCTGTTCTAGTTAATTATTCCATGTTGAAAAGTCAGCCAGAACATTGAGGTGTCTTGGGATATGGTGAACATGTGGTTTTGTTTATGACAACACCACTTTATATATAAAGTCCAATACTGGAGTCCGCCTTATCAATGCAGATAAATCACCACTGTGTGATTGGGTTCGTCCTCATCATTTAAGGTACAGTAAGTCACCACTGTAGAATTTTTGGACAGAATGAAAACTTCCGTACCAAGGAAATATTCCTGCCACTGGCGAAAAGCTTTTACAATGGCACTCCTCTTCAGAATTATTAATAATGAGATGTCATTCCTGGGGAGCATGCACTGCTGGCATTCCTAAAAGATGGTAGTAGGCAGTCTCCCCAGAATACAAAAGGTCAGTCTGTCTGTAACACTCCCTGACTGAATGTAACTATATCAGAATCTTCTATTCCATCATAAGATCAACTTAGAGGAATAGGACATAGCGGAAAGAGGAGGGGGCAGAAAACATCCTCAACAGAAGCTCAAAAGGCTGGAAAACAAGCAACATATTCTTGGTTGTCTAAGTGAGAGTAATGTCCCCTGTGATGCTTGAACCTTAGCTGACAAAGAGTGATGAGGTCTGTAGCTCACTAAATTCATAGATTGCCCTGAATTAGAAACCGTGACTTCAAGACAGTCACTGATAAAGAGGCTCTTCTCATGGCTGAGTGTAGAGAAATTGTGAAGTGACATCTGTTGAAGCATGAGGAACTACTTGTGGCCTTGTGCTGAATGAGTATCTCAATGTTGTATGAGAGTTAGACTGGTCCCTGCAAATGTTGGGTTTGATGTACTTGAAGCTGGGTTGTTATTGACTGAGCCTGTAATATTGGTGTATTGGCCATTTTTGATCCCCATTATATGGCCTCGGCTGGTTGCAATGAAAATAGGCCTTTCATGTGACAAGGATATCATTAGGATCATCATTTGGCACACATTATGGTATATTTGTTCCATGTAATCTCTATGTCTGTTGAATGAGAGGGAACCTGGCTGTTTGCTAGCTGTCATTCACTAGTCCATAAGAGAAATCAAATCAGACCCGAGGAGGCAAGGCAGAAGGTGTTTAAAAATGCTGAATCCTGTGGTGGTAACCTAAATGCTGGAGAAGTTTTTGAGAATGTCAATGTATGGCATTTCATGACTAAAAGTAAGTTGAATTATCTCCCTTGTCTCAATAAGGATTTACACTGAGGAAAAAGTCGGCATGCAGACTGGTGAAGTCTTCATTCTGAGCTGTGTGTTATTAGTGCTTTGCCCATAGTTCTAATTTGTAAGACAAAACAGAGCAAAACATAAAATTGTAGTCCTGCACCTGTCTAGAACACGATGTCCATGCAGAGCAAAAGCATGAAAAGGTTGACCCAAAAATTGATAACAGTCTAATAAAGCAATGAAGCATACAGATAAAATATAATGACTACCTACTTCAGGAAAAAGTTATAACCTTGTGGGCCTGTACATGATATTGAATACAATGTAGGTTACCATGGAAAAAAAGTGATAGCAAATGATCTCAATACATTGCTACCTGAAGGGATGGTCAAGGACCGCCTATACAGGTAGAATCATTGAAGAATCACCTTGCAAGGTTAATGAAACCATGGTAAATGAAACTCACCTGTATGTACCAGAAAAGATAAGGAGTTTCTTAAGAGTATAAGGATATGCATACATATAAATAATATAGCCCAAACCTAACTTGTGAAGTCGTATAATCTACCCATGCTAGAAACTAAGCACTTGTTATATATGACTGAATGTTTCTGCAGATATATATGACTAAAATGCAAATGTCACCTATTGAAACACACATGTGCAGTATGTGACTGAATAAACCATGTATAGAGTGCTGACATGTACTTGTCTGGCAAATACAGAAATGTACACATCTTGCATTACATACAAAAAAAGCTTTACAGAAAAGACAACTGAGTTACCATTATAGAAATGTACTCAGTAGGTGCAACAATACATATGATGCAATACTTGTAGGCAAAAAGGCCCAGAGACCACTCATACAAGTAAAAACACTTACTCCCAAACAATACAAATGCCTTGGAATAGAAACTCACTGATCTGTACCTGTTTGTAATGGAATTACACATATTTTAGTTATATCAGCACTAGAGACTTGCACGTATACAATAATTATAACCCATCCTGAATGTGAAATTGCTTAGGCTCCCAGAAAAAGATAGAAAAAGTTGGAAATACGGATGAAGCATACTTTCCTTAGAAGTTAAAATTTGTAGTGATATAACTTCCACAACATGACAAGAGCATCTGTGAAAGTAGCAACTGAGGTTGATTGTCTTATTTAGCTATATGTTTATACTTTTACTTTATTAAAGAAAATCTGAAGAAACCTACTCACTGACTTGAGAAGCATACAGTATTGATCTTCTCTTGAACAATGTAAATTTATTCTACTGTTACGAAAAATAATGTTCTAAGGTTTAGACAATTAAATTCCAGTTGACAGACACTTTTGTTTTAAAAAAATCAACAAAAACAAGCAAATTCTGAATTTACGAATCATGTAATGACCCAATCACGAGGCTGACTGTTTATTATTGTTCAATTTGAACTTCACATGTACTGCAAGGGACCAGCCATTTAATTAATGGAGCTACATTGCTCTTTCCTACTGGGACACTTTATTTCATTCATCACAAGATATATTTATTTCATATTTCACAGAAAAACAGCATGGCATGGTGTCTATTTTCTAAAACATCAGAACTGAACTAAAAGTTCACAGTTGTACATGTATATTCAGCCTTATGACTTGGTCATTACTTTTAATAGACTAAACACATGGTTCATAATTGTGTAAATTCAGTGTTTTTGCTTGCTTTTTTTCACAGAAGCGACTGTCATTAGGAACTTAAATGTACATACCTCAGAGGATTAATTTTCATGTATAAAAATTAGCATAACTTAAACTGTTTAAGAGAAGATGAACAACGTCTCATCAAGTCACTAAAGTTTGTTAAGATCTCTTTGATTAAAGTAAAGGTGTAAACTTGTTGCAAAAGGTGTTTATCAGCTTTTTGTAAATGAAAGTAGTACATAGTATTAGTAGTTTTCACAGCATTGCGACTATGTTAATATTATCTAAAATTTGATTTGGCATCATATCTATTATACAGCCTTCATTAGAACTAGGAAATATATTTATTCATCTGATAACAATGAAGATAAATTGACATCTCTCTCAACCTCTAAAGAGTATTCTTGCAGGGGTAATACACAGTAAACCACACCCATTCCACTGTGGTCATCTTAAACAAGTCAGGGAGGAAGTGTGATATACTGAGCAATTTTCAGCAAGCCACTGTGGCAACTCTATCATGGAGAGATGGCAGATTGTTTCCTTCCTAATCCCCTCCACTCTCCACCACCACTGCGTTGTGTGACTCTGAAAATACATGTGGGCATACTGTAACTGCATCTGATGGATACTTTTATCAACCAAAAACCTAAGATGCAGTGGTTTATCTATCAATGTTTCATGCGTCAAATACGCAGAATTTTCTGATTTGACGTACTTAATTCGTCGACAGTATGTAAACTGACACACCCCAATGTTATGTTTTTCTGATGAACACAAAACAAAGGTTTGGTCTAAAACTCATCGCTGGTATGTAAATTGATGCACCCAATGTTATGTTTTTCTGCTTAACACAAAACAAAGGTTTGGTCTAACTGCTTCATTGGTTAGATTTAAACTCTCTCAATGAGAGATAACATACACATCAGTTTTCTTATGCTGATGTTATCATAATACATAGGATTACAACTGAGTGTGGAGCCTGGAGCTGATATTATGTGACCTGAAACTGTCACATCATTTGTAGCAACAGGTTGTTATAACTATAAATCAATTCACACAAGAGGTGAAAAATGTGATTTTACAGTGATTCTCCCAAGAAACTATTATTTTATGTACATACTTGTCGTGCAAAGAAGCAACAATTTCGATTCGCTCAATTGTATGCCTTGTGTTGTTCCAGGATACTATCAGCATTCAAATAAAAATGGTATCAAAGGTAAAAAATTAAAATAGATTTGAAACGAAATCATTTGGACTGCATTTTTTACAACCGACCGTCAACAATAGTATTGTTATCAAACCAGTGGAGCCTTTATCATCTAAAGATGAGGTTGCAGTTACTTGTAAGATAAAACATATTTTTGTGCAGCAATGGCTGAAAACATACAGCTGGCTATATTTTCAAAAAGAAGTCAAGTGAAGAATGTGTCAGTGAAGACGCCTTTATGTTTTGTCATATATGTACAGAGGCTAAAAATAAACCTTGATGACCAAATGTGCAAACCAAACAATAATTTTCAGACAAGTACAGTGGGAAGGCATGCTGGGTTGCCAGAACACAAACTGCTAAATAAAGGTTCACAACACCAGGCAGATTTTAATGCAGTTTTATAAACAAGCCAAAGCAGTGAAAATGCTACTTAAGTGTAACCATTAGTGGAGTGTTAAAGACATCACTTTGTAAAAATTCAAATCTCTTCTTAATTTAATATACAACTTAACGGCTAAAGAAATTGATGCCTTTGGCATTTTGAAGAATTCCGTTGTTCAGTGCGACTTGGCCACTACCTTTTCCAAAGTACTGGAGAGCATGTCAAACGTTGTTGAGGATAGTCTTACACATGACCTGCAAAATTCATCATTTGTGACAGCAATGGCAGATGAAAGTACTGACACAGCCAACAACAAATGCCTTGTCATATATTCTTAGAATTTTTCTGATGATATGAAAACATAAACAAGATTTTTAACAAATATAGAATGTTCAGATGCTTCTAGCAAAGGAATTGCCTAATTGGGTTTAGTCACATTATATAACTAATATTTAGTTGTGTATTTAAACAATATAATTATTTTTTAAAAACTACTTTAGACTGATATCAGCTTGAACAAGACTCCTAGGTTTGGATTTTGACTTGCTGTTATTTGCCTTGATGAGACAATGACTTACATGAAGCCATTTGTAGATAAAACACTGAAGATGGTTTAATCACACCTAGCTTTCTGATTTGGGTCAATTATAACAAAATGGCAGTTTTCATTTAGGATAAGCTGCATGTTGTGAGAATATATTCAAGATGACTGTCTCCATGGAAATATTGAATGCCAGAGAAACATTATTTGTACTAAGGAGCAATAAGACATCAGGTTGACCGTGCAAGTCAAGTTTCTTGATCCTCTTCCTCCTAGTTTGGAATACCTGAAAATATAGTCTTTACTTTAATGATGGCCAACATGTTGCTCAGTGTGAAACTTTGTTCATTATGACCAACAAGACTTTGAGATGATTGTGTATCAAGTTATTAACCAAAGAAGAGTCGGGATACTAAGATTTTTAAAATATCCACTCTGGTGAAACGAACCTAATAACTTTTTAGGAGGAATGTGTCAGGTTTTATTACTATTTTACAACGATTTGGTATGATTAGTGATAACAAACTACTTATCCCTTGGAAAACCAAAGCCCCACCAGCTCTTATTTCAGTAAATAGTTATTTTTTTACTTTTTGGCAAATATGACATGACTGAACCAGAGCTCCTAAGCATCTTGTGAAAATTTAACAGAAACTTGCTGAAAATGTCAAGGTCACTGAAACTATCCACAAGTAAATCTCTTATGGTGCCCAACCTGAACTTAGCTTGGAACGATCTTGGTAAGCCACCCATATATTTAACGATTATCAACTAGTTACAAGTGAACTGGTCAGCTATCCACTGGAAATCCTGTAAACAGCTCATACACATCATATGTGGTCATAGGGTTAGTTGTTAATAAATGCACCAGAAATGCTGCATACACAACAGGTGCCTGACAGAAAATGAAATGCCACTGCATTAACACTCAAGTTCTCTGACTAGCTGCGCACAAAACAAAAACACAAAAACATGAAAGGAAATCATATATTATGTGCAAAATAAGACAATCACACAATCTGAAACTAATAGCTGTACAAAATTACAAAATTATATTAAATTACATAGTAATAACAAATATTTATGGTACCAAAATTAAAGCACAATGATTAACAAGCAAATCAAAGATTTGTAACAAAACAATTTAACACAGACATACATTATGACCAGTACAGCATACAAACTGGACAAAATCCATGTATGTTAAAAAGCC
This sequence comes from Potamilus streckersoni, assembly GCA_016746295.1. Lineage (NCBI taxonomy): Eukaryota > Metazoa > Mollusca > Bivalvia > Unionida > Unionidae > Potamilus > Potamilus streckersoni. The sequence continues at coordinate 606,695 of JAEAOA010001358.1, forward strand.
TAAACAATTCTCAACTTTGATTTAGCATGTTTCTACCATAGGAATATGCATTGTGATGAAATAATGACAAAATAGTTAGGGGGGAAAAAGATGAGACTGCAATTTACACTCAACAAATGATTATATGTCATCACAACTCACTTGTAAGGTTAAACAATGAAATAACAATATTACCCTATACATGACATTTTTATCCTGAGGAAAAATATCACGTCAACAAAAGGACCAAGTAGTCTGAGATCACTCATTTAGCTAACATCTGCTCAACAGTCGAGTGCATGAGCGGCTAGCCTGGACATCTGGGTCAGTATGATTCTTTTGGAAGAAATTTCTTCCAATGCTATTGATTTGTTGCTGAAAACAATTGTATTAAGGTTTCTCTAATTCTTTTATCTTCCTTCACCAGAATGCTTTCTGTGAAATTTGGTAAAATTTTGTTGAGCATTTTTTTTAAAAAAGTCATTCAGGTTTTAAGGCCAACATATAAACTATTCTGGTCTATGATAGCTGACCAGTAGAGATAAAAATAAATGCCACCTCCTGACATGAATTGATAGAAATTAAAAATTAACAGTAAAAATATGCTAAAGAGGATGTGAAAAAACAAGAGGCCCATATGGCACGAGTCTGCTCCTCACCCAGCTGACATTTGCCAAATAAAAAAGCAGTTGGCTAAAAAGAATTAAGGTCAGTAGCGTGCTTTCTGTGAAATTTCATCTGGCACACAATTACTGAAAGGTTTTTATGGCAGATGGGCATAATTTTAATAAATGTGAAAGGCCATAAAGGTATGAAGCTTTCTGTCAAATTCTGTGAAGAAATTATTATAAGCTTTAACATTTTTCTTTAATAAGAGTCATATCTGTTAGTAGAGTGGCTATAACAAGTCCTTAATGCTCAGATGCTTTCTATCAAATCTGATAAAATTCTGTAAGGTGCCTTTTTACAAGAAGTCACTGAAAGCTTTTTAATTACCAGGTAGCTTAAACTTGAATAGTGATTGTAAATATTCATGAACACTTTTATTTGATATCCTGTACATTAATTTGGCTTTTCTCAAACAGATTTGGTCTTGAATAGGTAATATTTTTAACTTACTAGCTAAATTTTTCTTGTTTTCTTTATGGATTCATATTAGCCCAAATGCTCTTTTTTGAAGATGTGCCAGCTTTGCTATGTTTTTATCATTTGAATTGCCCCATACTTTATTACAGTAGTCTAAACAGGACTGAAGAGTGACATAATTTTCAGTAACTCTAAAACCATCTACCTTATATCTAAATTGGTCTAATTCTATTGGGCATTTTTGAAGAAGTCGCTGAAAATTTTTTCCCCGATGTTTAGTAATAGCAGCCATATTTGAGAACATACTGAAATAATTTTTGTACAAATATGAAAGTCATCTACACCTTGATGTCAAGTTCTGTCACATTATGAAGAGCTGCTTTTAAGAAGACCTTGTTTAAAGGTTTTTCTATTCTTGGTAATTGAGGCCATATCTTAACTGCAGATTGGCATCATCTGAATAAATCTGAAAGACTTCATGCCTGGATGCTGTCAAATTTTGTAAAATACTATTAAGTTGTATTTTGTAAGAAGTTCCTTAAAGGATGTCCTATTTTTAGAAATAGATCAGCATTCACTAAACATGTCTGAAAGGCCTCGAGGCCATGATCCTTCTTGTGAAATCATGTGTAATTAAATCAAGCAGGTTTTAAGAAGCTGTTCTCAACAGCATTTTTGGACATGTGACACATGTCAGTTGGTACAAGATAATAATGGATGAAAGACCATACCATATACTCACTTGACATTATAGCAAGTTGAGCTACAACTACTAACATAACACAAAGTGACATTTGGCAGACTATACATAAAACATAAAGATGCATGATTTTATTGAATTTATGTAATCAGCATTCCTAAGTACAAATTTGGAAAAGACAATAATAAAGTACCAAATATATTCACTTGTAAGTAGAGATCAGGTGGAATAGCATTGTTCTACTAATTACTCCTAACAAAATGCACAGACCCAGATTGAAAGGAGCATTATGCAACACCTGATCTGGGTCTCTGCATCTGAACCCAACTCAAGAGTATTTATGGTACATCTTTGGACAATGGCTATTTTTAACAGTTACACCACAATACAGTAATCATTGCTTTTTAATTTCAGTTTTTGTTTCTGGTAAGTCTTTGGACAGTTGCTATTTTTAAAAAGTTACAAGACAATACAGTAATCAATGTTGTTAAATTTCAGTATTTTGTTTCAACACTTTTGATCAGAAGCAAGAAGTGGTGTTGGCTAAGTGGTTAAGGCATTGAATTTGTGACTAAAAGGGATCTGGCTTGATTCCCACCACCGGATCAGACTAGATTGGATACTATAGTGTGTGGCAAAGAACTTTACTTTCCTCAGCATGATGCACCTTTCAAAGTATTGTATTATAAAATGCCCCAAAAAACCAAATCAAACCGATCTGAACTGGAAACATTATCTTTTGCCTATATTTTTCATTGACAATCTGTTTAACTCAATTTCCACATTAAATTTTTAGTTCATTACAATGCAACCCTATCATGCTTATACATGTATATATATGTAATTATATACACATAATACAATTTTTAAAATATTATTGAGATGTCTTAAGCCACATGTCCATTGTATGCCTTCATGATTTTATCCAATTATCCAAACCCAAATGAACTAACTGAAAATCTTTTCCTTATTTCTTTAACTTAAAGCTGAAGGAACTTAAATCTTAAACATCTGATGTCTATGTGCCGTAGTTGGTCATTATATGATGTATTTTGGCCATAGAACTTCAAATATCACAGCAGAAACTATAAACTGTAACTAATTCTAGCTAACAAGAGTATCTAGATTACATTGTAATTGCACATAAGTAAAAAATATTTAAAGAAATGTCACTAGAAAAAGTTGCTGAACCAGTGTTCTAAAAATGTGTCAATATCAAAAAACATCTTTAACTGTCTGAATATGTAATCAGGTCATCTATATGTGAATATAAATATGACTACCAAAATTTAATTTGTCTGAAGTGAATTTTGCCCTAAACTGTGCTTCTCAAATTTTTGACATAAATTTTAAGTCCTAAAATGTAACAAAATAAGAACTTGAAAAATGGCTGTAATGGACTAAAACAGTTGTAATGGCCTAAAAATTGTATTGCATCATTTACCTACACAAGATAGTCTACCAAATGTTATGTCTAATTTTTGCTTAATAGTGATTAAAAATATGAGAAAAATCCAAAATGTTTTTAAAAAAGGGCTTTTAAAGAATTTACTATTTCCAGTAATGGTCTGACAAATTTAAACAAGTCTAGTAAATAGGAATACAAACATGTCTAACATAGTGGTTTTTTAAACAATCTTACGAACAGGCTTCTTGAGATGAACTGATACAATGATGGGCTGAAAGACACATAGACAGGACAAAATTATAATGCCCCTTCTGCAATTAGAGGGGGCATAAAATCTCAAAGTCAAGCAAGAAATGAGCCATTGTAAATTTAAATTTTCAAAGTTCTGGGTTATTTTTTACCTTAACCTTCTGATCCTAGATATAGAATTCTTGCTTCAGTATACACTTTCATCTGACACCCTTTGCTCTTGACAAATGTTAAATTTTGTCTTGTGTAAATGTACAAAACACAGAGGGATCTTGACTATCACAATGTGCATTTCATATCTTTTTGCAAGCATGTTACAAATCTAAAGGACTTAAAAATGAAATTTTGTGCAATTTAAATTTCAAACTGCATTTGCTTTTGTAAAAACTTGGTGATTGCTAGTGGAGATGCTTGTTTATAATATAGTCCAACTGCAAACTGCAAAGATCCAGATCTGCCCCACATAATGCAGCAGCTGATCTGGGTCTAGGTAGTTTGTTTAGGAGTTATCAGAAGAACAAAGAACATGAACCCTGGTGGAATATTATGTGATGTCAGATTGGGGTCTGTGTTGTTTGCAGTTTGATTAGCAGGGATATATGGTAATTTGAAATTTGTACATAAAAATCACTAAACTTTCTTTCAGTCTCTCCTTTATCCCAATTGTTTCATTTATGGGTATAGCCAACTTGTTTGCTTCAAATTAGTCTGTTTGTACATTTTTATTGGTTACAGGTCATTCAGTACATGGGCATACAAGTAATTCATTCAGAAAACCAAACATCACTGACCCACAAGAATGACTTGCTAAAATAGTCATGTATAAGTGTAGTTTAAAATTAAATGTAAATACATTTAATCAACTAGCAAATTCTAACAATTCAGTACTATTGCTAGATAAAGCTGTGATATGATGTCAGTGGTGATGGAAACAAGAGAAATTGGGAAAACCACCAATCTTAAAAGACAAATTATTAACCTTTACATGTCTCAGCAAGTATTGATTGCGAAACCAAAACAATAGCAATAAAGGTATACTACCATTACACCATATAGCTTTTTGACAGACTGCCAGCAAAGTAAATAAGTAATGCCCAATATTCAACTGAAAATAGTTACAGAAAAGAAAAAAAAATAAACAAGTTCCGCAGAACTGGTTGTCTCATCTATATTAATATAACCATTATTTATGACCTTCAATATTGTTGATAACATCTGTTGGGACTAAAATGGGCCAACATAACATCTAAACTCAAAATGTGCACCAAGGGAGAAAGTATATTTTGTGATTAAGTTTTATTAAAACAATTAAAATGGCCAGAGTTGTAACAAAGTGTTAACCTGTTATATAAGGTTATATTTGTGATCCCACCCTTCCCCATACCACCACTGCTTACTGAAGCTGGAAAATATTTATTCACTGGATTTAATTAAAGTTTTACATCTATGGCATACTACATCCTTTTGGCATAAACTTGCACATTGACAAATATTTTCAATTGAGAATTAATATGCAAATGTAGCATACTGACAAGTTCATAGTTGAATACGTACAAGACTACATAAGAATTATTACATTTAAACATGCATAAACTATCAAAATGCACCACATTTTCAATAAATCATATTAAGAAACTATTTTTCTTGTACAGTTTATATAAAATATGGCAGAACCATTTTCTTTATAGTTCTCTAAATCAGTATAAAAAACTGAGAAATAAACACAATGGAAGAAACAAATAAAGAAGAAAACATTCTCATTAAGAATCTGTTCAGATACATGAATTATGGACATGATTTTCAAGTTATGTATGTCTCATTTGACTTTTATTAATTCTTGGTCTTGGATTTTGAATCATGATCAAATCTTGTATAGAAATTATCTGATTCTTACTCTACAAGTTGACATAAATGCAAAATATAAGTAGAAAAGCAACAATTTTAACTCTACGTGTTGATACAAATGCTGAGTAAGGATGATAAGATTCTAACTCTTCCTGTTGATATACATGCATGAACTGTGCAGAAATGCTGTGATACTAACTCTGCCCATATAAGAACTGCAACGTTTAGAAATGCTACAATTCTAATTTTACCATTTGATATAATGCATGAGCTGTAAAGAATTGCAGTTCTATTTCTATATCTTGATATAAATAAGAACACTTGTGAACATTATAAATGAAAACACCTTGGATTTTGAAAAAAATATTTGACACCTTTTTTCTTTTCAATAAATAAAAGTCAAGTATTGACAATGTCTGGCTGGAGGGGTAAGTTGGCATATGTTACACATAAGCTGTGATTGGTCAAAGTAGTTGGACCCATATTAGACCAATTGTGAAAATAAAATATAAAGCAATAGTGTTATCTGATCTTGCAGTGGAGTATAGAAAAGTTCACAAATTAACCTAGGTCTATTGCTGACTAACAGCAATCATGTCTGGTTGCTATCAAAATTAACCAGCAAATTGGATAGGGAGTGATTACCCCAAAATGCAGCTAAGTTCAGACTTATCCTTGGTAAAATCTGCCCCTCTCATATCTAGGGCTCACCATTTGGTTATGAAAAGGTGTGCTAGAAATGTATCCTACTAGAATGTACCATTCATGGTGCAGGATATGGTAGACTATCATTAATGAATGGTCTATTATCACAAGGATTTTATTATGATAACTACTTGCTGTCTGTTATAAGGAATTTATATCCAAAATGAAATCATGTTTGTTCTTAATTCATATTAACTTGCATTACTATTAAATTTATGAGGATTTGTACCATTTGTTTCTGAGATTACTAAACCCAAATTGTAAAATTTATATTAAAACTTACTACTTGTATGTCATACCAGAATCAAACAAAGCACATAATCAGAGCACTTTTATTTATATGTCATTGGGAAATTAAATAAGTTATTTTTAGCCATCATCAATTAATTTTAGCTTTAAATCCATTTGAATGGTCCATCTTGGCAGCTCCATTTTCATGCTTAATGGAAGCTCCCTGCTTCTTGTAAGATTTCCTGTAGAAGTCAGCAAACAGGATCAAAAATATAAAAGCATATAAACCAATCCAGTAGACAAATATTATGGGATACTGGCAGTCGATGAATAACAGCTGTGAAGAATGGATTACAACCAGGATAAACTGTGTCTGAAAAAGGATATAAAAGATATGAAACACATCAATATTTGCTTTCAAACCAAAATAAAGCTTGCACAGCAAAACACTCTGATCATAAACACCCATTAAATAAGCTCATAACAGGACTCATTCAAAGACAAGTGACTGAAAAGTGATGATACTGTTCAACAGAAAGCAAACCAAAATGAACTTTAATGCTAGACAAACTTGTAGCCTGATTTCTGGGAAAATTCAGTTTAAATTTTCTTCACAAAAAGAGGAAATTAAAAGTGTCTCAAATACCCATTTTACAAAATACACCAGTGGTTACTGACCTAATTTGTACAAGCCATATGTTTAAAGGGACTAAGCTAAAAATACGAAATTGGTAAAGAAAACTATGAGATTGGAATACTGTAATGAATGTGCATGGGTAACAAAAAAATTAAAATCTGAACATTATCATCAAGGGTAATGGAAACAAATGTAAACTTATCTACCTGAATAATAAATTAAAGAATGAAAACAATTAAAATTTTGCAAACATTTGCATCACTAGCTAGGATTAGGGTATTCCTTACTTAAACACAGTTGCAAAAGTAGCAGTATTGGTATACAAGCACTTCCAAACCAATATAAACATTGTCAAGCTTACTTGTGACATTACTCAATCTAACATATCCTCATAATCCTTAGCCATGATTTTGATGAAAGATATATTGTGTATGTGAGTTACTGGATTTTTAATGTCCTTTTAACAATCTGATTCAATTTGTTACAATGTCTGTAGTTTGGCAGTTTATACTGGTGTCTAGCACTGTGGCATCACGCTTCAGACATGAGGCATCATGTCCAACCTAGTCACATTATCCTAACACCAGGCCAACCAGTCCTAACACTAAACTCTTAATGCTGAGCACCAAGTGTGGCAGCTGCTGGTATAATTTTTGTAAGTCTTTGGTATGACTTGGCTGGGTTCAATCCCACAACCTTAACATTAGAGGTGAAAGCTCTAACACTTAAAACACCAGAATGGTCTGTAAAATATATTCTAATGAGTTTATGTTTGTAGAAAAGAAAATATTTTGCATCAAACACGAGTAAAAATCAATTGTTGATCTATGCAGTGGATTCAACCAGTGTAGCTTAAAAATTACAAGCTTCTGAATTGTCATGTTTCTCTTAAAAGTAGGTTAGTACAAACTTTAATCTAAGAATAAAATCAAACGAATAGTGACTATACATCACTTTATATATCAAAATTAATTCCTTACAAATGGGACTATGATTACCACAAAATCCTTATACTCTTGAGAAAGATGATGCTCACGCAAATGCTAATGATGACTGAAAACTGACTTAAGTACAGCTCTCCTTCATTTTTTTATATATTTACTAATGAGAGAAAAAAAAATATTTACAATTTGCATGGATGTCATGTACTTTTTCCACCATAGATATTTCTGGTATGCTGGTCCAAGGGCAGACAATCCATAGTAAGCATACATCACTAAATGAATGAAGGAATTCAGCAAGGAATGGAAGGTACCAAAACCACCTGAAAAGTATAAAACAAAGATGTATTTAAGAAGCTGCCAACTCCAAGCTACATGATGAGGCTGAGAAGAAAAGGAATTCTAATCAAAACATAGAAAAATCAAGGCAATGGTATATATACATCATCAAATATTATTTGTAACTGTAAAAATTAAGCATAATTTGAAGACCTGTTATGAGAAATTTGACTTTAGTTTATCAATTTGTCCAACATAGTTTTGAAATTTCTCAGAAATGGCGCTGTATTGGTGGCATCTATCCAGACATACCAGAAACTGCTGCCTTTGCCCTGTGAGGTCTTTGGTTGTTGTTGTTGTAGAATTTAATGCTATTTTTCAGCACGAGATAGACTATATATGGCAGCCAGTTATTAATTGTGGAGGAAGAACCTGGGAAAACCCCTGAAAGAACCAGTGACTCATGAGAAGCTATTGGCAAGCTTTCTCGCAAACACATGACTTCAATCCACACAGAAAGATGTGAGATGGCAATGATCATAATGGTGAGCACTTTGACCACTTAGGTCCCAATGTAACGAGAGAGAGAGAAAGAGGAGAGAGGAGAGAGAAACTTTTAAGCATTTTTATAACCAAATATTATATTGGATGGATCCAATTTATATTAATCTGTGAAGAATTCAAAATTCCACATGATAGATGCATAGTATTAGATACAAGTCATAGCCAATTTTCATCAAGTCATGAAACCATACAGATTATGAATATGCGCAACCAAATGGTTTTGGAGTTTCATTCATAACTGGCTTACTTGTTAACATGGCTACCCAAGCTAATAGTTTGATGACAAGTAATGTGTGTGTGCATGAACATGTGAGTCAAACCCATTTATGACTGGATGTCAAAGGGACTCATTTATGTTAGTTAATGAGGGAACAGTTTTGCTAACACCCCTCCACTTCTCCAAATCAAGAAGGGGAGCGAGTATTCCCAATGTGTTCTCCCTTTTGACTCAGAGAAATGCTGTGATGGATGCACACACTTTAGAAATTCAAACTCATAACCAATTCTCAAAATCTCGTGTTGATGGGGTGAGAAAACTATGTGCAATCACACTTCAAGAAAACTGCAGAATATGTGAATTAGGAAAATTAATTTAATTGTAATGTACACACTTTATGACCAAGAGAACACTCATAAATTTTGGGGGGACAAAATATGAGGCAATACAATATGTATCGCATTTTGGAGCATATAATGCACACTTTTTGTACCCATTTGTCCTGTGTTCATAAGATGTTGCATGTTTTCAAAAAAAACAATTTTTTTTCAATTTAGATCTGACACTAGTTGCATGGCTCTACAGCTATCTACATGTCACATTCACTCCTTGTGAAATATTAAATACATCACATTGTTACTACATGAATATGGTTTACCAACCTGAATTAGAAATAAATTAATGCTTACAAACCTTGGCAGTCGAATAAGCCAATTTCATTTGACATCATTGCATATTTTAAGTTGTCTGACTAGACCAGAAATACAAATGACTGGTAACTTGTTCATCTACTCTGCCATGATTACATTAAAGCTGTGCAAAATAATGCATTGCAGCAAGTATATACAATTACTCTATAAAAGTTTGATATTCAATAACTGTTACTGTAATAAATTTTGTCTTTTTTATTGATTTCTTTTAACATGTTTAACTAAGATATAATTTTCAGACCTCAATCAGTATTAATGTTCTCATCTCATCAAGGGTACATCTTTGTTATGACTATAGATTATTCTTTATTGATACTATTGTAAAACAAAATATGTTAATATAATAAATTGGCCAAATATTAACTTTTCATTGGAAAAAAAACTTGGTTAAGAATTTTTTTTATAATCTTACATCACAGTATTTGTTATTTCTTTGTGATTATAAAGTGATTAATCCTTCATTGAGACAGTGTGGTATTTTCAAGGTAGTTAAAGACCATGCTTGATCCAGGTAAATATGCAATTCAATCACTTTTCTTTGATAAACATAACTTGGTTCCTTTATTTATTTCTCATCCTAAAATCACTATTTGATGAAAAAATGTGTGCAGGGGTGGGTGGAGGTGGGGTAATAAATGTGGGTGCAAAAATATGTGCTTCATTGGCACAGTTATCATCTCAAATCGATGCATATTAAATGAGAAATACTCCTGTAGTGAAACAAAGAAGGCATATATATTTTACTTTATTTAGAGAACCATGCATTGGTACAAACACATGTATGCTGTTTATATATACATGTCTAATGCATATTAATGAATAAAGTAGCAACACTACTCACCCACAAATCACATCACAAACATTGAATCCACGACACAAGTAATTCCATTGAAATATGCACACAGAGATTGAAAATATTAAATAATTTTGTTCCACGTCTTATTGGTCTGAATTCAGTGGGGAAAAATAGCACAATTATGTAACGAATGATGAAGCACATTTACTTTTCAGTATGTCCAAAGTCGGTAAATGTTTGAGTTTTAAGTGTTCATGAGCATAAACTTTTTTTCGTTAAAAAGGAAATTTTCACAACAAAGTAAAAATGTTCCAGTCACGTTGGAAAAGGAAACAATCCATCAGATTTCATTGCTTTTATTTAAGTTCGGAAATGACTTTCTTTGAGGAAAGGTTCTTTGTTTTTATTGAAGATTGTAGTCGGCTTTTTTTTGATGAAGGGTGCATGTGTTAGTGAAGTCAACACTAAAGGACAGCATTGGATAACCAAAGAAATACCCGTTTCTTATTGTGGCGGCAACATACAAAAACTGATTGAGACTGATTTTATTTATCATTTGCTTAGTAGTTTTCATAACAGTCAGTGCTTCAAAATTAATGTTTTCTTTGAAATTTCAGCTATTTTATCTGGGTATATTTTTAAAAAAATGTTGGCCATTGTATGATCAATTGTAGTTACTGTTCCTTCCAGTCTACTGAATTGACGAGTGAGAGCTTGTTTTTGTTTTTGTTTTTTTTCTTCTGTTTGCATTTATGGTAGTGGAGTGATGCTGCCTTCCATGCATGCATAAAAAATTTTAAGACAAGGTCAAATGATAATAGAGATGCAGGTGTTCTCTGGTCTGATGACAGAGATTATTACAGAAAATGTGAATGTTCTGAAGGATTTAATTGTGTGTGAAAAGAGGAATTTTACTTACCATCCACATACAAATGTCAGTCTATGTAAATATATAAATTACTAGCTAGTGGCCAAAAATCTGACGAAAGATAGATTATAAGATAATGCCTCATCCAGTTGATCTCTGCTATCAGAAATGTAAATTTGAAAAAAAGAGGATTTTTCAAAAGATACATTACTCATGCTAGATGTCAACATAAGCGGATCATGATATAACAATGCACTATCAAGATGGTTTGTTAATCTGGACAAAGATTTTGTTTATGTAGCAAGAGATAAATTTCAGTGCATTTTATATCAACTTTATGGCTTCCTTTCATGGAGCCTATGAATTTCTACACTCCAAACCAATGGTTGTATATACAAGTTTAAACAGCCAACAATGTCGCCAATAAAAAAAAATCACAAGATTGTACATTTTTGTTCAATAAGGGAACAAAAATCACAATTTGTGACATTGTCGAAGCCCTGCACGGTTCCTGAATAAATTTTTATACTTTTTTTTTCATACTTTTAAGTAAACACTTTTTTTTTGTGCATAAGCAAAATGCATATAAAATTTCAGTAGCCACACCACAATCATCATTCATATGCGATCTCTACCCTAAAATGATAATACAATTTTTGCATTTTTTAATGTATTTTTAAGAAAGAATTTTCTTTTGTGTACGAGAAAAATACATGTATATGAAATTTTGGGAGCTAAATCACAACTGTGTTATATCCAAATTTGTGTTATAACAAAGTGTGCTATATAGTGGGGTCACACTGCAATACTAAACCTTAATAATCGCTATATTAATGCTTTTCAATAAGATAAGAAAAATATACTTTCTACATTGCTGCTTTTTTCCCTCTTTTATGATATATAGAAATCCACCTCTTATATGGCTACCCTTTCTGCACTGGGACAGTGGCTTTATAAGATGGATGGCCTTTCCAAAGGAAGACTAAATTTTTTGTAACAAGTATATGTAATGTACATAGTAAGAAACAGAAATCTGATTACTTAACACAGGGTTCCTGCAGACTTAACAAATACAAATTCCATGACTTTTCCAAACCTTTTCCAGGGCCATTTCATAAAACTCAAGGACAGCGCTATCTTCCATTGTCAAGTAAATGAACATAAAGATTGACATCTTTCAATCTAAAAAAAGAAATAAGTTAACAACAAATATATTTAATATGTACATTTTAAATTTACATGGGCTAGCACACTTTGACTTTATGTAGTAATTCATGTCATAATCCAATGATCAATGTAATTTGTATTCAAAAGAAAAAAGGATACAATTCTATGAAGTCTTTGTATGTGTTTCTATTTACAATATTAACAAAACATTACTTTCCAGTTGCTTTCTTTTATTTAGGGAATTACACTGGAAATCATGTGATACTTCCATTAGGGGAACTTACTCTTATTATATGAATTGAAACCATTTATTGATTGTAATTTTTTCATTTTATTAATCGGTTCTCAATGCTCTATAAAATTTGAAGTAATCAATTTCTTTAACTCCATTGTCACAAATTCCATGACTTTTCCAAAACTTTACAAGGTTTTGACAAATTCCATAACTTTTCAAGGCCCTTGAAATTTATTTTTTAAATTTCAAAACTTTTCCGGGATTCCATGACCTGCAGGAACCCTGTTAACACATTATATAGATTAAAATAATGGTTCTGGATACATATTAAAAATTAAAACACAGCTTCTTGTGAGGAGTAAATTTTATATTTTTGCACTAATATGCTGGCTGCTGGTCGTGTTAGCGGGGTGACCTTTTGTGAGGGGTATTACTGAACACAAACTCGTTGGTGTCGACGGATTCTGACCATAAAGAGCAGGTGGCCACTGGTCGGGGGGCCATTTCAGGAAGGGGACCACTGTATATACAAAAAAATTACTGGATTTACTCATCATGATAGGGTGATATATACAATTAGTATGTACTAAAAGAAAATAAAAGTGACAGTCAAGCACAATTTTAATGTAATAAATCAATAATCATGTATCAAATGATCAGTGCACATTCTAAAATGGAGGTTAATGAGTTAAGCCATCTTACTTTACAACTACCAATGTAATGCTTGGATTGATTTTATTGTACATGTATAAACACACTATTTGTGAGTGACCCCTTTGGAATGTGACCAGCAATCATTATTTTTTGGTCAAAATATGCATTTTGACCCTGCTATGAAGAACTTCATCTCAAAAAGAGATATCAACACCACTGACCTTGATTTAATCCTTTGTAATCATGATGGTATACATACAAAGAACAGATTATTCTATTAAAAAAACACTGCTGTGAATGAACATATTGCAAAAACTGAGACAACACCAATGATCTTCATTTAATCCTTTGTAACCATGACTGCTTAAAATGTAAAGACTGTTCTATGAAATGAAATGGTATGCTTGGCTAGCTACCAGTTTCTCCAATTTTTCAGGTCATATATGTAGTGTCATTTGTTATAAATTGTAAACCAGACTATAGTACATCACAAACTGCCACTTTTGTACTGTATTCATGTGAATACCCATTATGATTAACCATTCTTTCTTCAACAAGAATAATCATGGAGTTACATAGTCAGTTCAAAGGTTAGTATTCTTTCTTTTTTGTGACAAACTGTTAATGTCTTACTAGAAATCTTTAAATAGCTTCAATGCAGTCAAGCACTTTTTGTTTGTCTACGGAGTTAATCTGAATGCAGTCTTTGTCTTTAATTCTAGTAAGTGATTATCTTTTACCATATTTATCATTGTTAATGAGAATTGAGTTGCTTCAGTTTTTGTTATCCCAGTGATTACAATCCAAACACCAAGCCATTGTCTGTTCACCTTGATGCAGCCTGTTACACCATTTGTTCATCCCTACATGTTGTTGGTGAATTAAGCCTTTTACTTTTTGTCTCCAAATAAATTTATTCTGTTTCTGGATCACATCTTTTGATTTCATTCATTAGTATTATTGGTATACCTGCATAGATTAACATGGTACAAGCCTGTAATAAATAAAATATGGCCTATATCTTGATTATCTGATTAACAGTGAAATTGATACAAATTGGAAAATTTAATGAGGATTATTGCAGTGAAAACAAGGTTACTTTTCTCCTTAACACTGAGGTGCATGAAGACTGGACATGGACAGATTAACATGTACATGAATGGCAAAGTGATCACTAATTTGAACTTCCACCAAGGTGGACTTGACCTGGCTTGCTCAATTGAAGGTATAAGAAAATAATTCCAAAAATAATTTTCAAAACAGTTGCATATTTGGTGAAGAATATGATAATAAATAGTCAATTTTATGTTATCTTCAGTCATTTATTGATTGCAGCATATCTGAGGGTTGATAATGGTCAACATTTCATTAGGACCAGAATTTTGAAACTTGAAATTCTTAGCTATGAATGTAACAAATATTGCTTCTCTCTTATGATTTCAATATCTTGATCTCTGACCTTTAAACTATGAAGCCTTTTCAATCTGCCTTAATGAACCATCTGCTGATGCAAACAAGATACAGCCTTTATATTTTTTTTGTAAAAAATTATTTAAAAAAAACACCACAACAAAAAAGAATCGATACTGAGCAGATTGATGGATCAACATTTTAAGAACTGCATCTCAATTTGACAGTAACACAGTAGCCACAAAACAAGCAATTTCTGTATCCTGCCACCCAATGGTGAAGTCCCAACAATTCACAATAATGAAATCTAAGGCTTTTAAAACTGCACTGTAAAGTTAAGGTGCAGACATGGAAAGCAGCAAAGTTTAACAGCCCTATGCTGAAGGGTATTAGAGGAAAAGTGACCTTGAAGATAAAACACCCATATATTAGATACCATCAAACTTACAAACACAAGGATACCATGACTCATCTTTGCCTCACTGATTTTATGACTTAAAATACAGAAGAAAATGTACAATACTGACCTTTGACCTTGACAGAGTGGGCCAAAACCTCAAATGTGCAATATAACACATCTTTTTGTGACAAAATATAAGTACACCAAGCTTCATCCATTTATTTAATGTAAGGAAAGTATGAAGTGAAACTTGAATACTGACCAAAGACACCAACCTTGAAGATAGGATAACTAATGTAGTTCACGACACAGTCTAATCATGTGTAAGTACCACACTCTCTTTATGTCTTTGGACCCATTTTGCATTTCGACCAACATTATTGCCACAATAATTTTCCAAGCAATATTGTTCTCCAATTCTTGCATTTTTATTGAAGAATGAATTTTTTTTTTAAATGGATGAAACCACAAGCCAAGGATGGTTGGCCTTCATTCATTAATATACATGTAAAGTGTGTTTACATGATTGTGCGAGTTAAGGAATAACCTTATAGTAAATGTTTGGGTTTGGTTGCTTGGGCTTGGATTTTTCATGTTTCTTTTTTTTCAATCAGTGAACTATTTATTACTAAGCTTTTGAAAAGAAAAAAATAATTATTTACTTGCTGTATAAAAATGTAGAAAATAGGGTAAAACAAATCTCATTAATCTCAAACGAATTTTTGAAGTTAAAGAAATGAAACTGACAGAAAATTAAAAATATTGAGCTGTGGCCATGATGTTTAAAATTGGTACATGGGTACATTTACCCTATTGTTCATGAAAAGGCATGAGGCAATTATGAAACAACATGCCACATCTCCATGCCACATCACTTGGCAAATCATGGCATCACAACATCATAAATATATTGTGGATTTTTCTGTTTCAAACTATGGCATACAATCAATCAAACAGTATATTACATTCACATATATTCTAGAATGGATTTCTTACCTGGCACAAATTTTACTCCAAACCACCAGGAAATTGGCATTATGCCATGATGAAATACATGGAGGAATGATACTTGATTAAATTTTTTTCTAACGATGAAGAAAAACTGTAATAAAAAGAAAAATAATTGAATGAAGTTAAGGAAAGAGTAGCTTACTGATCAAAACAGATCTCAAGCAACAAAATAACTAGTATTTTTCATATTATTCACTTTGTAAGAATACTTCTTAAAATAAGAGGTCCAAGTAGATCTAAGATTGCTTTCCAGGCTATCATCTGCCTAAAAGAAATGCAAGAGCATTTGGCTATGAAATCGGGGTCAGTAGGATGCTTTTCTGTCGAAATTTCATCCATTGCTCTCAACTGCATATGTCCTTAAAACAAACTGTTTTAAGGTCTCTATATAATGTAATGTGTTTATAACACTTTACAAGGGACTGGAATTTTTAGAATATTGTAACTGAAAAATGTTATATCCAAATTCATCATTTATTTTTCAAACTGTTTATGTACTTGTCTTTGTCAATGATGCTGAACGTATATGTAATAAACAATTTATATTGGTAAGTCAGAACTCATAGGTAATGCTAAAAACATTTTCAAACTACACAGGTTTGTATAAATACACATGTTATCATTAAAAAATTGTCAAACTATGAAGTTTTACTATAAGAAAGTGTAAACATATATGAACATTTACAAGCTGGTAAATCATAAAATAACTTTTATCTGAAATCTTTTTTTTTGGCTGCTTCCTGGTGATCGATATTTCACAAACAATATCCCCATGATACAACAGACTTACATCTCAACTTGGTATCACAAGTGATGCAGTGTTACTATCAGAATTAACATAATCCAAGTAATCAACATCCTCTTTATCAGACCCAAGTAGGCATCACGAATTACAGAAAGGGAAAAATCATTACTGTCAGTATCAGTGATATATGCCTGCCCACTGAACCCCACCTTAACAGTTTGCAATACAGTCTGTGGAAACATCATGCCATGCATAAGAAATCTTACTGATTATGGACAACACATTTAGGTCATGCTCATTTTTGTTGTCAAGACTTCTATTCCAAATATTTTTTGTTTTCAGCCATTTTCACAACAATCAGAAATCAAAATGAACATGAGGGATTCCTTTACACTGTACTCATTAATTCAATATAAAAGTGTAGAATAATAGGTAAAGGATATTTCAAATTTATTTATTCAAAAAAAGTACAAATAAAAACATTACTTTTCATGCTTCAACTGCTCTGAACCTGCAATCTGTGATTCTAAAGTAGCATTTATAAATGATATGTGATTATCAATTATGTCACCTGGACCATTGTCAGGCCTTTGTTATTTACTTGATTATTAATGTCTGATTAACACACTTTGTTTAGCCATCAACTTTGCTATTTAAACTTCTGCCATAGTTTTTTTTTATGCATTTAATGATAAAACATTATAATTGAGCCAAACCTAACAGAGAAAATGTTGCATCCAAGAATGTAATAAAGAGTGTTTACTGTACATTGTACAATTGTTCATGTTAGATTGTAGATCAGCATCTATTGTCCAATACTGACAGGCATCTACATCACTGGACCATTTTATCACAGTTGACCAAATTCTGTTATGTAATTCTTTTAGATAAAGCTGTGCAATTGTTTTTCTGCTGGTAGAAATGGTGGCCATATCTGATGGCAGAATTCAGAAATGTCAGGAGCCTTCAAGCTAAGATGCATTCAATCAAATTTTGGTCAAATTCTGTTAATTGTTTGAAAGTTTTCTATCTGTTGTAAGGTGGCCATATTGGATGATGGATTGGTATCCACTGAACAAATCTTAAAGACCATGATGCTCATTTTAAAATCCTGTTCAAATTGGTCAAGTGATGAATGACAATACCATAAGCATCCTTGGATTTAAGGACAGATTGACAGACATCATCATGACATAATATGCACCACCTTAGTGTAGGGATACAAAAACTCTTAATTTAGCTTTTCCTCATGCAATTAAATGTTATAGTGCAAGTAGTAATGGCTATATGATGAATTTATTATAAATTTATGATAATAATAATCATTGATAATTTAATTATATTGCATATTTTTGAATAATTATGAACCAAAAATATATACTGCAGTGTACTTTGATCAAAAATATTAGTTTCACTTGTAAAAAATTGAATATGAATGCATTCACTGAAACTTAAAGCAGACAACAATCAAATAGAGAAAATAAAATCATGCATTAAAACCCTGGAACCTACTGCATTTCATGTAATTTTTCATGCATGTTTATTTTCAAACTAGGAAAACTAATATGCAAAAATCATTTTTGTGGAAGATGCTATGTATTAAAAAAACATCTATGTGATTGAAAACTACAAAATTTCTACATGATCATCAATATTAAATTCACTTGCATTGGACATAACTATGCTACTTCATGCATTAATTCTGATGCGGGAGGTCATGGGTTTAAACCCCAGCTGAGTCACACCAAAGACTATCTGCTGCCTTGCTAGTCGCTCAGCATTAAGAAGTTAGTGTTAGGACTGGTTGACCTAATGTCAGGATAATATGACTGGGTGCTACATGATGCTACTAGTTTGCGGCAAGATGCTGCATTGCTAGACATCACTTTAAACTGCCACCTTGCAGACATGGTAGCAATAAGACTGAAAAATTGCTAAAGTTACATTAAAAATCAAAACCACACACAGAGATAAAAAAAATTCCAACTATGACATGGATAGATATCTGATCATCACATCTATAGGGCATTTTACGGTTGCAATGGAGTTACTGATCGTAATGCTTAAAATTACCTCCCTTAGTTCCAATGCTAATGCCCACACAAAAATTCCAGTTCTGGATAGTTCAGAATCTTAGCTGTACTACAGATCATTATGGTTAAACCAATGAATAAATTATATCTGTCTAGCATATTTTGTTCATACTAGGAGAATAATTATAGACATAACATCAGATAATTAGATTTCGGTGTCCATACTTTCATTATATCCATAATTAAATAATATTTACTGTCTATACTTAAATCATATCAAAACATTAATTTAAACATACTGCCCATATGTATATTATACCAGATTATATATATATATATATATATATATATATATATATATATATATATATATATATATAAAATCCATAATTTCAGATACATATATAGGAACATTTCATTTCGCTCTCTGATTTTAAACATTAATAGCACATTTTTGGCTGCATAACTTTAACAAAAATCATCTCAATAATTTTCATATGTTGATATGTTCTCCTTTTTCAGGTTATTTTCTCAAGGCTAATAATTTGTTTATAACACGAGTTAAGAAAGCTATAACACGAGTTCGATATGAAAATTATAACAAGTTTGATACGTCAGCTGATATGTAAAATTGCAGACAGGATGATTTAAAATAGAGACTGTTTGTAAGAACATGTTCTTCAAGTCAAAAATAAATGGGAAGTCACAAATATACATATTTGTTGTCTTTATCTATCAGTCACACTTTCTATCTTAGCACCATTATATGCTCATTTTTAAGAAGTATGTTTATGTAATATTTGTATGCAAACACATTCATTCAAGCATATACATACATATATATACCTATGCACAGATGAAATGTGACAGACATATAGACAGACAGGCAGATAGGGGAGAGCCACAAAAATGTCATATACATGCATAGTGTGTCTAACATCAATATTTCTCCAAATTGTATAATCTAAAAATTCCAACCATTCCAAGGAAATAAAATTAAAACAATCATCAAGGAGACTCGTATGTGCACCTGTCTGTTCAAGCGTGGATGATATTTGTGTATTTTGAAAAAAAAATATGTCCTTCATAGATATAACTTAAGTTATTTCATGAAAAATATAATGAACATTAAAAGAAATGCAACAGTCTAAATTGATAATAAATATATAATCATGGTAATAAAACTTTACATATAAGGTAGAGAAATTAAAAGAAGGAATAAAGCAATAATACTGCATAGTATTATTGTTTTATTCCTTCCTTTAATTTAATCATGGTAATGAAACTTTACATATACATTAGAAAAATGTCAGGTGTTAACTGGCAGAGTTTCTTTGGCGAAAATGATGATGCGATTTTGTTTGTAGAGAAAATTACACAGCAATCACAGTGATCATTCATGAGATTTAAACTAATTGGCGACAATTTTATTTTTTATTTTTTTTACTATATTACTGTTGGCAATTTACAAAATCATGGTATTTTCCGCGCAATATAATCACTACCTGCCTACAATATGTAATTTATAAACATTACAGTTGAATTAAAATTTGTAGAGAATTACATACATAAAAATAAATTTTTTATTTCTGGTCTCCTTTAAGAAGTTATATTTTTTTCTCATTGTCATTCAACCTCCATTAACTGCAATGATTAAAGCTGTAATAAACATATTTTCAGTATTCATCGAGTGAGATAAATTGCAGTAAAAATCATTTTAAGCAGCAATACCCTTTTGCACAGTCAAATAATACAAACTAGAGAATGAGGTAGTAATGGAAAGACAATGAAGTTTTGAAATGGGCAGAGAACATTATTTTGAAATCTGGCAAAAGCACAAGTTACTGAAAAAATTAAAGGATAAAAAAAATTGATCAAATATTCATATAATTTCTTTTTAAGATAGTGATATATCGATCTTGCTTGCAGAATGTGAGAGGTATGTCACATTTACTTGATCTACATCTGCCATCTTTATTGATTGAACTATCCAGAAGTGAGTTGCACCGAGATGCCATGTTTCCAAGGGGAGATAATAACCGTGAAATGGTCTATATTCTTACACTTTGTGATCCAAATAAAATATACACTTATATGAGACAGAGATAGATTGCAGCCCTTAACACTTTACCTTAAATGTCACCAGTTTGATGAAGCTTTTATTAAAGTGACAACAGTAACTGGATATTAAACAAAATACATACTATACTCATTTATTTTCAAAGATATAAAATTTATGCTTAAAATCCATATTATACTCCACTGAATCTAAAGAATGATATTTAGTATGTTGGGCAGTTGTTTTCTGTAACTGAAACATCCACATTCCACCAAAGAGTTTCCTTTATCAGTAGCAGTGTTAACTGCCTTAAGAACAAAGCCTAGGAAAATGAGAGAGAATGTGGGCCCCTTATATCAAATACAATTTAATATTGTGACTTGTACAATTTTTAAAGCTAGAATTTTAAGACTGGTGATGTGAGCCATTGTCATGAAGCAATTCAAATAAGTTATTTATACTCAAAAGTCAACACTCAAACATAACATACAAACTAGTTCATTAGGTCCTGATTGTTTCCATCAATGTCTTCACTTGCAATGGGCTCTGATTTCTAAAACACAAAGCCCATGTGTACAGAATCATTGCATCACTATAAAAAAAGGCAGTGAATGATTTGTAATAATGAAAACTACTTAATTATGATTTTGATAAAGATCTGTAAACCACATGACAAGTACTCTGAACATAAGTCAACACATTTGCTTGATTTAGCTCTCAATGAAGGTTGTCAGTATGTATAATTTTAGCATGATTGGTAAGATTTATAACTGATGATTATATGTACAAAAAAGATTTATTTCTGCCATTTTTTAAACTATATTTGAATATAGTTCAATTGTCAAATGCAATGTTGAGGTTTTAAAAGTCATTTGTACAAAAAGTTTAAAATGTATAATAAAAACCTTTAGATTTTAAAAATTTAAGCACAAAAATAAATTAATACATTTATGATTCAGCTGTGTAAGAAAAATCAATAGGGAAAGAAATTACAGTCAAACCCACTTATCTTGACCTCGGTTATTTCGACAACCCGCAGAAATTAAACAAGAATTGGTCAGCAAAAGTGATCGATTTTCACGCACAATTTTGATAAGTTACGACAGTAGTCACATGTTTATTTAGCATTCTTTCTAATTTTGGTTCCAAAGAGTAGCTTAATCAATTAGTTTATTAAGACTATATCATGTTCACTACATAAAATATTCAAGGGTTTACAAAGACAAGACTGTGCACAAATTACAATGCAACTTTATTTTACGAAAATGCAGAATCGTAAATGTCAGCTACATGTCAGCTATATATTTCCCTTTTGCTTCTTAAGGTGAATTTCAGATCTGAATTATGTTCAGAAATACATGTATAAAAGAAACAACAATTTAGGAGATACATGTAATTAAATTAATAATCAATGTGCAGGCAGA
This sequence comes from Potamilus streckersoni, assembly GCA_016746295.1. Classification (NCBI taxonomy): domain Eukaryota; kingdom Metazoa; phylum Mollusca; class Bivalvia; order Unionida; family Unionidae; genus Potamilus; species Potamilus streckersoni. The sequence continues at coordinate 629,048 of JAEAOA010001358.1, forward strand.
AAATTAATGATCGGCTGAATATTCAAGTCATGAACTTGATTCATATACACATAATATCATGACAATTTATTTTATAGCATTTTATGACAAAATAGCCATGTCAGCAATATTTTCAAACTATCTAGGAATTATTAACCTCATGATCTGCCCTGCATTATATGTTTTAGCAAATATAAAGTAATATCAGTCTTCTTTTGTTTAATCCCACACTGATTTGTAACGAACGATTCAAAAGCACTTATATTTTCTTACATATGCTTGGCACCAGTGACACTTGCCACAAACAATTTCATTTTTTAATGCATTCAGCCATTTCATGAAACAACATATACATGTACTTGTCAACAGAAAATAAAAGTAATTTATTACTAGGCAGAATATCACCCTATATATACATGCTTGTATATATGCATGGGAATGGATAATCTCAGGCACTTGGTTTCTATACAATGGTAGTCTAGGCCCCATAATTTAGTTTTTCAGGCTTGAGCTCTTAATTTTGTTTTGTTTTCTTATTTGTAATATCTCTTCTTTCCGTCTGGCAGAAAAATTGGCTTCCATTGTTTTATTTTCAAAATTCCAGTGAATGCCTGTATAAGGGAACCACAGTTGGCTGAAAAAAAACCCCAAAAGAATAAAAGAATCTGCACACTTAAAAAAAATCCAAAGTCAGTTTCCAGGGCTGGTTTGCTTTGCAATAAAATAACCTTTGTATTTGATATCCTGTCAGTAAATTCAAAGAATGAGTTTACTGCTAGTTACCGTATATGTTTCTTCATCACTCAGGATCTATTTGTTTGTCATCTGGAATCATAATTGTTACAAACTTGTATTGATGCCTGCATGATAAGTAGTATACTCAACATCCACTTGCTTTAATAATACTCTTTGTAACCCATGCTAGCGAAAGGATTGTCATTTGCACTCACAGTGAATGTGCATGTACATGTATTTTCAAAAACATTTATTGATCTTTATTTGCAAGATACTGTCATATACCAACCTGGACAAAATACGATCTTGGTTATTTGGCACCTAACGCCATGTTATGCATGAATGGCAGGTGTCTTAAGGCATTTCGTTGATGTTTCTCTCTCACTCTCTCATTTGTGAATTTTTGGATCCATTTTTCAGTCATGATAACATATTCAAACCTCCGAGTACAGCCAAATAACATGTTTTTCAATGCATTGTGTGTTATATAAATGATGCACACTATAGTATGAATGCATACACTACATGTGATATACGGAGTTTATATATTTTTTCTTTGATAAATTGCTCATGATGATAAAAAAGGAATAAATAATAACACCAGATTAGTTTCTTTTGTTTATTATCAATTGAGCATTTTATTTTATTGTAACATGCAATGGGAGAGGATTCCAGTTAAACACAAGAGCAAGAGATGGGACTAATGATCAAGGACATCTTAAAAATTATGTTACTGGTTTTTATGAACCTGGATATCTCAGGACCTGGTTATGTCAACGATTATTTTACACCCACAATGTAATCAGATATTGGGGTTTGACTGTATATGAATTATGGTAATCATATTATCAAATCCCTTCCATTGGGAAATGATCAATACTTCACTTATCAGGCAGCTCCAAGTTACTCAATATTTGGATATGCAATAAAGCAAGTGAAATATCAGTGTATGCAAGAACATGTACAATACAAATAAAAAAAAATGGTAATCTCTGCTTAACAACATTTAGCTTATTTTATAATTTACTTAACAGCTCACTACAAAATACATTCTAAAGTTCAAAGCTTAGTGAAAAATACACAAACAAAACAAAAAGTGCTACTAAGAAGTTTTTAAAATTTTCATAACTTATCACTAGATTTATTATTAATTTTCATTACAGTCTTGACCAAATGAAAATACTTCTGCATAATTTATTTAAACGCTATTAAAATATTAAGAAATTCTACTGAAACACTTCAAAATCTAACCTACCTTAGGTACTAAAGACAGAATAAAACAATGTATGCATCTCTATTTTCATTTGCATGCTGGTCTATATATTACAGTATGTGGGCATGTGTGAGAATTAACATCCACATCGTGGAGACATACCTTGAAACAGGTATATTTCAGCATCCTGCAAAAATTATTTGCTATAATTTCATTTAAAACACTATTTTTAAATATTCAACATCAAATTTTGAATATTTTTATAAAATGATAGATAATAATTTACAAACAGATACTGGTCAATAAATTAAAACCAGGAAGATGCTTCCATGATGAAAACCTGGATCCCTGTAATTTTATCTGTAGAATGCTGTATATCATCATTTGGGCTTAGCCATGTTTGCTCTCTAGTTTCTGGAATTCAAGCCATGGCAGTTTGAAGAAGATTTATTCCCATAAGTTTTTTTTGTTCACATTTTTTTTTGCTTCCAGCATCATGTGGTACACACTAATATACTAGTAGACATACTGATAATTGACGTTTGAGACAGCATTCATTTACAAGTTGAATTACAACAGCTAACAGATTCTTGTTGAAAACTCACTGCCAGGCAACTACACACATGCTTTCAAATTCATAAGTATACTCACTGTATTTGATGATGATGGATTTCACATGAGTGATATATGTTGAAGGAACAATCATATTTATTGTTTGGGGAACAAATCAATGTTCAAGGTTATCAATTTTTTGTAGTTTATTTCCAGCTAAGAAAGATGTACATGGTGTTTCTTATCTGGCGATTTAAAGTATGTTAGAATCTCTTATGGAAATGTATAAGGTTCTAAGGTCAGAATGTACTGACAACCATTTACATGTATACATTTGATTCAATGATTTGAATCAAGGAATGTGATTTCCTAACAAGCTAAATGTAGTAAGTGAATGGCTGACATTTCACTTATATCACTTACAAGTTTGATAACCTCAAAAATGCATGAATCATATACATGGAGTAAAATCTTAATTATTTATTTATGAAAAGACAGTTTATACAAGTAAAACAAGCAGTCAGTTATCCTAGAAGTAAAGTGAATAGTCACTCACAATTAACCTGCAAATCCTAAAGAATTTGAATATAAGTAACTTATAAGCCATGTATAAGTGATGAATATATGTGACATATAAATCATAAAGGTTAATTCAGATGCAAAATTTAGTTTTACTTATTATATATACTCAACAGAAAATAACAAAGACCTTGATTTGCTATTGCATAATGCAATGTCGGATCTGTCTATGTAGTTTGCTGTTGGACTCAACTTATAAGTGAGTATACATTGTAAACAAGTATGGTATTAGATCTCTTAATATATGTATGCCTGAGTAAATACAATTGTGAATGAAAATGCTCTGCCATACTTACTGTGTCTAGAAGCTCAATGAACTTTGAAAAGAAAAACCACCAGCAAACATTTGCCATCTGCAATTGAAATTAAATTTTACATGATCTGTTAAATCTATGCTTGTTAACTGAGTCTATTACTAGTTAGCAGCATAGGTGTTCTGCACTCCTGAATATTGCTGTTAAGATAACACCATGTTTTGCGCATACTAGTTTTGTTAACTCCACTTCTCCAGATCTATTTTCATAATTACTTCTGTATCTAATAAGGCTGACAAGATTTGGGATACAACAAACTAAAATTTAACATTGAACAGGAGTTTCTTGAAATAATTGTGCTCTACTTGTCAAAAAAAAGAGTGTAGGATTACATGAGAAGTTAATTTATGCCCTCCATTTACCTTTAATAACTACTGAGTATTAACATTATCTTTTTATGAATTAAACCATACCATATTTTACAAATCTATATGTTCTTATATGTTTGCTTTAACATGTTCACAATGTAAATGCAGTACACAAATCTTTTTCACAGCTTTCATCTTCAATCTGATAACAAGGATAGAACAATAAACTCATCTCTGACACTGTCAAGTTATACACACTTATTAAGTTTTAGTTTAATTCAGAATTATTACTAAAAATAATCCAACCCTGAAATCAAAGTCAAAATGCTGAAAATCACAGAAAAACATAAAAAGTCACTGTTTTCAAAACCTCAACCAAGAACAAATTCTACTTAATGTGGGATCAGCCCAAAACACACAAATGATGCAAGGAGCAGCCTAGCACAGATTCTACATAATCTGTGATCAGCTCAGAATATACTCAGCTGTGTGGATCGGCCTAGCACAGATTCTACTTAATCTGGGATCAGACACAAAATACACTCTGATGTGGAAATTAGCATATCACAGATTCTACTTAACCTGGGATTAGACCAAAATACATTCTGATGCAAGGATCAGCCAAAACAGATTTGACTTAATCTGGGATCAGCCCAGAATACACTCTGCTTAGGGAATCAGCCTAACACAGACTAATTGAAACTGGCCTAGCACAGACTCTACTTAATATGGGATCAGCCCACAACACACCTTAGTACCTGGACCAGCTTAGCACAGACCAGGAATTATTATCATATGTAGTGTTTTCATACAGATTTTAGCTCAAGAGTAGGCCTTTTAGAAAGCCAAATTTGTTTGTTCATTTAGTAAAACTGATATTATTGTCACATATTAACTTCAGATATTTATTTTGATTGAATAAAGAAATGTGGTGTAAATGGAGTGAGGGTATGTGCAAAAGACTATTGTATTTATTTTCTTATAAGGCATGTATTAAAAATTCTTTCAAGTCTATATTTTGTTCTGTATAAATTGTAAATTAAGATATCTTGTAGCTAAGAGGGGTATAACTCTTACCCGCAGGGCTTGTGGTGACCTGGAGTAGTCCACAGGCTGACAACCGAGACTGTAACCAGCCAACCATCCAGATAACAGGAACTGAAACAATGTAGTTAATCACAGATCAAAAAAACTACAGGTCAGATTATCTTTTAAATTTGTAAATGAGAAAGCCCTTATCACTAGAAAGCTTTATATCAAACACTATCAATTTCTACTAAAAATGTCATTTGAAGTTTTTCATTATTTTAGTAATAAAAGCCATATCTAACAGTGGATTGGCATAATTTGTACAAATTTTAAAAACTTTTACATCAATGTTGTCAAAATTTCTTTAAACACAATTTAGCTGTGTTTGAAAAATCATTGTTAAGTCTTTTTAATTTTAGCATATTTAATGGTGCATTGACATCATGGGAACAAATTTGAAAGCAATCTATTCCAAGATTAATTTTGTTAGCTCTAGTAAAATTCCATTTAATAATTTTTGACCAGAAGTCAATTTAAGGTTTTCCTAATTTTAGAAATGGTGATTATATCTGATGGTGGATTGGCAGTTTGTGAAAAGATCTGAAAGACCTTCATGCCTGGTTGCTTCCATCAGATTTAGTTTAAAATTCTTTCAAGCTGTACCTGAGAAGTCATTTTACTGTTCTTCTATTTAAAGTAAAGCAGATATTTGAAAGAATTTATGCCAAAATATTTCTGTGAAATTTTAAACATGAATTTGTTTGAAAATGCTTGTCTGTTTTAGTAAAATTGGTGAGATATGATGGTTGATCAGCTTCATTTAAATATAGTCTTAAAGAACATCATGCCAGAATCTGTCAAGCAGTTTTAGTGAAGTTTTAGAGAAGAACAATGCACCAGTATCTGTTTTTCTAAAATACTAGTATAGCTTGTTCCACAAAAGCATTGCGAGTGATATCTGATTCTATTTCTCATTGAATTTTCACATCATCATTTTTAAATGTAGCTAAATTTACATAATTTAATTTGTGAAAGAATGATTGAAACGTAAATCATATGACTCAATACCATTCATCAAATGCATGCTGAAAAAGACTGGCCATTGTACATGTAATTCATCATATTTGTCCTGTGTTCTGGAAGAGTCCATTTTCAATGCTACAAAGAAATCAATGGGAGGCAACTACATTATTGCTGAATATAGACAATATCAGAAAACTGATCACTCCTTAACAAACAGACTCTTTCAAAGGTCAAGGCAGCATAAAAGGGGCCTTGAGTGGCATAGTGGTCTACAGCACTCACTGTTATGGATCAATGCCATCTCACCTTCGTCTGCATTTGTTTAGAGTTCAGATCTGGCCAATGTGGTCATTTGAGAAAGCTTGCCAGTAGCTTCTCTTGGATTGGTGGTTCTTTTCATGGCTTTCTTGGGTTCTATCTCCACCATTAATACTGGTAGCCATGTATAGCCTAACTTGTGCTGACAAATGGCATTAAACCCTACAACGACAGCAGCATAAAAAATTGGAAACAGACCGTTCTGTTTTAGCATGTATTTTATGAGATGTGTTACACTCTGTGTTGATTCAAACTGCAGAAATGCTTCATGCACAAAATGATTTAATTACTTTTAGCTTCATTTAATGACACTAACCTGAAAATTTACTGAGCTACAGACAGATATGATTTACGATGCTTAGCAAAACAAACTATAATACACTATCTGGCTGGTTGAACATCAACTTTGAGACAGTATTATGAATGATACACAGCTGAAAACTTTTATTCAACTGTAAGAGAACCATAATAGCTCAGTTGGTAGTAGCAAAGAACTTGTAATCAATGGCCACAGCTCTGAAATCTGCCAAAGCCAGCACTGATCGGGTGTGTCAATGGAAAAAGAACTCAACTATCATTCCTGGGCATGATATAGCCATTTATATTAAAGTGCTATCAGAAACCAAACCAACATCACAACTCTGCCAGTGATATCCAGTCAAACCTGTCCAAATGGTCAAATGAGTTCAGTGGTCACTTGGTCACATGGCATTTCTAATTCACACACACAAATTTCCTATCCTGTACTGTAATAAGTGATCTCCTGTCTTCCTTGGCCATTTATTTCTTAACCAAGCAGTGGTTTCAGCCTGCCCTCTGTGATCAATGGAGCATATAAGCAGCTCTCACTCCAAGTATGCAAATTAAACTTCTTTTCTTTCATGAGCAAGGGATGGTCTATATAAATGTCTTTTATGTAAATCAATGTTTAAACATTAATATTTTGATTTAACTTAACAGTAATCCAGAGAAACTCAATGGTGTCAACATGTTAGCTTCGAAAGCAAGGTGATTTTTATTCTCACAGGATAGGACTGAATCTGTTTTATTTTTAAAATTTTGAATGAAAGGTATCTCCAATAAAAAATAAATAGAGGTACTCTGCACTAATGATATCTCTTACAAGTTTGTTGCCACTAAAAACAGCCCCAAGAAGCTTTTTTTTTAAATTCCCTAATCATCCAATGTCACAAACAAAAGTTTACTGTCTTCTGATTTTGGTGAGTTTCAGCTACTGCTTAATCCATCAACTGTGTAAAGTGTGACAACTGTTTTCATACTTAATTATATTATCTGCCATAACAAAAAAATCAGTCCTGTGTTTTACAATTACAGGTAAGCTGTCAATTAGTAATTTTATTTTGGAGCCATTTCTACTGATAATAAGATAAAAGTGTGTGAAACTGAGTGAGAAAGACAGAGAGAGATTACAAAGAGTGCATGCACACAAATGTAATTTTCTAAATTTCATGAGGGTGTATTTTAATTATCAGATTGGTCTTACATGACATTAAATGACAAGCAGAATTGGGTACTGAAAAATGCATAGCTATTTTTCTACAGGAGAGAAGAGATAACACTTTGTCATTGGCAAGTCAAGAAAACCAAGTGAGGATACAATATCTATGTATGTGGAACTTATTTTATTGATTTGTTATTTTTCTTTTTGCTACATAGATAAACTAAATACATGTATCTTTCTAGCATACTACAGCTAATAATAATGCTAATGCTGTTAGGTTCATAGCATATAAATCTGTCATGAACCAAATTTGAGAGCTAAACCTGCTTTCAGAGGTCACCTGTATATGAAGACCACTTTGCCTTTTCCCATGGCAAAAACAGCTCCTGTATATAGATTTGACAGCAAACATGAACCCTGATCTGCCATCACATAATGTGCCTGCAGATCAGGTCTATGTTGCTTGTCTACTGGTTACTCCTAACTAACAACAATATATATAATTGCTGGTATATAACTCAATGGCAGATCTGGGTATTTGCCTTATGTGACTTATATCTGAGTAATACAGTAATGTCATCAAAATGTGAATGGTACAAAAAAACTTTCTAAAATGTTTTACAGTGGGAATATCCTTAATCAACTTAGCAGACATGTGAAGTTAAAATTTTCTCTGTGACAGTTCAATCCCTTTAGCATCCGCAAATCATTAAAAACAAGAGGAATCCACAAAATTATATGTAAGAAAAGCACTTACTTCAATAAAACAGTAGGTAGATAATGCCACCATGCATATATTGTACACCATCAGCACATTCCTCAACTCCAGTGGTTTTCTGTTACTCATGATTTTGGGTCCTTGACTCACAATAACAACATACACAATGCATATGAAAAAGCTTGGCCAAGGACTGGACATCAGAAACCAATCTGTTGTTCGTGGATCTGCATCAGAGAAAAAAAGCAATTGGATTGCCTGACTGATTTAAAACTTTTTTTCTCTCATTCTACTTCATGATTATGATTAATCCTAATGAACATCATGTTAAGTAAAGGGATCCTAAACATTCTTATAGCTCATGATTGACATTTTTTCCTGAATACTGACATGGTGGGCAGATACCTGTGACAATTAGCATAAAAATATTCAAAAGAGGTATACAAAGTTGCAACAATCAAGATGAACATTGATGTACTTATTAAATGTGTTGGAAAATGTGCTATTTTCAGTTCTAGTTAAGCTGCTGCATAAATTTAATATCAACCTTCCATACAATGCTAATATTCCATTAAACTATTATAAAAATGATTTTCTTTCTGACAACAAAACCACAAAATTTTACCAAACAAAATTATTTTGCACTATTCTGTTTTAAATATTATTTATTTTCTGACAAGATGGTGACTTACTATATTAAAATTAACAATTAATTGACTGGCATTTTTGGTCAAGCCTGATCGTTAAGTTTTATTTGCCCTCAAACACATGTCGATAATAAAGCTAAATACAGTACTTAAAGCATAGACTACACAAATTTTGTACAATAAGTCTGATCTGAGTTCATAAAAAGCACAGCATAGAGGACTGATCAGCATAATGTCTACATTTTGTATCCTGGGGCAGAACTAATGGTGAGTAGCAAACAAATATTTTTACTCAGAAGCTGAAATTTACTGATTATTGTTCAGTAAAGAATCCTACCTTACTGTAACCAGTATAACCCTTAAGAAACTTGGCTGTAGCTAGCTTAGTCAGCATGACAAGTATTAATTATATGATAAAAGAAACAATATATAAACCTAATCACCTTTGAATTAGACCTCCTTAAGGTGTTTATTTTACCTTTCAGTTGTTAAACAAATGGAAGAAAGACAGTTTAATTTAATGACATTTAATATACCTTTTGAGCAATATCTGGTTGGTCACAGTATTTGTCTGTCAAAAACTATCATAGGTAATGTTATATTTACAAATATAGCAAAATTCTTACTCCCTGGCTGAGGTTGCCTTTTCATAATAAAGACTTAGAGGTATTGCTACTGAATGTTCTTCAATGTATAATTATCCTTCACAAGGACAAGATTCTTTCACTTATCACACACACCTTTTTCATAATGCACTTTGATTTAGCTTATGTTTTTACATATGACAATAGTGATGTTTTTGTTGTTGTAAGGTTTAACACCATTTTACAGCACAAGATAGGCTATACATTGCAGCCAGTATCAATGGTGGAGGAAAACCCTGGGAAAACCTAGGAGAGAACCACCAAACCACGAGAAGTTACCGGCAAGCTTTTTCACATACCCACATAGGCCAAATCTTAGACTTGAAACCACAAAGACAGAGGTGAGATTGCAGTGATCCAAAACGAAGTGAGCTTTAGATCACTCGGCCACTCAGGGCCCCCCAATGTTTATTTGTATGTGATATAAATAAAACAGATGTATTGTATATGTGCTGTTTAGCTTTAATGTATCATTTGTTATATAAGTTATAAAAACCCAGGAAAACCCCAGAAATAACCACTGACCCATGAGAAGCTACAGGCAAGCTTTATCACATATCCATACTGGCAAAACCTGAGACTTGAGCCCTCATAGACAGAGGAGATATGACAGTGATCCATAACAGTGGGCACTTTAGACCAACTGGTCACTTGGGGCCCCTGGCAATAATGAATAATACAGTCTATACTTGCTTGAAAATCGAACAGAATTGCAAACACATACCATTAATTGCCATTGCATAATGGTCATCTGATCTTTGTCCTATGAAATTCTCCAAACAAGCTGCATAGACACGGATCTGCCAGCAAATTATCCAACAGCAGATATGGGTCTGTGCATTTTGTAGTTGGGACTCAACATATATGCAAGGTATTTGGTATGTTAAAACGATGCAATTTTACACAAAAAAAAAACATGTGAGTGTGGCTTTATTTGAATTGATGAATGGAACATTTTTATATCCATAAGTTTCTGATCTGATATGTTGCATTTGGAAACTGCATGTAAATCAAAATACTGAAGTAACATATTTCCAAATTAAGCAAAAGCATTATATATCTGTATCTATGTGTATAACATATTTGTGTGACCTACTATTCTATTTGCCATTATGTAAAACATATACAATTGTCAAATTACTTACTCTTGCTGAAACATTTCACATATTAAGGGCATGTACACTCATCTTTTTAAAAGTATGGTGTGGACTTATCATTGAAAAACGAGATATTTAGCAAATATTTGCCAAAATAGTTTTAAGGAAATGAATGGTTATCATGGACAAGTTCATCATTGGACAAACATAGTGCCTTAGTAGTACTACTACTACTACTACAGTAAATTGAAGAATTCTTACTTGGGTTTTTTAATTCATGGATCACATCTATTAGTCCAAAATTTCTACCAACATTATGAATTGATGAATGCATAAACATAAATAGTGCCTCTGCTTTGTAAACATAGACGTACCAGCTTTCTTCATAAGGTCCTCATACATTTCCACTGCCTTTGCATACACACTAGCCATGTCTGGGATGTTACTTTCTGTGGATGTACAATGATGTTTTTTTTTTCCTATATAAATATAAAGAAAGAGTTTGTAATTAAATTAATTTAAAGAATGAAATATAAATATATTTAATAATTTTAAAACACTTATAAAATTAAAATTTTGAGGAATTAATTGTTTAATAGTATTGTCATGCATTTTAAGAATTGCAGTGGTCAAGGTTCTGGCCAGACTTGATGGTCCAAATTAAAGACAGTGATAAAAAAAAAACCCAAAGAAAATTGATCAAATAATTCATTTAACTAAAACAATGTATTTGGTTATCAAAAATGTACAGTCTTTCCAGCATCCCTTTGTGAATATGGAGGGATAAAGTTGGACTGATTGTTTCTTAAAATAGCTATATGGGACGGAATTTTTAGGGATATTTTATAAATAAAAATTATGCAAAATTTACATAAATTATTGTTACAAAAACCCTTTATGTGATTTAGCTCCATAAACTTTAACAATAGCATTCTCATATTCACACTCTTATTATCTCTTTAGTAAAGGTTGCCTCTGTGTTCTTTAAGTTTGTTCATGACAATCTATTCTGGCCACATGAATCCAGATAAGCACATCTGAAAATATAAATTGTAATTAAGCACTAGTAACAGGAGCACATACATTATTTTAATTACAATTAAATAACAACTGCCACCAAAACGAGCAACATAGTTTGTTTGGGGTTCCAAACACTACCAAAAAAAACTGACAAAGTCCACAATATTTACATTAGTTTTGAATTATCACCTTAAGCATGTATGTGTAAAGCTGAAGTTACTAACCTGTAACATTATAGTTTCTGTTGGCGACCATTACGGTGTTATGATATCGGTGCATGTGATGTCATATTATGTAAATTTTTATTACTGTTTCAAAAATCAAAATATTTAATTGCTCATTCTAGTAATAACGGATTAAGTATTTGTACTGGTAATTACAATACTGTAATCTTGGTACTCATTCAGTTATAATTAATTAAAATTTATATTTTCTACTGTGCTGATTTGAAGTCATATGGCCCAAATATATGAAATGACCAAAATGGGTACATAAGCCTGAAACACAAAGCTACATATCAGAGACCATACCTGGCTTTGCTTCGCCAATGCCATCGAGACTGAGTATAATAAATTTGCAACAAAAAATTTTCAAAAAGTAGAGACAGTACGACCATTTTTAAAAAATTAGGACAAAATAGGGAGTTGTGAAAATAAAATAAGAAAAATTAGGACCATCAGAAAGACTGCTATGAAAATATGCTGTTGATTGCTTTTTTCAAGCCTGAAATAATGACAAATGATACTCAATTTCCCAAAGAAAAGACCTGGACATACATAATTCTGCATAAAATCAAATTATTACTCTCAAAAAACCCTATAAAATATTTCAGATAGTGCATCATCTACCTGGCCTGATATTTCCCATTTTCTTTATAGACCATATCTTGTTGATAACTTAAAATATTCAAGAAATGAACTTTTGATCCTCATCCTGGTTCTACCTTTGTGTCTTAGCTTTTATTTCTTGTTTGTGAAATTACTCCTTCTTCCATTTAATATCTGAAGCAGAATCAATCTTGTATTGAGTATTTCACTTGGGTTGAATTTTCTATACAAACTATTATACACTTGAAATACTCTCATATATAATATTATTGGACTGGAGCATTAAATTATTTCAGACCAAAGCATTTTTTATTTATATTATTGTGAAACATGAAAAGACTTAGCACATCACCACACTACAGGCCACTGGCAAATTCGCATATTTAAGACTACAGGCATGTCAACACATTTAACATTAGAACATATTTGAAATACCAAAGGAATTCAATTGAAACATTGGACCAGTGATAAAAATTTAGGACTTTATGTTATTTAATTCACATTACAGTAAGTTTTTTTTAAATCTTCATATTGTATTCTAGGGAAATAACTTATTTGTTGAGTTTTGCAAAACCTATTGTTTTTGCTCTTTTCTGTTTTTTAGTTTAAGATCATAAATTGGAGGTTCATATACAGGGTTGAACATTTCTATAAAATATACCAGAAATCTTTGTTTTTGAAATTTAAATTCACTTCATTATGGAGTTTTTTTAGGCCCTGGTATTGTGATCTCACATATTTTAGAAATTTTCAGTGAAACCAACAAGTTTTTACAATGGAGAACCTTAAACTGGAGAACTTTTAAATCCTACACAGGAAAGGTTAGAGTCCTTTAAAAAAGAAGAATTACTCCTACTCCGACAATATGATCTTTCTGAGGCAAAAGCTTCACTAAAAGAAACAAGAAATAAAAAAAATATTTTTGTCCATTATTTGCTGGTAAAGAATTTTTCAGATAAAAGTTCATTATTTTTTATTAGCAAGTCTTTATCAGACTGATATAAAAATAAAGAATTTTAATTAAAATACAAGATGGAATTAGAGTTCAGAAAGAGAAAGGAGACAAATGCTATTGGTGAAAGGGAAAATGAGGAAGACAAATATAATTAAAGAAAGAAAGAAATGCAGTTGAAGAAAGAGGAAAGTGAGTGTGTGATTTGGATTTTTAATGTAGCTTTAAACATTTTTCAGTGATATTGCTATGATTTCTGCAGTATGACAGTTTATAGTGATGTCTAACATTGGGGTTCATGATGCAGACATGTCACATTATGTCCTACCCAGTCACATTATTATGACACCTTGCCAACCAGACATACCACTAACCTCTTAATGCTGAGTGCCAAGCAATGCAGCTGTTAATTCCATGTTTATAAGTCTTTGGTATGACTCAGCCAGGGTTCAAAACCAGTGACATCCTACATTCCATGCAAATGATCTAACCACTTAGGCCACCAGTGGTCGCAATTTGAAAGGAAGAGGCAAATGAAGGGTAGAAAGATGAAATATAAAGAAAAGATATGCTAAAGCAAATACAAAGGAAAATATAGATGCTGAGAGAAAAGGGAATTCCAGTTTAGGTTAAAAGAATCAGAGTTGGTGAGTGGAAAGCACTCCCCCACTTTATACACAAATTAGGCTTTTGATGTTACCAGAAATATTAAGTTAGTACACCCTCCTCCAAGAAAAACAAGTAGATAAATATTTTCCTTAATTTTAAAAAAATACTAAATATTTGAAATGGCATAAAGAATCTATCTTGAAATGTTATGATTTGGTACCTGAGGCACAAGGTTTTTGAACTGTAAAAAAAGAAACTGGATAGACCCATGTCAAATATGCAAGAAGAAAAAGAACAATTATTTGATATGTTCTACTCAGTCAAGGTTGGTCAAGACTATGATAACCTCAGACAACTCATTAAATGAAAAGTTTAAGAACTACATCCACAGTGACGTTAATGTCTATCATGATGAGCAAACGGTTGAGATTTTCTAAAATTCTGCTCATGCAGCTGACAGTTATTCTTGACTCACAAAGTTTCTTTCGCCAGTAAGTCTTCTACTCAGCAACTTTTATTTGTAAAAAACCAAGTCTAAAACAAGCACTTCCAAATCTCAATCTGGCACAACTTTTAGGAATCAAGTTTCTGATAACAATGATCAGAAATCCTTATCTCTTCCAATGTGCACATATTGCAAGAAGAAAAGGCATGTTATTTATGATTGCTACAGATTCAAAATAAGACACAGAATCAAGAAAGACAGAGCTATTCCAAATGCTCTTATTTCTAAGAAATCATGGTCACAATCATGTTCTAAAAGCAATACATTTGTTGGGTCAAACAAACCCAGTCTGACTTTATTATGGAGAATTATGAACCATTCATGTTGAAGGTTCTGTATCACTTATTATCACTTTTTAGCCTAGGTAAATAAATTATGTATTGAATTTTGCAAAACTTGTTGGTATTTGCAGTTTTCTGTTACTTACTTTAAGAACACAGTCATAACACATCATATATCTGCAACGATGAGCCGATGGCAATCAAAAAGCTCTTCTCCACTGATGACTTTAGACTTCTGTATTCATATACATGTACATTACTCTTGTGGTATTATACAGATTTGTGTTTTTCATTTATAAAATGGTTTTTCTTTGGAGAATTCAATAGCAGATCTTGTCTATAGTAATGGTGAATGAGTAGTTGTAAAGATATATCTGATAGGTTTCAAATTGGGGTTTTCCAAGAATTTTACCATCTTGAACCAATCAAAAAAGAGTTTACTTCTCTTTGTGTAAATCTGCATTATTCATAAGTCCAGATTACTAATCAAGAACACTTTTAACTACATGTGTTTCATTCAAAACAAACAGTAAACAATGGGAGTTCAGAGTTATATTTGATCATTATGAGCGCGAAAATGAAGAGTTTCTCCGGTTTGATCTTGAAAATATTCAGGAAGCAGAGGAAATATGTGTTCAGAAGTTGGCTGTTTTACGCAATTCAGACTTGGACATAGATCTTTCTGAGACTGAATTATCAGAAAAAGACAATGATGAAAGCATCAATGATACAGTTCTTTCAGATCTTACAAACTTGAAAAATCATTTTTGACCTATCCCAATGGATGATTTTTGTGGACAAAATCCTGGACCAATGACAAACATGGACAAAGGATAAAGATAAATCTATTTTTCCATTTGTTCAAATTAAGGACAGTTTACCTTATATTTCTAAAAATGGACATAATTTTGTAAATTGGGTATAAATAACTTGTGGAAGTCTTGGACAGTGTTATGTAAATGTAATTTAAATGCTTGTGTGTTAGTTTCAAATTCTTTTTATTTTATTTTTATTTAATTACATGTTTTTGTAATAACTTTATTCACTGGATTTGACATTTTTTTGGAAAATTCAGTTCAGTAAAGTAAATATGCAGTATTGCTACATTGTATTTTTAGCTGACCTAGTTCTTGACCTTGATTCAGAATTGGTAAACAACTTTTTTTTTTCTTTCCCAGAGGGAAAATCATTGGTCATAATCAAGGTCATACTTGGCTTGCATGTTTGTTCTATGTAAACAACTTTCTAAATTTGTATTTAGTCTTATAGAGTTGTTCAGCAGAATCAAATGTGTCCATGATGTATCAGACGGCCTATGGTCTTCCTATGCCAGTTGAACTAACTGATAATGTGATCCCATCATGTGATTTAAAATTGTGTTTAAAATAAGATTTTATGGTGATTTAATTTAGTCATAAATCATACTTCCAGAGCTCAAAGGTATTTTTGTGTTGTGACCAGTTTGAATTGATACATTTATTTAAAATAATTTATTTTTTTTGCTGGAAATATCTAGTGCTCATCAAAATTCTAGGACAAAAACATTATTGGAAATTATTCGGAATTCTTAAGCCGGAATATTAATTTCAGTGATTGAACAATGAACTGTTGACAGGACAACACTAATCAGGTTATAGAAGACATCATTGTCTTCCATGTTGGAACTTCAACTGGATTTAAACTTTGATTTTTTTAGAACTTTTTAGTAACGAAACTTATATTATTAATTCTAGGATTAATTTTGGATTAGATCCACAAACCACAAGTCCTTTTTCATATTTTTACCTTGTTTTCAAAGGCAATGAATTATCTTGTTAAATTTTGCAAAGCTTGTTGGCTTCACTCTTTTCTTTCTTACTTTTGTTCAACCCTAGACACATTACAAAAGAAAATTGAGGTTTTGTCCTTGGGAAATATGAGTTTTTGCTATATTATTTCAGAAAATTGTTTTTTGAAATTTAATTTCCCCATGTTTTCAGAATATTTTAAGTCCCAAGTACTATTTCACACTTTGTTTGAAATCTTTAGTGAAATCAACAGGCTTTTTCACAATGTCATCAAAAGTGGAGACTTTTCTTCCTAGTCCTACTCAAGAGCTCTTGGAATATTTGAATAAAGATGAATTGCTTTGTTGTTGTTGTTGGGCTTAGCGCCATTTTTCAGCACATGATAGGCTATTCATGGCGGCCAGTATTAAAGGTGGAGGAAGAAACCGAGAAAGAACCACCGACCCAGAAGAAGCTACTGGCTAGCTTTCTCACATATCCACATTTGCCGAATCCTAGACTCAAACCCACACAGAAAGGTGAAATGGCAGTGATCCATAACGGACAGAGCTTTAGACCACTCAGCCACTCAATGCCCCTATATGAATTGCTTCATCTTGCCAGAAAATATAATCTTTCTGAGGCAAAATCTTCCCTAATGAAGCTAGAAATGAAAATATTTTGATCCAGTATTTCATAGAAAATAATGTTTTTGATAAGAGTGTTTGGGTTCAATTAGTAAGTCTGTATCTGACTCTGACATAAAAGTAAAGGAACTGAAATTAAAATTCAAGTTGGAATTAGAGTTAAGGAAGCTGGAACTTCAAAAGGATAGAAAGATAAACAATAAAATAAAAAAATTTGAGCAAGAGGAGAGAGAGAGAGAGAGAGAGAGAGAGAGAGAGAGAGAGAGAGAGAGAGAGAGAGAGAGAGTGAGAGGAAAGAGAAGATAAACAAATGCAATTAGGAGAGAGAGAAAGAGAGAGAGAAATGCAGTTACATATAAAATAAATGCAGTTACAAATACAACAAATGGATTTACAAAAGAAAAATGCAATTAGACAAGGAAGAGAGAGAGAAAGTGAAGGAATATCAATTTACAATAACAAAATTGGAGCTGTCAAGTGAAAAGCACATTCCTGTTTCACATATAAATGCAAGCTTTGATATCACAAAGAATATTAGGTGAACGCACCCTTTCATGGAAAAAGGTGTAGTCATATATTTTCCTCATTTTGAAAAAGTTGCTGAAAATTTGAAATGGCCAAGGGAGCTTTAGACTAAATTACTACAATGTGTACTTATTGGTAAAACTAGTGATATTTACTATTCACTGTCAATTCAGCAATGTACTAACTATGATGTGGTTAAGGAATGGGTTTTAACAGGTTATGAGTTAGTCCCTGAGGCTTATCTGCAAAAATTTAGGAACAGTAAAATAGGTAGACAATTTCACGTCAAATTTGCAAGAGAAAAAGAGCAGTTATTTTGAGAGATGGTGCTTAGCCAATAAAGTTTAACATGACTATGAAAGTTTCAAACAACTTGTATTACTTGAAGAGTTAAGAAAACTGTTTCCATAGTAACATTAAAACTTATCTTGACGAGAGTAAGATTGAAACCTTGGAAAATGCTGCTCGTGCCACTGATGAGTATTCCTTAACTCATAAGGTTTTTTTTTGTAGGCAAGTCTTTTACTCAGCAGTCTTCTGGTAAAAAGGTATTTCAGCCTAATATGACTACTTATCAAACTCAATCTGGCACAACTTTAAAAATCACTTCTGATAAGCTTGATTCAAAATCCTTGCCTCTTCCTATATGTACCTATTGTAAGAAGGACACATTATTTCTGATTGCTTCAAATTGAAATATAAGCATCAGAATCAAGACAGACCTATCCCAAATGCTTTTATTTCTAAAAGGTCAAGGTCATGTATTGAAAGCAATACATCTGTTTGGTCTAATAAACCCCAGTCTGATTTTATTATGGAAAATTACAAACCATTTATGTTGAAAGGTTTTATATTACTCTTGGGTGAGTTGGACAATCCTATCCCTATTAAAATTTTATTGGATACAGGAGCTTCTCAGTCAGTTATTACCAGGTACTTTGCTTTTTTTCTGAAAAGTATGATGATGATGAGAGTGTTCTCATTCAGACAGTAAAGTGTGGCTTTGTTAATGTTCCTCTCCATTGTGTAAATTTGTCATCAGGCTCAGTGTCAGGACCAGTGACAGTCGGAATTCTTTACTCATTCAGGGCATTCATTTATTACTAGGCAATGACCTGGCTGGAGACAAGTTTGTGGTTTATTCACCTATAACTGACAAGCTTTATTTGGATCAGAAAGTTGATCCTATTGAAAAAAAATTCCCTGATTTATACCCAGCTTGTATAGTTACCAGAGCTATGGCAAAGAAAGCTCTAGAGAATGATCCTGATAAGGAAAAGTATTCAGTTTGTTGACACATGTGTTGGTCATGCTTTTGATGAAGTCACTTTTACTCCTTGTTTGGATCAAACAAAAGGTATTGATCAGTGACCCTCTTTTAACTATTCAGTCTTTTTTTTCTAATCAGGGTGACAAACGACAATCACTTGTCATCAAACAGGGAAAAGATCCTGAGATTTCCTGTTTGTTTCAGCAGGCCAATAGTGAAACTGAAGCCAGTGAAGTACCTGTCTGTTTTTTCATCAAAAATGGAATTCTTAATGAGAAAATGGAGACCTCCCAAGATACCTGCTGCAGATGAACTATCAAACTGTAGTTGCAAATTCTTACAGACAGGAAATATTTAGTCTAGCCCATGAAACTTCTCTGGCTAGTCATTTAGGGATTAATAATACTTATCACAAGATCTTGACTCACTTTTTTTGGCCAAAAGTAAAATGTAAGAAAACCAGTTCAGAAGATGCCCAAGGCTCATCTGCAACTTATTCCTACATTTGACAAACCATTTATCAGAATAATGGTAGATTTTGTTGGGTCACTTACCCAAGACCAAGTCAGGCAACCAATACTTGTTGACTATAATGTGTGCATCAGGAAGATTCCCAGAGACAATTCCTTTGAGAAATATTAAAACCAAAATGATAGTAAAAGCTTTGTAAGGTGTTTTACTCAATTTGACCTTCCCAAATCTGTCCAATCTTGTCAAAGGTCAAATTTTATGTTTAAAATTTTCCAGCTAGTAATGCCTGAATTAAGCATTCAGCAATTCAAGTCAAAAGTGAAATTATGGTTTCACAGAACTTCAATGGAGAGAACTTTTGAGTTTTGTAATACAGTTCTTTCTCTCTTGCTCATTCTTTAAAATTTTCTTTAAAGTATTATGGTCCTTATAAAGTAAAGAAGAAAATAAATGAGTTAATTATAATAATAGCACTCTGATCTAATTAAATTAATGGAGTACCAGTATATTAAGAGAGATAGCCAGATTAATCATGAAATTAATTTAGTTGTACCTGTTCAACTCATTGAGAACATAAATAAAGGAATTCATTCAGACTCAACTGATTTTGGCGCAACAAATCTTCAGAATTAAGAAATTATGAAAAATTGAAACCAGAAACTTTTATATTTGCAACAACAAGAAAGGAAGGAACTTAAACAGTTATTACTTGAATATGATCACTTACTTCCAGATGTTTCTACAAGGACAAATAAAATTATTCATGAAGTTTTGAATTTGTGAATTCCAAACCTGTAAAACACCACCCATACATGATGAACTCTCTCAAACAGGAATACTTGAAAAAAGAAATTCATTATTTGCTGGAGAATAATTTCATAGAGCCCAGTCAATGTGACTGGAGTTCACCATGTATACCTGTTCTGAAACCAGATAAAACCACCCCTATGTGCACTGATTATATGAAGGTGAACAGTGTGACTAAAAACAGATTCATTTCCATTAACAAAAATCGATGACTGCATTGATGAAATTGATAATGCCAAGTATATCACCAAATTCAACCTTCTGAAATGATTTTGGCAAATTCCACTAACAGGAAGATAAAGGAAATTTCAGCATTTATGACTCCAGATGGACATTATAAATAAAAAGTGATGCCGTTTGGGATGAAGGGCTTGCCATGTATCTTTCAACGTTTGATGAATATGATTACCTCTGGTCTAGATAATTGTGATGCTTACATCAATGATGTCATTATCTACAATGACATCTGGAAAGAACATCTAGCAACAATGTGGAAATTCACTGACTCAAATGATGCAACTTTGACAATCAATTTATCTAAAAGTGAGTTCTGCTTATCAAACATTTTTAGGACATACTGTGGGACATGGACAAGTTAAATACTATAGATACAAGACTGTCTATGAATTCGCTGTGCCTGTCTGTAAAATGCAACTGATGTGATTTTTAAGTATGGCTGGATACTATCAGAAATTCTGTTCCAATCTTTCTAATATTGCTGAACCTCCTGACAAATTTATTGAGCAAGAGAAACAAGTTTCTTCGGCCTATGTAATTTTTTTACCTCATATAATTAACATATGGTAAAGCTTTTGCTGGTGGGACTCCTATTTTTACCAAAATGGGAGTCTCCTGGACTCCTAATTTTAAAATCATAGCTAGATCTTTGCTCATATAACTTTACTGATATACATGTACTTAAGCACATTGTTTAATACCAAAGATTCTGTACAATAACCTTTATTGTTTCTCAAATGTTTTGTTGGTTATAGTCCGATACTACATCCCCGTTTGCTTGTACCCCCCAACCAATTTCAATGGAAACCTTTAATTTGTTAATTTGATAAAAAGTGCAGTATATAAACAATATCAATCATGTGACAAGGTCTGCATCTTTGGAAATAATAAATCTGAGAATTTTATTCAGTCAAGTGGCATATGATACATTTTTCAGTACGAGATGAAGATAAATTGTATTTGACTGGGGGGGGGTAACGGGAAAGTATATCTTTGTGAAATTATTTACTGATTCATTATTTTGTTGATAATTACCTCTAAACTAATACTGCTGAAAGACTTTGTTCTAAGTTTATAACATTAATCAATTCGTATAAAGACAGCTAAAGCTATAAATAATTTTTTTTAAAAAAAACTATATATATAAAAAAAATTAAAAAACCGGTGACCAGCAGCTACAATTATTTATTTAGAACGGAAATAGTCAACAACGCGAGATTATGGAATCCGCGAGAATAGGATTAACAATATATTCGAAAGTGTTATCTTGTAATCTCAAGACAAGTGGGTCAATAAGTTAAGACTGAATTGACATTTTGATTAACGTCCTTTAGCATGGTATGACTAACGGGAAACAATACATTTGGAGAAATCTATATCAATTACAATTGTTCTAACCACTTCATAACCTGCTTAATGTCCTCAGGTCAAACTGTACTCAGGAAGGGCGCGGACCCACCCTCAGCTAAAAGCTCATCGCTTTTTGTAGCTTTTTGACTGCTACAAATTTCACAGTCAATACGAAATTAATTCCCGACTGTTAGACTTCTCACTTAATAGATTCGTTGAGGACTAAAATTAAGATATGATTACCTATTTACGGAAATAAACAAATTGTCGGCAACGACCACCTGCAGTCGGCATGCACCTTCCCAACTAAAACAATGAGGGAAACCAATGACGAATTCCGAATGATGGTCTGATCTGTACCCAAACAGTTATTCATTTTCTGTAGTATCAAATCATAGATTTGTAAAACCAGACAGCTTAATGTCATAATCGGATGTTCTCACTTTCGGAATACGATGTCGGCAAAATGGTTACAATTATTAGCAGACCGGGTCAGAAATATAACTTTGTCCAAGATGAAATATAGGCTATCTATCAGTGTAAACTAACCATAGCCTAGGCGAGAAAAAGGATGAAGTGTCTAACTCGTATTAGCAATGGAATCATTGGAGCATTGGAAACCTCTTTTTATAGGTTGTTTCCCGTTTCGTTGCCAGTGACCCAAAACTTTGAAGTGTAGTTACCATAAATATGCAAACACTAACAACCGCTGATAAACAGTTTCCGAATTAAACCGATTATACTATTACAATATGTGGAGAATTTAAATGCAAAAATTGAGGTTTTTATTGTTTGCATGTGTTTGTTATTATGAAAAAAAAATATGCTTTCTCATGTAGGGTTTTAACTTGTGTTTGGTTACTTAGTAGAAACAGCGGTGCACGATTGCAGGAAAAGTCACACAGGTCATGTAGGCATTCAGCACCGACTGTTTCAGTAATTGGTGTAATTGTTTTAGAATTTGAACCTATATACCTTTATGTGGCAAGTATTCACTGTATTTGGATTCTTATACATCCACATTAAGGTCGTTTTTTACACTTCCCAAGAAGTGCACGTCAAAATCCATGTTAAAATACATAGACATTTTTGGATGAAATTAATCTTAAGGTGTGATCCAGTACAGTCCAGATCAAATGTTGTGCACTGTGATGTCATAATGAAAGAGCTATGCCAACCTCAAAATTTTGTCTCTAATTTTTAAAATGTGTTGCCATTTTCATAATGCAGTACTACCCATTTATCTCAACATCATCAGGACCAAGGTAATGTCAGCATTGGCAGATGTTTAGATAAATGGGTGTTTGTGAAAATAAATTGAAATTTCACATATAAGTGACATTTTTAAGAGATGACCTGTCATCAGTGATTAGGATTTATGCAAAGAAAAAAAATATGGAAATTTTGATTAAATGAAGAGAACTAGTCTGAAATACATTTGTATATTGACAACTTTCATTTGTGTAGTACACTCCACAACATGATAAATAATATACATGCATATGAAAAATCCATGAATTTGACTATTTAATCATATGTTAGAAAAGTCATGTATCAGTCAAATCCTATTAGAAAACACAACTAAAACATATAAAAAACAGTTGTCCTTGTTTGATCGATATCCCATTGTCAAGAAACATGTCTCCTGAAATAGTTTTTTCTGATATTAATTATGCTTGTAGCACGTATCTGTCTAGTTGTTTATATGCTACATGTACATGTACTTAAACTGGCCTAGAGTTAAAATAAGTAACAGAAAAGAGTGAAGACAACAAGCTTTGTAAAATTTAACAAATGATTTATTTCCTTAGAATACAAGGTAAAAAATTAAGAAAAAAGAACTTATCGTTTTACAAATTAAACCCAAAATTAATCAAAGAATTAAAAATAGAAGTCCTAGTAATAAAAAGTCCTGAATAAAACTGAATTGGAGTCCCAAAGAAATCCAACATAGAAAGGCGATGACATCTGTTATGGTCAGCGAAGTGATGATGTTTTAACAGTCCTTTATTGAAACACAGAAAATATTATTCCAGTTTTGAATTCAGTATAACTTCCAATAAATGTCTTTATCCCCAAATTTTCTTATAGCACTTATGTATTTCCAGAGAAAAGAATTACTTGAATTCAACAATTTGAAGAGAAAAAAAATTTAACCCAAACTGGTCACAACATAATAACAACTTAATGTGTCAATTATTTGGAGCCAAACTAACAAACTTCTATCAAAAACAACAGTTAAATGCTAATAAAGATGCAAAACAGATTCCCAAATGAATGTCAAAAGTTAATTCTTCTGGGAAAAATTGAAGTTTGTAATAATAGATACATGCTACTTGTTATGTAATCCAGGTATGACTTTGAATTAATTATTCTTATTCTGAGAGAGAAAAAAAAATTAAAAATGTTGTTTACCAAAACTCACTGATTGTGAAATGTGGTAGAACTGAACTCAAATTCTTGACAATATCAAATCCAGTAAACAAAATTACATTGCAATAGCATGTAATGGAATTAAGAAATTTAAAAATAACAAATAATAAAATTAAATATACATAACAGAAGGACCAAACAAATGCGCATTTGTTATTTGCAGCAGAAAAATCAAATAATTGTAAAACATTGATGAAAACAGAATTTTCTTTCCGTTTGCTTAGTACATTATATACGATCAATGCTTCAGAGGTAATCAGTTTTCTTAGAAGTTTAAGCAAAAGTATTTTTCTGGTGTATTTTTCAAAAAGGAAAAAAAATTGCCATTGGTAGATTGTAGTTATTCCAGTTGCAGAGGTAATCGATTGCATCTAGTCAGGTAGCATGATTATTTTGGTTATATTACAGCATAGAGTACTATAAGTGGGGTATGATATAACAATGCTGTGTTGGGTTGGATTGTCAATATGAATCAAAGATTTATTTATGTAACAATAGATTCCAGAGCAATTTTATATCCAAGTTTGCAACTTCCTGTCATGGTGCCTTTGAATTTTGCAACTTCAAAGCCAAGACTAGATACAGTTTTTAACAGCCAAAAATGTTGCTGCCAAAAAAATTGCTAGATGGTATATTTTGTCGCCAATAAGTTTTTAAAAAATTGCAATTTGTAAAATTGGCGAAGCCTAGCACAATCCCTAATCATTATAAAAGACCAAAGAGATTGATAATTTTCATTTGGAAGTTTATTGCTGACAGTTAAGGTGCTGAGCATTCAATAATCAGGATTGAATAGACTTTGGTTAAAGAAAATTAGTAATTAGTATTAAATTTTAATAGAAAAATTTATATATAATTTAAAATTAGTAAATGCACAGACATGACCTATGTGACTTGTAGAGCATTCCCCAATGGAGTGTGTGTTGGAGGTATGTCCTAGAGTTTAATTTTTTTTAAAAAATCCTCCAGCAGATTATTTATCAGAACCTAGCCAGTCATCTGAATGATGCAGTTTGTTAAACCCCACTTCTAATTTTGAAACAAAGCCTGAAGATGAAATATTGCACAAAACTTGACAGTTTCATTAAATAATGTTTACTTTCCAACCAGACTGTCTCCAGGGAGTCTCTAACACTTATCTTCACATTTTAAACCAAACAGAAGTTTCTATTTTATCACAACGTCCATAATTCTTCAATCTGCTTACTGTGCTTGTTTTCAAATCAAAAAGCATATTTTTCTCTTTTAATTTTTTTAAACATTTTTGGGATATTAAAACACAAGATTAAAAATTCTGGATGCAGAAGATGTGTTGTTAACCATTAAAATTTGTGCATTCCAAAGATTCTAACCTTCCACGGAAATTGGAGTTTTACATGAAAATAAACATCAGCAGGCTTGTTACTTACATTGAAAACTTGCATTTGGCAGTCAGATTAAAACATATATTTTTAATAGTGGCAATTTCTTAACTATTGCATAGCTAATCTGTTTTTATTTTGAAAACTAACTGTCTATTCAATGTGAGTACATCCTCCCACAGTGGAGAAAAGTCAGTATGACTTTTTGCACACCACTCTATACGTTGCATGGTTGTGAGCAGAAGGTAGATATTGCATGTCGTTCTATTTCACAGATGCCAATACTGTGTAGAAGTTTCCCAAACTGTCACCAGAGAAATTATGCATGTAGCAACTTACTGCAAATAAAGTGGTCTTCTTATGCAATTTTTCATTATCCTCTGTGCTACATCTGTATGTTCCATTTTATAAGAAACGACATCATAGCCTAATTTCCCTCTTTAGTTTTTAAAGGGCCTCTGAGAAGGCTTTCTGTTCTGTGTTTTAGAAGATAGGTGGACAAATGTTCTTACTTGCTCCCACAGAGTAGAGAAAAGTCAGTATGACCTTTTGCACACCAGTCTATATGTTGCATGGTTATGCTGTAAAGTTAGATATTACCTGTCATCTTTTTCATGGATGCCAAACTGTAGATGATTCCCAAACTATCACCAGAGAAATTATGCCTGTAGCAACTTACTGCAAATAAAGTGGTCATCTTCTGCAGTTTTTAATTACCCACTGTGTTACAACTGTCTGTTCATTTTGTAAGAAACCATATCAATAATCTAATTAACCCCTTTAGAGGGCCTCCAAGGCTACCTCATGTTCCATCTTTTAGGAAAAAGGCAGACTCAATGTTCCTTACATTTATACATTTATTTCCCCTATATAATATTCATTTACAGTGTCAGCTATACACTTTGACTAAATCAGTATACTCGATGTTCTTCAAAAGTTGGGCATTAAATTTCCAATATCCTTTTCCCCTTGAACACATTGAGAAAGCCACACTCAGAGCAATAGCTGAATGATCAGACTTATATCCAGGTAACATATACACATCAACTGTAATCATATGAATGTCTTTAGATATGAGAAAGTAATCTATTCTACTTTGTTTCAAGGGAGATTTTTGCCTCCAGGTATACATCCTTAAGTCTTGATTTAAGTTTCGACAGGGATCAATTAGTTCCAATTCGTTTTTTAGGTCTTGGATCACTGCTCTAGACTGTTGATGTTTATCATATAAAATATAAGTATCCAAGTCTAAGTCCTGAACAGTATTCCAGTCTCTGCACATTATAATTGATGAGTTCTCAAGAAATAAAACCTCCTCCTTTAACTTTCTAAACAAGCTAGGATTACCATCATTATAACCATACAAATTCATGAGGTTTATTCTGTTGCCATTAATTGTAATATCTAAAATAATAAACATTCCTTGACTGTCACATCTTTCTCTATGAATTACAAATTTGAACATATTTCTAAAAAATATTGCAGCCCAGAACTATTACTAGAGCAGTGGCTAAATACACATTTGTATCCCCATTCAGCTGCCCAATATATTTCATCGTTCTTTGTACTATGAGTTTCTTGCAAACTTACTATTGATACATTCTTTTGTTTTACCCAGTGGAAAATGTCCCATCGTTTAAAGACTGTACTTTGCAGGCCTCAAACATTCATAGATATAATTTTTACGTTATTAGCCATGAGATCGGCAGAAATTTTACATATACATGTTCTTGTACTTGAATGTATGAAGTAATTATCACCTTGAATTTATCATATGCATGGCTCTCACACCCACACTCACACACATACTCACACAGAATACAAACATTTATAATAAAAACATCCATGGTGTTGAAATACATGCTGTAGATTTGTCTGCAGTTAACATTGATACCGTGAACAATAGACAAGTGAAACAGCTCCATTTATGATAACTTTTAATCGCCTTTGACAGATTTCCAGTAGGCACAAAATAAATAAGAGTATAAATTACAAAATGAACAAGAGAAGGAATGGGTGAAGGGAGGGGAAGAAAGGATGTAAGAAGAGCATACATGAATATAGTGAGTGACTGAACGACTGAGCAAGAATGGGAGAACTGAAGTATTGAACATGGATGAGTAGTGTTGAATACGATTAATAAACAACTGAGTAAGTAGATTTGAATATGGGTGAAAGATGATTTATGAATTAGTGGATGAATTGATTAAAGAGAGATTTGATAAATTTGATGAGTGAGTAATAAATCTATTAACTAATAACAAAACTGATGAAGGAAAGAAATAACCTATGAAAAATAAAACAAATTAGATCAGAAAGGGGAGTATCCAAAAGAATGGTTTATCTATTTCACCTATTTGGCTAATTTCAGGATTTTATAGAGTTGCATATGGCACTTATACTATAATTTTCTCATCAATATCATCATAAATGTCAAATTTTATCCTTTTTCCTGAATTGGTTTTACCAAACACAAATCCATTACAGTACCATGCACTATCTATCTCTTGATGCCTGGATAATTTATTGATAAGTTAGATATTTATCTTCATCACATCCCCTACTAGTCTAATTCCTTTGCTCTGTTTAAAGTCTTTCCACTTCTTGATAATTGGAAGTTTTACAATCCAGACTCAAGAATTTGACAATCACTGGCCTTGGCTGTCCCTGTTGGCCTGGGGTCCTATGCACAGCCACCATGTCCCTGTTATCCAAATTAATCTTTGTGACTTCTTTCACCACTTTCAGAATTTTCTCTCTAAGACTTTCTTTCTCCTCCTCCTCAAGCCCTAAAACTTTAACATTCAGCTTCCTTGAAAATTGTTCCATTTGGTTTGAGGCTGCACTTGCTTGTTTTGATCTCCAGCCATACTCTTTCATGTCACTCTTCATTTTATCATTGTCCTTTATTGCCTCTTGTAATTTTTCTTGCAATTGGTGGTATTCGAATTCCAGTGAATCCACCCTTTCCATCAACTCTCCTGTCCTCTCCTTTACTACTCTTTCACTTTCTACAGCTATCTCATTTCTCAGATCTTCCTTCACATTCTCTAAGAATTTTCTCACAAAGGTTGAATCATTTGCAATGGGTGCTTGCAATAAACATATATGCTGAGTCACTCCAAACAGTCAGTGGATTAGATTTGTCTAATAGGCTTTAATTTTCAAAGTCAGCTTGATAGCCATATTTTCCCTTATATGGAAGGTCTAACATCACAAGAGGTCAACATAGCCGCTTACCGGCTGGCCTAACAAACTTTAGATGTTGCTAGATCAAGTGATACATTCAAGAAATTGATATAAATATTACTTATTTTCTCAGAAATTGTGAGTATTAAAATCGTTATGTCATTATTCTGCTGAAAGACAAAATAAAACTATGGCATTGATGGAATGTGACCTATTGTGATTTTCATTGCTTGTCACATGAGTACACAAATCTAACAGTCACATTTTTTAATGTTGTAGAGGGAAAAAAATATTAAATGGAAGGTTATACTGGATGTAATAAAAATACAAAAACTGATAAAACACAAAATTTTCTATATTTATATATTATCAGAGCATGACAGACACATTGATTTGTGCTCTGCTTTACAATTCAGACTGGCCAGATTGCTGGTTTGTGTAAAAAGTATATGTCATTTAATGTAATTGAATTTCTGTACAACAACATTAAAAAGGAGTTGTTAATATCACCTGACTATTGGACTTACAATGTCATTGTTTAAGATTTGTGAAGTCACGTGATTAGTAATGCAAATGATGAGTACAAGGTCTGGTTTCGCCTAGTCTGTCAGCAGTTTTTAGAAATAATGATTATAATACTTGCCTTTTCTGAGAAAAATCAATTCCCTATCAAATTCATGCAGATATAAGTTGATATAATGTAAGCTTAAATTTTCTAGGCCAACTGGTAAGTTACTCCCATTATGTTCAATCCTTGTTTATACAAAAGTATATAATTTTGAATGTCTTTTGTCAAAATTTAGATCAGTCTTTTTGAAGGTATTTTTTAAACATGGATTTTTAACCATATCTTACAGAGATTAGGTTGTTTGAAAAATCTTGTTTTGGATTTTATTGGCACAGATAAATTCAGGGTTAAACTCATTTCGTTATAAGACAAGATTCTAATTATTTGCATTTTTTTTATACTGTAATAGAAAATATTTACTTTTTATAAGATGTTATAAAAATCTTTAGAATTAAAGGTATGTAAAAGAAACAAAACTAATTTATGTCCATTATGTTGTTCCCACTTGGCAACATAATGCAAGTCAGCAAAATAAAGTTAGATGTTTTATTCTGTACATTGAAATGAACTTTTCATGCCAATTTATTGGAATCAAAATTGTTTCATGTGATACATTTATGGTTTTGTACATAATCATCTTTTCTGACTTAAATGTTTTGTAGAGTCTTGTAAGAGATACATCTTTATATTTAGAAAATGTATGTTTTATAATCTAAGATGTTCTTTAATTCCAGCAATTCTGTAATGGTCATATGTGTACCTGGAAAATATTAATTTCAACCTGGAAAAACCCTGGAAATGACCTGGATATTTATCTTTAGAAAAGCATGGGAATCATGTTCAGTGATATTTGTTATTTCTTGTTGACAGAATAATGTCAGGAAAGTCTGTGGGACAGAGTGGCCACATAAAGGCTCCATGGGACACTCGCACAAACTGCATAAAGTCTTCAAAGTGTACACAAAATGCACTTTTTGTGAATTATGATCTTCTTGGACCTGCAATTTAGTTGATTCCAGGCATAAATATTAGAGACAGGAACATTCCCCCCTCATTGTTCTTGAGATTTTTCCAGGTTTACTTCTGGTCTCACATTTTGGGATAAACATCTTTGGTGGCCAGTGAAGCCATTTCAGAAAAAGGGTCCAGACATTTGAGAAGTCTTTTTACTCCCCTCCCCCGTAGGGAGATAGTAAACACTTCTCTCATCTCTAACAGCATGCATGCCTCTGGTTGTGTTTCTCCCTCCATTTGGGGAGGTAGAGCATTGTAACAGTGGATTGCACCCTCCCATTAGGGAGGTAGAGCACCATGACTTTTGAGGGAGGTTAAACACTATAATATCATTTTTCTGGCATCATGTTGCCAACTTAAGTTAAATAAAAAAAATCCGCAGAAAGATACACAGAGTGATAAGGTCTTCTCTTTCACTCACTGACTTCACGATACAGGGGCAGGGTAAGGAGCACACTCCCTCTTCTACCATCCCACCCTGTGCAGGAATTTTAATCCATACAAAAAGACTGTGGCTTGAGACAGGGATTGCATTGGTGTTCCCACCCCCACCTGTTTTCCTACTACTGTAAAATATATGACTAATGTTTGTCTGAATCTTTCTAATATTAAGTTTCTCAGTATTTATAAATAGACTCTCCTTTTTATTTATTCAAACTGCATCTCAGAAGCTACAAACTGTTGTTAATCTGTAAACATTTCAAAAATTCACAGGGTGAAGTTATTTTTGCTTTCACTATAGAAGAAGGTGAAGATCAAATGTAGTTGGTGATTTAGTTGCACACTTCTCTGCTAGTGCAATCCATGTAAGACACTTTAAAATGTGAACAAATGATGCTGATCTCTGAGCAGATACGGACATCATTATTTACAAAATATTTAAACAACTTCTCGAAACCACTGAAAAGAATTTAGAGAAACTTGACACCTTTGATTAATGTCTACCAAACATTACAAAATTCCCAAACCAAATAAGGAATTATTTTTAAAAATGTTTTCAATACTCAGGAACTTTGATCTGGAATAGTATTCCAGTTGAGATTAGAAATGCCCACTCTATTTCCTTTTTCCAACTCCAGTACATGTATATACAGTGGCTTTATAGATGCCGCAAAAAAAGTAAATTACTTTAAATGAGGGCCTTAAGGTAGATTAGTTCTTAGCTAATTAAGTTACCCTCTTTAAATAAAGTAATAATAATAATAATAATAATAATAATAATAATAATAATAATAATAATAATAATAATATATAAAGCATCCTGGCATGAATATCTTTCAGTTTTGTATCTATCCATCAAGTATGGCTACTATTACCATTATAGAGAACACAGATTAGAATTTGAAGAAACATGGCGCAATTTTATGATGCCAATTTGCTTTCGAATATGAAAGAATTTTACCAATTTGACAGAAAGTGTCCTAATTTTTAGTGACTTTCAGATTATTACAACATACCATTCTGCCATTAAATACAACTGTCATTGCTAAAAGTAAACATTTACTGGTACATAAATAAAAATATGCTGAATAGAATTTAATCAAATTTAACACAAACATGCAATAAGGACTTTTCAGTAATGGAGAAATTATTTTTTTGTCCAATAATAATAATAATAACAACAACAACAATAATAATAACTATCAAATATGGATGTATATACAGAAACTAGAGAAACATTGAAACATTTGAACAGAAAGCATCATAGGCAGCTGTCTTTCTGTTGTGCATTCATTGTCTCACTTGATTGACATAATTTGTAAAATTCTAAAATCCCTTCAAGCCAGGTGGTTGTTAGATCTACAGAGCATATTTTCTTATATTTTTTTTCTCTTTTTTTTTTATTAGTATTGGCAGCCATATTTGAAGGGTGGTCAGTGTCATTTGTACAAAACTGCATGGTCTTTATGCAAGAAACTTTTATTTAAAACTTGATGGAAGTCTGCTGAGGGGTTTTGAAAAAGAAGGTGCTAAGTGTTTCATATAGTTAGCAATGGCAGCCATATTTGTCATTATTTGAACAAAAGTGAAAATTCTTCATGACAGGAAACTTTTGCCAAGGTCAATTCTGGTGAACAAATTAGCAATAAATAAAAGTGTTTGAATATTTGATGGTTATACCATAACAGATATGATGTCTCCTGCAACATGACTACAGATGCGTTGGTACATATAGAGTTGTTTTGTCATCTAGGCATGTCATGAAATTTTTAATACAAGCTTTTTTCTAACGTCTCTTCAAAGCATACTTAACTTTTTCAGTGGAAGTTTCTGTTGAATTCATATTGAAGCAACACATAAAAATAGTCAAAATAAGCTTGCTTTTCCAATATTTTAGAGTAGAAATCTCATTTTGAAACTAGTCAAAACTTATTGCCATACTTCTTGGCCAGTTACACAAATTAATGTAAACCCTCTGTTGAAAAGACAGTCTGAATATTTGAACAACCCGATTCTAAATGCCATGTGATAACTGAGAGCAAATGAGACCACAAAGGTTAGTCATGTTTTGTCTGATTAATTGGTGTTATCTTAATTACAGGTCACACTACAAGAATGTGCTGCCCATTGGTAATAGAAGATACTTAGTATACATACAATGCCTCATAAAAATCTATAATCTTTTTTTTTTTGCATTGAACATAGTGTTTAAATCTTCATGTATCTGTTCATTGCCAATACAATGAATCAGTTTTGTACTAAAGCTTGTTAGTTGCCACTTTTTGCACAGTAGATTTAGCTGACACCAGTTTTATGTAAAGGAGTAGATTTTACATCAGTTTAACATTTATGTATTGATAAATTTGTCCTGAGGTATATCTTTGGATTATTTCTTGTTTTTTTATGATCCTATTTGTTTTTAAACTAATATCAAAATATTATTAAACATTTTTTACAAATACTTAGCAAGCTTATACTAGTTACATTGAAGGAAATATTATCTTTCATTATTAGAAGACTGATTTTGGGGGGTACTTTCATGGTTTGATTTAATAATATAGTTACTTGAGTCATGAACATTACTTTGTAAAAATAATCAGGTTTTAGGAGCTTTGAATTTCTGACAAATTGGAAATATTTTTATGTCTGACACTGATCACTGATGTGAAATTATTATTGTATATTGCACAAATATGATCATTTCACAATTCTTTGAATAGAAAAGTTATAAATTACACATTCATTTAACTGTAACAAAGCCATAACTTTTTTTTTCCAGAATTTCTGTAATCCTGGCCATCTTTCTGTATATGATCATTGACTTAAGTCTGTTGGTGTATGCATCATATTTAGAATATAATGTATGCAGCAATACATGAAAGTGCTGAGGAGTTTTCCCAATTAGCTTCTTAACACAGGCTTTCAGAATAAAACACAAAATATAACATGTAATCTACTTAGTTTAAGAGATGGCATCACCAGACATAATTGTCTTTAATATGATAAGTTTCAGAGAAGTATCATATGCATAAACCTTCTGGGGATGCCAATTTTCCTAGAAATCTGTTGTAGAATACCCGAGTTACCGGAATGAACCATAATGAAGATTTTTACCACATTTGTACCACGAGTTCTTTACCACTTATGACATGTGGGTTCTTTTCCACGTCTGACCCATATATATATATATATATATATATATATATATATATATATATATATATATATATATATATATATATATATAAAAGTTTTCAATACTCAGGAACTTTGATCTGGAATAGTATTCCAGTTGAGATTAGAAATGCCCACTCTATTTCCTTTTTCCAACTCCAGTACATGTATATACAGTGGCTTTATAGATGCCGCAAAAAAAGTAAATTACTTTCAATGAGGGCTTTAAGGTAGATTAGTTCTTAGCTAATTAAGTTACCCTCTTTAAATAAAGTAATAATAATAATAATAATAATAATAATAATAATAATAATAATAATAATAATAATAATAATAATAATAATAATAAAATATAAAGCATCCTGGCATGAATATCTTTCAGTTTTGTATCTATCCATCAAGTATGGCTACTATTGCCATTATAGAGAACACAGATTAGAATTTGAAGAAACATGGCGCAATTTTATGATGCCAATTTGCTTTCGAATATGAAAGAATTTTACCAATTTGACAGAAAGTGTCCTAATTTTTAGTGTCTTTCAGATTATTACAACATATCATTCTGCCATTAAATACAACTGTCATTGCTAAAAGTAAACATTTATATATATAAATAAAGGGCTTCTATCCAGACATAAAGGGCTTCCATCCAGACATAAACAGCTTTTATCTAGACATAAAGTGCTTCCATCCAGACATAAAGGGCTACTAATTTTGTATAAATGAAACTGATTCACCATCAGACACCATTATTCAGCATGGTTCAGACTTTCTAAAAAAAAATTGCAGAATAGATTTTGATCACATTTGGGAAAAGCACCTTATCAGAAAGACCTTTCATGTACAGAATATGCCAATGTGCCCATAAAACATTGTCACTGTTGCCAAAAATTGAAAAGTAACTGTTGCTTAACAAACTAAACAACTATTCCAAAACTGCTGAAAAGAATTTGATCAAACACGTTAGAAAGCATGAAGACATTTCAGATTTATAGAAATGATGCAGACCCAACTTCTCCAAAAGCCACTATACAGCTTTGTATCATATTGACTGAAATCATCCTGGTATCAAGACCTTTAAAGTTTATACAAATGATCCCAATCTGCCATTATATATGACAACTGTTACTAAAGGTGGATAACTTTTAAAGTCTTCTCCAAAACTATTGAAATGAATTTGATATGGGTGAAATGATTCATCAGTATACTTTTGCTGGAACAATACACATCGATACAAGAGAAGGGGAATCTATACAAAACGATTCTATGGTATATGTTATTTTAGTCTTCAGCAGTTATGATTAATTATTAATAGTTTGCCTTCTTATGATTTAATGCATTGATGCATTGATAATTATTGCTATATGTGATTGTTTATGTGATTACTGTGGGAGAATTATTTCTATCTGTGACTAAATATATGACAGATCACTGGGGGAGAATTATTGCTATATGTGACTAAATATGTGACTGTTTATGTGATCACTGTGGGAGAATTATTGCTATCTGTGACTAAATATATGACTGATCACTGGGAGAATTATTGCTATCTGTGACTAAATATATGCCTGATCACTGTGGGAGAATTATTGCTATCTGTGACTAAATATATGACTGATCACTGTGGGAGAATTATTGCTGTGACTAAATATGTTACTTTTTATTTGAAACTTGGATGATTTAAGAAAGAAAATAAGATTTTCCAGCTGCCAATTGAATAATTAACAACTACAGCAATCAATTGTTATTTCTGAGTTTGGTGATCTCTAGTGTGAACTTAGATGAGGAATACACAATGTATAATACTTATTTTGTCATCTGTTTTTAATGTTCAGTTTTAACTCAGTGTATAGTATATTCTGCATGCATGTACTTGTTTAGCTTCTTCCACTTTTTGCAGCCTCATATGTAAATTGCAGACAAATAACCATGCATTTGATACAGAAGTTGATCAGAGCACAAACTGTAATGTTAAACTGCTATAAATTGAATAGAAAAAAAGACTAGTGTTTTTATTGCACTTAAAATATGAAAGCATCTGATTGCTTGAAAAAGAATGGGAGACTTCACCATGGGAAAAATGACAAAGTCAGTTTTGCCTTTCTCTGCATAGTTTGTTGGAGTGGCTGTTTAATTCTGAATCATTTACATTGTATGGAACCTGTTAAATGAAGATAATACTTGTGAATGAAATGTTTGTGTGCATGTGATATGTCTTGCTTCCCCGTAAAACAGTTATGTAGCAAGAAATTCTGTCACCCTCCTGCTATAGAAGTTAATAATTGCCCCTTCTCCCAATAAAAAATAATTTTGGATGGGAAATTGTGGTAGCACACCCAGTTGTGGGTATGGATTGGACAGCTGATGTAACATTGCCATAAAAATTTAATGGTTGTGTCCTATTCTGCTGTAGTTACCTGCATGACCACATTATTAAAGTTACACACTACTGGTAATCTGCACATCTGACAGTAAAGGAATACATGTTTTATTTTACATTTTAGAATTATGCACATAATTTTGATCAATTGATCATTATGTAGTTTTCTAACTATTTGCTATATATTTTTTATAAATTGTAGCATTGATATAAATTTCAGAATTATTATTAACTTTACTGCTGATATACAAGACGACTTTAGTGTCTGGTCTTCTGTTCATCCATTAGGACAAGTATTTTATTAATACTTCTACTAAACTTCTTGAAGGATTGCCATGAAACATCCTATGGCTTGGTTGGATCCAACTGAAATGAGCCTCTCTGATAGCCAGTATGGTCACCACAGCAGCCATCTTGAAAATCTTTTTATTACTTCTATTCCTAGTCATGTCAGCATAGGATTTTCATAGAAAGGCTTCTTACAATGTTTACTAAGAAATGAAAATGGTGTCTCTCTGACAGCCTATATGTCAATCACAGCAGTTAATTTGAAAATTTGAAAAGACCCACCAGAGTGCATAGCTTGTAATGGACCATTCACCATTAAGCACTTTATGCTGGAATGCTTCGATTTTCAACCTATGCGTAATCATTATTACGTTGTGCAAGACATGAGGGAGCTCTTTGATACAGTTAACATTACCAACATTATAGACTTCCTTAAGGAAGCAAACATTTATCATAAGTTATAGCTTTTATTTTATCACCTTGTTCAGTTTTGTGTTATATTTATGCAGTCGATAGATTTTAATTGCCAATGATATGTTTTCGTTATCATACATTTGCACACCCCGTTGATCGGGAAACTTTTAATTATTTACCATCGTTCACATTTTTATCGCTTTACCTTTAACTGTTTGGTCTCCAATCGCTGGTCGATAAAATTATTTTACCAGTTATAAATGAAAAAGAATATAACCTAATGTTTGGCGCTAAATAGCCACATAGTGCTGGTGTGCCGTAAAAAAATATAAATCAATCACTCAAACTTTTTTGTTGTTGGTAAAATTGGAGATAATATTAACACTAAGCACTTAAAAGGAAGATATGGTTTTGAATTCCTGGATTTATTTTTTCGCCCAGTGGAGCACTCAGTCCCTTCAGAGACTCTTCTCATTTACAGTCACCAACAATTTTACCTAGAATTTAACAAACCAATAAGTATTAAATGGTTTTTCTTTTTTCTAGATTTTCCATTTAATTCAACACTAACATAAATGATTTGTTTGAACCTTTTCTTACAAATGAGGATTCTTTTATTCGCTCATGTTAACAGAATATTATATCATAAATACTTCAGAAAGTTGTAAATTAGATGACAGTACTTCAAAATACCTAAAAAAGATTGATTTTATTGCATGGTTGTCTTTTATGGTGCTCTTGTTATTACTTCAATGTTATTTTTGTTTATTTGCAACTTAGAATTAGACAAGAAATTTTTTATCAGAGATTTTATTTTCAATCAAACACAAAACATTACTAATAAAGTTAATGTTATCTTGCCAGGGTTGGTCAGGTGGTTGCAGGACATCCTGTAGCCACTATTCTATTGAGTGTTGTGGCATGTGGACTTTGTGGTATTGGTTTGTACAATTTTCAAGAAACCACGGATGATGCAAAGCTCTGGGTGCCACAATATTCCCGTGTCCTTCCAGAGAAAAAATGGGTGAATGAAAATTTTCCAGAGGAAACCAGGATCACATCTTTTATTATAACATCTGATAATGTCCTGTCTACCTCTTCTGTCAATGCTGTATGTATATAAATGTTTGTGTGTGTTTTGTATAATTAGAGGTAATTTGCTAGCAGGATTATGGGAAAATATGGTCTTATAGTTACCTCAGAAATTAGATTTGCCAATGGTGGCAGTATGACAGGTATTATATTTGATAGCCTAATTTATATTTCGTATGAAAAAGCTATTCTTTGAGAAGACTTACAAATTCATTCAATTTCATTTTTAGACAGGTGTTAATAACAGTTACCACACTGAACTTTTTTTTTTCATTCCACTTTCATCAAGGCCTTTCACTTTATCCAAGCTTTTTCATGTCCATGACCTGAGCAACTGGTTAATCCAGATATTGTTATGAATAAAAACACCTTTTACTGAACTCATTTATGCAATCTAGCAAATCAGAAAGTCAGTTCTCTGATGGATTAAAGTGAACAGTAATTTATATTATGAGAAGAGACATGGTTATATCCTGGGGTATAGTTAAAGAATCGATAATTTTCTGGTTTGAGAATCCTGATGTGCATCTAATAGATCCATTGTATGGCAATTTTCATTTCTGAATTTAAGAGTTAAATTATTAATGCACCAACCATAACTCAGAGTGTATTATATTATGATATTGTTTGTTCATCAGTATGACTGTTTGTCCATCTGTTCATTCCGCACAATAAGTTTATTTTCCCACAATCTGCAGTTACCATACATTGGTTTGCGCTTCAGGAAAGAGGTAAACAATCAGTTTTGGCTAAAAGGTTATGGTCACTGTGATTTAAAGAATGAAGTGGTCTTTGTATAATAAATTTGAGTTTTCTGCTATATAGTTACAAAACTTTGTTAGTAGATTGCCTTTAAGTTATGAAAGAACTCTATTAGTTTCAAGGTTAAAATCTAAAACAAAAAAAATGCACCTTCCATTTGATGTGATCAGTGTCTAGAGTTGTCAGTATGATGTGATTCCTAGTGCAGCTCGCCTTGTCCTTGGTATGTTATGTGCAAAACAAGAACAGATAGTTTATCTTTGTCAAGGACATTGATGTTCATCAGACATGTGCCAATTCACCAGAGAAAATTTCCCAATAGCGGTATTTTTTAACCACAATTGTGGCCTGACCTCTACAATAATTTTTCCCTAATGGTGTTACATTATCAATTCATGTTTTTTTTTTTCAGCTGATAACATATCCCTGTTCCTCTGGTTTAGGTTACTTCAGGGATGTGGGGTTACTTTGTGTAACCCACAATGGTTAGATACACTTACTGTCTCAATCATTTTATATCTAGATACTATTAAGTTATTGTCTTGAAGGAATAACAACACTTGCTCATTAGATGCTATGTGTTCTTCATTCTTGATTGACCCCATAGAAATCAAGTTGTATTAGGTATCTCTACTAGATATTTGATTCAAGACGTTTTTTTTTTCTTCACATTGCTATTATATTTATTTGTACTTCCTTTATTCAAAAAAAGTTGTATAAAACACTGAGAACTCTTTCTTACACTGAAAAAAGACAAGTAAAAATTATACTACTGTTTGCTATGTCAATAGAGAACACATGGATGTACTCTGTACATGGTACATACAGACAAGGTGAGTTAAATGGGACATTATAAACATTTCAGTTTATTTACTGCTATATAAAGGAATAATGTCAACACAGTCTGTAGGAAAGTGTGGCCACAAGAAGTCTTTTTGAGACATTTGTCCAGACTACATTAAATGTACCAAATGTAGAAGAAAAAATCATTGTACATTTTGTAAATCATGGTCTGTAGAAAACTGGAATCTTGCAGATTCTGGCTGCTCTTTTCAGAAAAAGAAGAAACTTCATCTGAATTGTTTGGCTTCTCTGTTCCTGGAAAAAAGGGGTCTTCTGACCTGAATACCCTTCCAAGCACATCACTATCTCCTGTTGTTAAGGAGATACTGCGACCATATAGCAACATGTCACTGCCTTCCATGGTGGAAGAAATGTACCACTCATCCATTGTTGTTGCCTCCTATTGTGGAGGAGATGCACCACTCACCTGTTAGTGTGTGGAGAATATACGCCACTTATCGTGGCATGTCACTGTCTCTCACATTGAGGAGGAGGTGCACTACTATACCATAGCATGTTGCTACCTCCCTTGAAGAAGGAGATGCACCACTCATGCATGTTGCTGTCTCCCTTCAAGGAGGAGATGCACTGCCATTACCCTGTCAGAGATAGTATGTCACACCCTCCCACTGGGAGGGATCAAAACAACACCTTTCTTAGTGATACATTAGCTGATGATCCTGTGTCCTCTGATCATCACACTAAAGCCTCACCAAGTTCCCCCCTCTCCACCCTCTACCACCTTATATGAACACTGGGAGTCTAACCAGCAGGTTCAGACTAGGCTAGAAGGATTGGATCAGTATCCCACCCTTTTGTATTTTCCCAATGAAACCCTATGGGATGTGGGGTTCTCCACTGCCTTGGTCATGTATGCCCTACTGGACTTTTGGATCTTGCCCTCATAACAGAGGTGATGCTGTAGCTCATGTCTTGCAATCACCTCAGGTGGAAGGCTAGAGGTGTCATTTTCTCCAGGACTAACAGACGTTCTTGTCTCTCTCCAATTCATGCCACTCCTTCACCACCTACTCACCATGTTGCAGTATGGACTTAGCCCAGTGTTTCTATACCCTCTTCAGCCTCTTAGGGACTTAGTGATTCCCAGATGCTCTCTAGCTCGAAGTGTCCTCAAAGATGCTATCTCCATTCTTATTTGACTTTAATGAATTCAGCATGGACGAAGTGCAAGTGACGCTTGTTCTTTTGCCCACTTCTTCATCTCAGCTAGATTTAGAAGAGGATGTATGATTGTTTGATTAGCTATTAAATGAAGTCTGTCTCTTACCCCTTGATTTGTACCAAAAACCTGTCACAAAGTCCAAAAAGAACCTTTCCAATCTGGAAAAGATCTTGTTTGTCTCAAACTGAACCAGAACTCCTCCTACTCCTTCCCATTTTTGTATGATTGAAAACATTGCTGAGAGGTTCACAGTGGGTAAAAATATTAATCAGCAATGTCTTGAGTAGCACATTCCCTCCTCAGCATTGGGACCCTTGTTCTCTTCTGCCAGCTATCTGATACATTTCCCCAAGTAGCCCAGAGAACCTCCCCAACTTGATTCCAATGTATCCTAGGTGGGTATTTCAAGTCGAATCTGGGCACACCTTTCTGTAAAAGACTGAAGCTATGGAAAAGTAAGTGTGACTGCTTGTCACCATAGCTTCACATGCCATGCTTTCATATGCTGATAGATGCATTCTTGAACCCAGCTGTCCTTCTGGCTCCCAGAACCAAAAGAACAGATGTGCCTAACAAACCTGAAAGGAAGCAGACAGTTTCCACACACTACTTTTTTTCCCAAAGGAAGGGGTGGGGAACAGCTCTAGGGATTTGAGTCCTTTCCTGCCACACATCTTTCTCCCAGGCATTACCATTGGAGCTGACATATAGAGCTCTTTTCCAAGGCCCAGTCAAACATCATGGATGTTGGTTGGGTCCTTTCAATAGTGAATGAAGGGTACCAACTCCAGTTTCAGGAACTACCCCTTCTATCCAGGACCTTCATCTTTTTTCACATATCTAGTCTGGTGAAACTGAGGCAAGAAGTGCACATCCTTTTAGAGAAAGGGCAGTCAAGAAGGTCCTGAACAATCAGTCACCCACTTTCTGAACTTTGTCACCATGAAAAGTGGAAAGTTTAGTGCTATAATGGACTTTTCCTCTCTAAATCAGTTTCTTCTGTAAGAATCTTTAAAGATGGAGACCACATCCTCAATCCAGAATTTGCTTCAACAATCCAATCGGGGAGTCTCCATCAACCTTCAAGATGCCTATCTGCAAATCCCTATATTTCCTCCAGACTGCAAATGTATCTGGTTTTGTTTAGAAAGTTTTTCAATTTCAAGTCAAACCATTATGATGTTCATCCATACCCAAGTTAAGGGAATAGTAGCAAGATACCATTGGTTACTGGGAATACCAATTCTCCAGTATTTTGATGATTGGCTGATCCACGAACTTTAAATCCAGTCCCTTCACCAAGATCTGTATCACTGTTGGCCATTGGTAACTCAGTTTCACCTTTTGCCTAGCCATGAGAAATCAGTACTCAATCAATCGCAAGACTTCATTTACATGGGATGAATTTCCTCATAAACCAGAACTTAGAGTTCCACTGGATTGCATAGATCGAATCCTGTCTCTGTCAGAGATGTTATGAGCACAAACTTCTTTATATGCTTGACTGTACTTGTCCCTTCTTGGAACCTTGAATGCTGCTTCCAACTTGGTTCTCTTAGGACATCTTCATATGTGACCTCTACAGTTCCTCCTTCTCACAAGATGGAAAAATCACAAAGATGCTTTATCAGTTGTGATCATTCTAGGACCAACATTTTAATACCATCTGCAGTGATGGATGAATCAGGACAGATTCTTGATTGGAGTCCCCATGCATGCACCTGAACCCCTCTTTATCTGTTTGCCAACAAATTAGGTTCTGGTTGGGCTACTCATTTAGAACTGGAGGGCATAATTCTACAGGGTCTTTGGACCCCATCTGAATCATCCCTCCATCTAAACCTGTTGATCACTCAATTCAGATCTCTTCCTCACAGGAGGGATCTTCTTTCACAACACCAACTATCCCAACTCCACAACAGCCTCCAAATTGTCCACCTTCATACTTGCTTCATCCCAAGCAATCTCGGCACCAGAAAAGATGTTTGGGCTGATTTGCCACTTGCATCATTCAGGCTACAATAGCTTCTACATTGAAGCTAGGTCAGTGACGCTAGGTGGAAAGTCTTCTGTCATTGGTGCAGTAAGAAACATGTTGATCCTTGCTGTCTGTAACTTCTGTTGCTGATTTTATTTTGTTTCTCTTCGAGAACAAATTGTACTTTGTATCCAATATGAAT
Organism: Potamilus streckersoni; assembly: GCA_016746295.1. Classification (NCBI taxonomy): domain Eukaryota; kingdom Metazoa; phylum Mollusca; class Bivalvia; order Unionida; family Unionidae; genus Potamilus; species Potamilus streckersoni. Next base: position 672,255 of record JAEAOA010001358.1, read on the forward strand.
GATTATAGAGCTGCCATTTCAAACAAACTTGAATTCTCTAAAAGCATGGTAACTGATTTGGATTCACACCTTGCTGATCTTATTAAGTACATTGAGCTGTAGACACCTGTCTTATGCTCTCTTATGCCTGGATCAAATCTTTGTTTTATGTTAATTAACCAAAACCCCTTATGAACCATTGATTGAGGCATCTTTTCAGGACCTCACTCTCAAGATTGTGTTCTACTTGCCCTCACTTCAGCATGACAACGAATGGATGTTCATGCTTATCTACTGACCCTGGCAGTCTCCAGTTTAATGGGAATTATCATTTGATTTCCTTTTTAACCAAAAATCAATTACCTTTCATAGCTCCACTATCAATTGAAATTCCAAGTCTTAGTCGAATGTGCTATGGGTGATTCAGATAGACTTTTATGTCCTGTGAGACATCCAAAGGGAAAATGGTAGGAAGCATCTTTTCCTCCCTCTCTAGGGCACTGTAGACATTTCATCTGCAACTAGAAATGCCAACATTCCATAACTTGGACTTCAACAATAATGGTGAGTACTTTCCATTTTCTTTTTTTTTTATTAATGGCATCTGCCAACACTCCATGCTGATAATTCAACTAAACAATAGCTATTGGTAAGATATTGCTGCTGTTTAATTATGCAATGCTTATCATACCTATTGTCCAATACCCTCCTCCCACCCCACTCTGGTGTCAGGATGTAACATTCAGTGAAAATGATGAACTATAAAATACCAAGTTGCATTAGGAGTTGCATTATACTAAACACTCTTCTCTCCAAGAGATGATGTATGCACATCAATTGGACAATGCATTTTTTTTACACAAAAATAGCTAAACAATATCTATGGATAAGTATTGCATTACTTATACCCAAAAGAGAACTATATTTCTCCATCAACTACGTTGTGTAAGGATGAATTCAATTTATTTTCGAGTAACAAAATATCAAAGGTCAAGGTCACTGACAGAAAAAATAAGTATTATTTCTGCACAATAGCATTATTGGTAGTTCTACATGACATCCGACAAAGGACTGGATAACATACACTTGGAAGAGGGATGGGGCTATTGTTGTTGGTATCAAAATGTTAAAGGTAAAAAGCACTGACTGAAAAGAAGAGAAATGGTTTCTGCTCATTAGTATTAGGTCTGCATCCCAGACCTGGCTTAAACTTGGTATAAGTTTGTACTTAAGCAAGGAAGGAACCATACAATTTTGTAGACAAAGGTCAAGGTAACTCTTACACACATACACACACACCAATTTAAGCTATCTGCATAGAAGATTGTTAAACATGAGACAGGTATATAATGTACTCTTCATGCTACTCTTGTTTGAAATTCTAAAATTTCTAATGTGCATTTTCAGAAAATAGTAATGTCTCTACATTGACATTTCATTTTCCATTCAATGATGGACATAGTGTACTTTGTGCTTTATCAAGAACATGTCTCCATCACCCAGAAATAATAATATTCATGAAATATCGTGCCCAGTTCCTTGCCAATTTTCAACCTTGCTCCAAAAAGCATGATGTGAAACCTAATGTTTTTGGGTGGACAGGTGGAAATAAGTGCCAGAAAATATATGTTTCATGTAGAAAACCCATTTTATCTATTTTGCTGAATGAAAAAACATTTGATATTATTTTTGCAGATTTTGGATATATATCTGAAGTCAAAAGAATTTACTGTCACTGGTGGCCATTCTTTGGAAACTATGTGTCTAAAGTAAGTAAGAAGACTTTTAGGCATTATTGAATTTGGTTTGAATGATAGACTGCGAAAGAACAACAGCAGTAATAATAAATTATTTTTTAGTTATTACATTTTTAAATTTTAAATGATTTGCATTTTGCACAAAAGAAAATATCAGGTAAATATATACTCTAAAGACTATTTAGTTTGGTTTTTTTTCTTGAAGTGCAGTATCCAAAATAACACTGTATATGCATGGTTCTAAAAGGTTTTTGATGTGTTTTTGAAGGGAAAAATTTGTGAGAATTGGAGTTATTATTTCGCATATATGGTTTTCTTTTGAATTATTTTGCATTTTTTGGCTGTTTCGTAAATGGTTTTGCTGAATAACTTCACTTTTGTAACACAGTAATGAACTTGATTCAAGCAAACAAGTGATCAAAACCTGCATATGCAGTATTAGAACAATGTAGTTTTGAAGCTTCAGTAACACTGCTACAACTAGAATGTTTTTCTTGATGATGGTCATATTGGAGTCAAATGGTACAAGATGTAGTTAGTTTTAAGCAAATTTATTGTTACACTCAGTAACAACCATGTAAGTTGATTTATGTGTAATAAGCCTGCCTAACTAGATACACCTCAGCAGATAAAAGGGATTAAACAATTGTGGCCGGTAAACATAATAAGGGCCTATTAAACTGAGATGCTTGATGTATTTACACCACCAGTGTGGCTTCCCAATGAACAGAGTGAAATGAACAGTTTGTTTTACACCAGATTTTAAAACACTTTGTATGCCCTTCCACATTTCTGTCATTATGGACATCATAATCAGTCTGTAACCTGGATATTGGTAACTTAGAACCATATCTGAATAAGGGGGGCAGGATTTAACATGTCAGTGGGATGGATCTGTTAGCTTTACTTATTAAATAACATGGTTTCAGAGTCTTGGATTGGCTTTTTCGTACTTGACAGCAGTGCTACAAAGGGTAAAGACTATATCAGTTTTGTTGTCTTTATTTCCTTAAGATTAATATGAAATAAACCAAGGTGCTTGCTTCATCAGTATAGAAGAAATCTTTAAAGTGAAATTTTTTATGTTGTGTGTTCTTTGATATGAAGTACCTCAAAGTAGACTAAATTAGTGAATATTTTGAAATGTTTGGTATAATATGGATCATATAAAATGAGTTTCAGGTGTATGGTAATTAGGCTATGAGTTTTCATTGTACTTTTCAGATGCTGTTAATCATTTTCATCAACATTGGTTTTCTGTTTATATCATTAAAACAATGTCAGCAAAATCACTCAGGATTAAAAATGAAATGGTCGAAGTTTGTCTAATTTACAAAATAGGTTCAGCATCTAGGAATCTACACCATATATTAAAGTTTGTTTTACATATTTTGATTTTAAGGTAATCTGTTTCATATACATGTATTGCATATAGTAATCTCTTCCATTTCAACTTCAATTGCTACCTGATTTATCTATCAAAAAAAGACAGTTTTTCCACCCTTCTCCAAGTCTCTTTCCTTCACTCTCTCTTATATCTTATGGTTTTTCCCAATCCTTAAAGTTACCTGAAATAAAATTTTAATTGGAATCTTTTTCTTTTAATTTTCCAAGAGTGGGCAGATCATGCAGAATTAGCAGCATTTTGGAGCTGTGGTCATTCAATGAAACTATCATCAGGTCACTTACTTCACAAGAAATTTTACAGACTGTCAACAATGCACCTGATTTCAGGTATGTAAATGTAGTTGCATATATTAGAGTTTGTGTAACTTAGAATAATTAGTCGTCAACCATCCACCAACAAGGTTCAAATCAAGATTGTTGAAACCATTACAGTAAATACAGAAGAGAATTTCTTGGTAATAACACTTGAATCAGGAACAAAGCTCATCTTGCCATTATTAGTGTCATTTTTATGCTAGCAGCATCATAGTTAACATTTTTTAACATCAACTGTTTTATTTAAATGTAATTTTGGTACAAAATTGCTTTATGCCTAAAGTTTGTGCTGATTAACATGATAGGATTCTAGTCTTGCTAGAAAAGTAAAAAGCCAGTGCCTTTAAACGTAGCCATTCCACTATACTATCGTTTAAGCCTGCAATGTTTTATAACCAGCTGATATGCTATTCGGTTGTGCTAGGTAGTGCATCAAACAATGAGACATCATGCACATTGGACATTCTGTGTTGAAAAAAAATTTTGTCTGTGTAAATTGTTCTGTTTATTTGGAAGGACACTTGTTCCTTGATTATAGTTTGTAAGAAAAGTTTAATGTACTTTGTTGAAAAAAATTTGTCTGTAAATTATTGTTTATTTGGAAGGACACTTGTTCTTTGATTTATAGTTTGTAAGAAAAGTTTAATGTACTTTTTAATGTCAATACTAGTTCAACTTTGGTTGGGACTATTTTTTAACGCACAACAAATGAAAAGTGCAACATCTGTCAGAATGAAATAAAAACTATGTGATAAAAAGAATCTCAAATGGGTAATGATTTAATATTAAATTTATGAAACTTATTGAATAATATCCAGGTTTTGCTTGCCAAGGCTCGCAAAAGCTGGACATTATATATATTAATAGTTGGTGGTTCAATACCTGTAACCTTTTAATGTTATCTTTTTCCTTCTATGCATTTTTCTTTGCCTAAAATATGTTGCAGGTTGAGGTATTTTCTGCCATTAACTAAGTTAACATTTTATTTTACAGATTGTGATGTACATTTCCAACCTTCATTTTAGCAAGAAGGAATTTAAATTTTGTACAGACGATGCCAGTCTGACATCACATTGTCACTGTTAATAAAAACAGAATATAAAAGCTTTCAATGATTTATTCTCAAAAACCACTGAACAAAATTTGACCAAATTATTTGACACAGTATCCTGGTATAAAGAACTTTAGTATATTTACAGATTATGCTGACATTCCATCAGGTATAGCCATCATTACTAAAACTGGAAAAACATTTTATGCTACTCTTAAAATAACCATTGAGCAAAATTTAATGAAATTGGCAAAAGCATTCAGGCATTAGGAATTTTAGATTTTTGCAAATTATCATGAAATATTGCCACTGTTTCTAACAATAGGAACACTTTTGAACATTTTCATCTCAAATTATATTCATCTGATATATGACCAAATTCAACAGTGTTCAACCTTCAGCTATGGTCACCAGCACTCTAAAATAAAAAAAAACTTTAAATGGCTCCCCAAATACCACTCAACAAAATTTGACCAAATTTAGACAAAATGGTATTTCAGTTTTATATACTGGATGCTGATCCTCCATCAAATATGGCTGCCATTACTAAAAATGGATAACATTTAAAGTACTTCTCAAAAATACTGTTCTGCATAATTTGACTATATTTGACAGAAATCATTATGGTAGTATTATCTTTCAGGTTTGTTTTTTTTTTACAAATTATACTGCTTCTACATATTAGAAAGAAAAAGAACTTGAAGTGTTTTTTTTTTAAAATGTCCTCAACAGTTTTGAAAATATTTGACAGAAAGCATATTTACATAAATAGTTTTCTTGTTTGGACAAATGGTTCTGATCTGCTATTAAATATGACTGCCTTGAAAAAGAAAACAGAAGTATTGACTTATTCTTAACATTTTCTTTGAGAGAATCCATACAAAAATGGATTTGGTGTATTGTTTTGTTATGTTTTATATTTTTTACCAATGATGCTGATCCATGATCAGATATGGCCACCATTGCTAAAAATAAAACATTTAAAATTGCTTCTCTAAACCTCTGATCAGAATTTTACCTGCTTTGACAGAAAGCATCCTAACATTTAAGACTATTTAGTTTGGGAAAAGTCATGCTCATGTGTGATTAAATGTGGATGGAGATCCAAAATTTTTTTAAAAAAGTACCTTGTAGCATTAGTTGAATCATGGTCTTATTATGCCGACTAAACCATCAGTAGTGTTAAGATTTTGTCATCATTGTTTGTTTCATGATCCTCTGCAGAACATTAATACATTAATCATCTGACGATTTATTTTTCAGCCCTGTTTATGGGATGAAATTTGACCTAAGTCATATACTCAGTGGTGTTAGCAGAGATGAAAATCAGTGGATCACTGGAGCACAAGCTACATCTATGGTTTGGGTTTTGGACAAAAAAGGAAAGGTTCAGTATTTACCTCATATGAATTTATGGATCAGTCCCATTTTGTTGAACACCTTTAATTTTTAGTAATTCCCTATCACAAATTTTGTTTTAGCTGAGATGTTGAATGACTTTATTGTATTTATGTAAAATCTAGGGTAATGTTTTTACATTAAGAAGACAGGTTTTGATTTTCACCTTTTTCCAGCAAAAGTCTATGCATTAATAGCTCCTGTTAGATGTAGAACTTTGTCTTCATTTTCTGCTCATTAATTATTTAAGGACTTCATTGAATGAAGCCAATTTTATGAGGCATAATATTAAGAAGAGTTAGGTCAAGTTTAAATTTTCTGGCAACATTTTACAGAATTATGGCCCTTGTATTGCATAGAATATTGCCCTTCAGTTATATATTGGCATGACGGAATCTGTATCATACAGGCCTTTATATAAAATTTTTAAATCTCTGAATATTATTTAGCACATTTAATACAGTTTCAGTGTTCTCACATTCTTCAGATATGGTGTCTATGGCCTTTAATGTATGTATTACTTACAATGCATGTTTGCTGTGCTAGCTAGCAAGTTCAAGATCTTGTTACTTTCTACCACTTTATCCAGTATATTTATTCAATTTATTTTCATTCTAAATCTGAGTCATTGTATTTGGCCATTACCTTTATTCACTAACCTGTCCAAATTTACTCCACAGACTCATGTCTTTTTGGCATGTTGTTTGCAGTCTCAATCATTATTATCATTGTATATCCTTACATTTCCTTAAATTGGTGGCCTTTGTTACAGTCACACTGTTCCATAGTTAGAGAGCTCATTTCATTTTGTTTGGACCATTGCCAAGTTTCATGCATTCACAACTTCACTTTTGACCCCCAAGTTTTGTCAGTACATAAATGTATTCGGCTATAATGCCCAAATACTTTATACTCACTTTCTATGGTACATGTATCGAGTATTGGCTGCTGTTTCAATCATAGCAGTCCCCAGAATCAGACATGTTGAGTTTCATTTATAAGTGTTCTGTATACCTTTTATCAGTCTCTTGTGGTTGAACATATGAACATAAAGGAGTCAGACACTTTTCACAACCATACAAACTCCGATAAATTTATTTGCATAGGAAACCAATTCAGAGCTTGGCTGGTGCAGTGTGCTGTGACAGGATTGCCTCCATTATGTCAAAGATTATATATATGTGTAATACAGTTTTAATTTAACCTGTGTCTTGTGTGTTGTTTAAATTATAATTTAATTGATTAAATGTAGTTTAAGCAATACACAATGCATCCTTCTCTGTTCCTTTGATGGGCCCCTCTTTGTCTACTATGGGGTCTCTGCCCAGACATTATGTCATTGCAGCCAGTATATGTTAATAATCTAGTAACTAAATTTAATAAGATTGTCATGTTGAACCAGTCAGATGACTGGGTAGAAGCATGTGAGCAAATAGCATCAGTCGGGGCTGCATTTATACAGCAACTGGGATGCTTGTGGAGATGTGTTCTTTTCAGTGTGGATCCTGCATTTAATGTAACATTATTTGCAAAAAAATACCCACCTTCCACTTTTGTGTACATTTGGGACACATTTTGCATAGCATATCGCTCCAGCTCTTTTCTGGGCCATTACCAAGGTTCATGGATTCACAATTTTGCTTTTGACCCTCCAATTTGTGTCAGTATTTGAATATACTCAACTATTATGCCCATATACTTCATACCCACTTCTTATGGAATATTGAGTACCAGTTACTCTTTTATCATAGGAACCCAATGGATCTTACTAGCTGAGTTTCAGTGATCAATGTCCTTATATACCTCTTATCAGCCCCATGCGGCTCCACATTCAGGTGTAAGACACTCTTCACAACTCTACAAAATCCCCCAAGTCAATTTGTATAGTAAAAATTCAGAGCTCAGCTGGTGCAGTGTCCTGTGATGGGATTTGCCCCCATTATACCAAAGATTATTCTGTATGTACAATAAAGTTTTAATTGAACCTATGTTATGTATGTTGTTTAAAATGGAGTTATGGCCCCTGTGACATAGAACTTTCCCCTTCATTTGTATTATGAAATGGGGGATCTGTATCATGCAGACAAATTTATTGTCTATAAATATAAAGTTTAAATATTTCTGAATATTAATTAGCACATTTAATATAGTTTCAACAACCTTCATATTCAAGGAGCCTTCAGAACACAAATCAGAAAAAGATAACAGTCATGATTTTAAAATTTAAAGCATGCAAAGACCAGACTACAAAATTGTTTTAGGAAATTAATCATGGAAGTGTAATATTACAGTTAAAGATTGATTTGACAGATGACACTTTCATAGTCATCTTTCCAACCATCATCGTGGCCTCAAGATACACAGCTTATTCTATACAAATTTAATAGCAGTCATGACAACCAGTTATCCAAACAATATCTGCATTTTTCATACAGCACAAAATGTTAATTTTTGTACATGAGAAATTTTAATTTTGTTTTTCCATGTGCTAATAATGCATACCGCTATTCCTTTTGACGACTTCTGTTTTTTCAATACCGTATATACTTGCATATAAAGTCCTTCATGTACAAGCCGACCCCACCAAACTGGATAGATATAAACACTAAAAACTGCATGACTGCATATAAGCAAACCCAAAAGTTTGAGACAACATCACATGATGCACACAGTAAGTTCAAGATGCATTTAGTTAGGCAAAAATTACACGCAAAACTTTCTCAGGGTTGGCATGTACGATTATTACATAGAAATGGCAAAATGTTGGAAAAGTCAAGAACTTTATATAATTTTCAGTTTTCGTAGTGTTTTTGCCTAATTTAGATTTGTGTATAACGTGATCGAACATGACAAGAATTGAGCATTCACTAGTTGCTGTTACACTACCTCTCCTTTTGACTTGATTATTGTTTATGAGTTATTGCATTGGAATTTTTATATCAGTGTACCACTAATTACGTTTTTATTTTGCCCTGAAATTGTAAATACCTAACTCATTAAAATATCCCAGTATGACAACAGTGAACAACAGTAGGGTTTGATTCAATGCTCACAATTAGGCTAGTGAGCTTATTTACATAATGGTGCCACCACAATTACATTGTAGGTTTAAACATGTGCTGAATGAAGTACAAAAGTAAAATAGATTGATGATGATCTTGGCTGAACTTTTTTAAGAATTTTAGCCTTTATTTTTACAATTCTTTCATGAACATGTTACAGTTCTGCTGATTGTACATGTCTACCTTTTCATAGAGTTTACCTCGGTATCGCTTATATCATTGAAAAAGAATAACTCGTGAGCACATGAATCATTGTAAATGAAACAGCTATAACTGAATAGCTGAAGTGTTATCTAGAAGAATGCGAATTGTTTAAAAAATGAATAAGGTAGATTCTGCATCTAATATGTTTGAGAATAAACAATGATTAAAGTGACACTTCAATTTGCACTGTGTAAGTACTGTACATTATAGTACAGCCTGGTCTCCCAGGTAAACTGAAACCGGCCCATGAATTATGAAGTCTTTATTTACCGTTATTTAATTTTGTATTGGAGAAACGTGAAAATATGCACATGTAAAATAATAACAAAAACAATCATAGTCCCTATGGCAGAGGTTTGAGAAAACTAAGACTGCCAGTAAATAAAATCCAATTGCATCCATGAAATAAGATATATAGAATGTAAATGTATTTTTTAATGACTAAAAATACAAGCAAAAGCTCTACAAGCACTGTAAGAGATATTCAAAAATCCAATTAGTTTAATGACTTGCACATTTATGATTGAGTCTGCCAAGATTATTTTTTTTTTAAAATTTGCTTAGGATATTTAAACAGTGAAAGTACTTGAACCAGAAATGGAAAGGAAGTCATATAAAAAATGTCATTGATAAAAAAGTCACATTTTTGGGGGGGGAAAGTTACCATCAAGTTTGGATGAGATAAAAATATTACTTTACAGGATTTAATAATATCAATCAAATCAAATAGAGATTTATGTAAATATAGAAAAAGGTGGCAAGAAAAGCTAATAAAAGTTCAGATATATATTTTACTGATCATTGTTGGAAAACCTTATATTACCATTAGTAATAGCAACCGATTGAAAGATGGATATGTGGTATGCTGAAAATATTGACAGAAGATCAATTAGACAGAGCATGTTGTTACAAATTTATTGTTTCCACATAGTCATGAATGTATATTTTTTCTGATAGTGGAACAACGCAGCTCTTGAGTGGGAGAAGAAAATGATTGACTTTGGTAATGGGCGCCATCTTTGTCTTCGCGAAGTTCATGTGTATGCAACAAGAACGTAAGTGGAACGAAGCAGCATAATAACTGTTTAAATGGGAGATCCCAAAATGAATAGATTTCCCAGACATGACTGATAAATGAGCTTAAATGATCATTTGCTAGTTCAACATATTTTACATCAGACATAAGATTAACATAATTATCTCATGCGTTTGTTTCTCAGTTGTTTGATCATTGTGTTGCCACAAAGCATAATGCAAAAGAGGTGTGAAAGTTTATCTACCAGACCTATCAAAACCTTACCATAAAGGGCACAGACAACTAATTCAAATAAGTTTTTAAAAAATTAGCTGTGTTCTAAAACAGATTTTACTTTCATGATAATTATTTATATAGTTAGTGACAGTTCTTCTTGAAACCTTCAGCAAAATCATACTTGTGTTTTATTACCAGTCACATATATCAAGTAATCCATTTCAGTTTGAGTACCTGCTGTATTGATTTATTGATAGAATTTTCCACAAAGAATAGAAGTTTCCCTCTGAAATTTCTTGATATAGACCAAGTGAAGCATCTTGTTTCTTATGTGCATATGTAGTACATTGCTTAAACTACTGTATGAACTAGCATATAAGTTGAGCATAACTGCAAACTGCACAGACCTAGATCTGCCATTGCATAATGCACTGACAAATCTGGTCAATTTTTTAGGACTAATCAGTAGAATAAATCACATATACCCTGGGCTGCAGACATATTATACTTTTGTAGAGCAGGATACTTGTTTGCAGTTTGACTCAACTTTTAAGCAAGTATATATGGTTAATGGTAGAGCTGGATACTTGTTATTTGCAGTTGGCTCAACTTTTAAGCAAGTATATTCAGTAATTGGATTTAAAAACATGTTGCAGCATTATTCTGACAAAGGAAGATAATGTAGAGTTTTGACAAAGGCTACTAGTCCTCAAAATATTCTGAATATGTGCATTTTCAAATAATTATTCGACATCATAGAATGTGCTTTAATAAAATCAGTAGCATTTGTCTAATTCTTTGGATAGGCATGTCTGGCAATGAAAAGAGTACGCATAAAGTGATTGTGATGGAAAAGCTAATTTTGGAACTCATTTCTTTTTCGTAGACTTCACCATCTTTGAGGAACCAAGTTGTTTAATAAAATCCCAGATTAGATATTTTACCATTAATCAAAGAAAGGATTTTTTTCTTGACCATTTGAATCATTTTACCCAAGACAAAGACAAATCCATTAATATTAAAATCAAACATTAAGCACATGCATCATTTTACCCAAAACAGAGATCCATTCATAATTAAATAAAACATTGACTATTGACATCATTTTTTTCCGAGACTAAACAGACATTCATTTATAATAAAATCAAACATTTGAAAAGATGGATGAAAAAAATGGGAAAATTGGAAAAGATTTTTAATGATCAATTAGCTGCTTACAGAAGTAAGACACCAAACTTAAAAGATGTCTGATTTTTTAAATCTAGTTCATTGGTCCAGTTCCTAAGAGTAGATATATTCTCTATGACAAATATGACAAAAATGGAAACATTTCTAGACAATCTTTAGTATAAACATTGTATATTTTTTTTGCAGTCATCTAGATCCACTTATTAAGTTGAAAATTGTTCATCATACATTTATGTTTGAATTTATGACAGACTTTTGGTGACACATGTTATTAACAGCATGGCTGAGAATATACACAGCAGTTTATTAACCTGTTACCTCATACAATCACCTTTTGGCCCTCTACCGACATTCCATACAGGTGCCTTTTGGCACTTTACCCAACGTCCATATAAGCGCCTTTTGGCAACTCTGTAAACAGCAGCCATTTTGAGCAGGTTTTCATAGCACCACCTTTGGGGGAAAACCCCCTATTAGATATTACATTCATTGTTAAGAATGATCATTACGTCAGATCACATGGTCACTATTGATGCTCTGGTCAAAATCTCCTGTTTAAAGTATGTAGGTGATACATGTCTCATATTCTCCATTTGACAAAATGGCAGTCTTTGAAATCGTTAAGTACTTGCTCAATTAGAATCACAACTATGAAAGCTTCAATAACTTAGGTAAAGTCTCTGAGACTGATGTAGGAAGCCATTAGTTTTACAAATTATCAAATTCAACATGATTTAGTGATGTAGAAGCATTAAAGAACTTGTAAATTTTGAGTATAAAAAATTGCTGCTTTGGTTGATCACATGTTAAAAATAATTTGTAATTTAAGTGATTAAATATAGTTTGAATGATACACAGTGCATCCTTCTCTAGCCCCTTTTCGGACCCCTCTTTGTCTACGAGGGTTTCACTACCAGAAGTGATGTTGTTGTAGTCAGTATTATGTCAATAAGCTAGTAACTAAATTAAGGTATGTCGTCATGTTGAACCAATCAGATGACTGAGTCTGGAGCATGTGATCATGCATTAAGTTGTCCGAGGCATTCATACAGCAGCTGGGGATGCGTGTGAAGGGTGCGCCTTCCAGTGCGAATTATCAACGCCACAGTTAACTTGAGCAATTTATCGGTGGAAAGAGCCACCCGCCTCCCCACCTTCCACCATGTCATTTGTTTGGGGCATTTCTTGCATGGTATACTGTTCCAGTTTTGGTTTCATTGCCAAGTTTTCATTCATTAAAAATTTTGCTTTTGAACCCCAATTTGTGTCAGTGCTTTAATGTAAACAACTATTATGCCCATATACTTCATACCAGCTTCCTACGGTGCATGTATGGAGTATCGGCTGATGTTTGTTATCATAGCATCCTCAGGATCGGACTTGTCGAGTTTCGGTATCATTGTCCCTATATACCTCATGTCAGCCCCATGCCACTCAACATACAGGTATCGGACACTTCACAACCCTACAAACTCCAACATGTATCTTGTCCTGAGGTATCCTTTAGAACAATTCAGAGCTGGGCTGGGGCAGTGTGCTGTGACAGGATTTGCCCCCATTATGCCAAAAGAATGATGCTATATATACAATAAAGTGTCTATTGAACCGGTGTATTGTGTGTTATGTAAATTTACAGCTATAACAACTGTATTTTTCTCTTAAATCTTTCCATACATAATATATGTGTGCCAAAAACATAAAATGGTTAAAATTGCTGGTAAATGTAACATACACTTCACTGCTTAAAAGGCCTATGTGTAGCGGACTGCACTGGGTAACTTTGCAACATGCGTATCGAAGGGCTAAAAAGCCATACACTTTATGAGGGAAAAGGTTAAGCTATCCCAGGATACCTGTTTTTAAAATTCAGCATGACTAAAACTTGTAAATAAAAATGTTTTAAACTTACACAACAGATAACTTATTCTTAAAATTACAAGCAAAATCACTTGAAAAATGGCTGATAAAACTGTTGATACAGAATTTGGACATATTTTATCCCAATCTTTTTCCACTTATTGTATATGTTCAGCTAATTGCCAACATTCATTCTTTTAATGCAGCATTCAGTATACATCAGCAAATTGGCTGGTTCCATAGTTTATCAAATAATTAATTGCCAATTGTATAATTGTCCAGGTCCTATACTGTAGACTTTACATCAGTCTCTCACAGCTCTTAACTATATTGTGTAATGGTGTGGCAGCTCATAAAGCTTCCTTGTATAAAAGCCATTCAGTTTGTATAAATGATACTGATCAGCCATACAAATGAAAGGAAAAACACTGCTGATCAATAGCCATTACACAGATTTCAGCCATATTTGATAAGAAGCCACCTGACTTGAAAGCCTTTCAGAATTTTACAAGTGATGTAAATCAATTATCAGGTGTGTATGCATGCATGCATGTGTGTGCATTTGTGTGTGTGTTGGATTTTTAATGTAGCTTTAACAATTTTAGTTATCACTACAATGTCTGCAGTGTGGCAGTTTATAGTGATGTCTAGCATTGGGGCATCATGCTGCACAGATGTAGCATCATATCCCACCCAGTCACATTATCCTGACACCAGGCCAACCAGTCCTAACACTAACCTCTTAATGCTGAACTGCTAAATGAGTCTCATTTTTATAAGCCTTTGGAATGACTTGGCAGACACTATAATCACCAAAGCAGTCACCATTGGATATAATTGCCATTTCAAAACAAAAAATATTTGCCTGATTCTTTTCAAAAGCCGCTTAGTGGAATTGGAACAAATTTAAACAAAAGTATTCTGTTATAAAGGTCTTTCAGTTTATACAAATGATGCTAAACTGTGTTCAACTATGACCACTATTGAGACTCATTAACTGACTTATTCATAACAACCACTTGACATGGTTTATCAGAAAGCATCCTATCATGAAGCCTGTCCAGTTTGTACAGAAGATTACTGTCTGCAATCCAATGGTCCTGTAGTTACTAACAACATCACAAATTTTAAATGACATTACAAAATAATAGAACTGAACCAGATTTTACAGAAAACAATGAACATAATTTGGAGACATTTTCATAGTAGGCAGCCTACTAAATCAGCTCTTGCAATTTGTTATTAAGCAGATATCACCCAAGTGAGGCCAAAATGGGCATCTTGATTTGTTTTGCAGATTTGATGATGAGGGTTATGGTGCAGTGAAGGCTGATACATCCCTATTGATAGCAGGCTTCAGCATTGTCTTTGTATTTGTAATTGTTGTCCTTGGCCGAATTAGCATGGTGGAACACAAGGTGGGTGTAGTTAGAATGATGGAAAATCAGTCATTTATTTGTCAAGCTCTTAAATAAGTAAAGATATCACAATCACTCTTCTTGTGGCAGAAGTAGTGACCTTTAAGATACTGTCATCATCTGTTTTGATAAGGTTGTTGAAATTATTTCATTTGTTTACTGTATGTACTCGCTTATAAGTCTTGTCCAAATGCAGACAACATAGACCTTTGACATCCCATCACATAATGTGACAGCAGATCAGGTTCTATGTAGTTCTACTGATTACTATTAACAAACTTCATTGTCCCACTTCTGTTGGTGCAATATACTATGTTGGTGCATTATGCTACGGCAGATTCGGATATGTGCAGTTGACAGTTTAACTGGGCTTAAAAGCTGGTTATATATATGGTATATTGAAAAATGAGTATATATGGCATATTTCCCTTACCTCATTGTGGTTTCAGCTCATAGTTGGTATGGCTTATTATAAAGCAAAGATAATTCATTCTGTAGTAGACTAAATTACCCTTTGACCATGAGATCAAGTTCACTAAACCCCATATTCTTTTGAAAGTGTTTAAGTGAGTTAAAACCGAAGAATCAAATAAGATACTTAGGGTGAACATAGGTCATGGAAATTTGACTTGAAGAGGGACCCAAGTTATGGGAAAACTAATTTGACTCTTGCTTTATTCTAATTAATGATTTAGACTCTAAAAGGTGAGAGATTTGAAGTTACTGATGGATAAATTTCAATAATACAGGGCCAGGCTCTAATTTAAGTGGGGCTCACCACCAAGGTAATGACCTTTTCATGTCTGTTCTTTAGCCATAATATATTGGCTGTTACTAAGCTTTTGGTCAGCTACTGAAACAGGCGAGAATAAGAGAATCCATCACATACACCAGTGTAAGATAGGAAAAGCCCAACTCGAGGGTCAGAATTTGTGGCACAGATGAGGCTTTATCAAGTTCCTGCCCACCGATTCTGATCTGATTGGTGGGTTTCCTTTATTCCATATAATTGCATATGATGGATTTTTTTTGTCTCATTAGTAGAAATGAGTAATGCAAAAACAACATGTTTTACAGATCATTTATGATAATCATTTTATCACTACTTTCTCATGAATAGATGGTCATGTTGACATGAAATTTTCACCAAAAGACTACTTATGATCTCTTGCTGGTCCTAAATGGAATGGTATCAATTTTACTTTCAATATGGCCACAATAGTAACCGTCTTAAACATTTTCTTGTCACCACTCAGAATGGATGTTCATATTGATATGGATTTTTGTGCAAAAGCATTTTTATAAGCTCTAATTTGGCCTGTATGAAAATGATGCTGAACTTATTCTATTATGGCTGCCATAAGGTTTCATTAATTAAACAGTAGAAACAGTCTTACCTTGGATACCTGGAAATCCTTCTTGGCCAGTGAAATGCCATTCCCATTGAGGGACCCTTATTTACCAAAGAGTATTACTTTTAGATTTATCCAGAAATAAACTTATTGTCATATCCTGACATGGTGTGAGATATGTTCTCTCATCATATATCCATTATATTAGGTTCTAAGTCAAATGCACATGAAGAGTGAAGTTTGTACTTCATTTACAGGTATCATGATAATATTTTAACTTAAACATAACAAAATAGTTTGTTACAAAATTTAGAATGTTGGAGAATCTCAAAAAAATCAGATATTGTTTCAGTACTCAGCAGTTACACAAAAGAAATATAAATCTCTTGGATTTCTGTAAATTATTTTTTGGCCAGTAGTATCATAATAGTAGGTTGTAACTAGATGACTAGTTACTCTCCGTCTCATTTTATTATTTTGTGATTCTACTGGCTGTGACCATGAGAAAACAATTTTTTTTTAATTGGAGAGAATAATTTATTGATCTAACTGATGATAATGGTGATGTTGGTATTCCTTCTGCTGCTGTTAATGCTGTTGCAAATAAATACATTTTTTCTGGACAGAGAAGTTGAATAATGCAAGTATAAAAAGGGAGGATATGGTTAATAATATAGTTTGTTTTGTGTGCTTGACCTTTGTAAATAATTGAGGATAATTTTAGTGTACATGTGACCTCTATCATGTTTTTGACTTAATTATAAGTTAGAATAGATGTTTACATGTGTTTGAGTTCAAGATCTTGCCTTGATTAGGACCTTATAGGGTTCTAAAATCAAAGATAGTGATGAATTTGATGCAAAATGACCCACATCCTGGTCATTTTGTTGTGTCTTAGGTTTTTAAATAAAGGTTGTGTTTAGCAGAATTATTCATTCATAAAAATATTATCAGTCTTTGTGGAGTCAGATTTGATTGTGTTGAATTATAACATGTGAGGAATTATTTATTTAAATTTTTCATGGTAATTACAATGTGCTCATTGACTTTTTGACTAAAACAGTATTTTGGGATTATTGTTAATTCATTCTGACACTTCGTGGATTATACCATTATAATACAGGAAGACCATTGGTATGTTGGCACATTCAAGACCATTGGTACTTTAGCACATTCAAGACTTAATTCATTTGGAATAATCTATACTTTTAGACATGTGATAGAACATTTAGCATTATTTGATAGGTTCCTCTAAAATTGTAATTTTATTAATGTGCGTTAAATTATTTATTGAGTATGACTAAATGTGTTTGTTTTGCTTTTTTATTTTTAGTTAAAGACCATAGAGTCATTACAATATTTCTTTCATATTGGGAGAAGCCTGTTGATTTTTGGAGTGAAAAGGTCAAAAGTCATGGTCTCGGTAACTGAAAGTCAACAAATTTTTTTCAACAATAATTTTAGTTCTAGATTGCTTGCACTTGGATAAGAAAGACTAAAACCTTATAGGTGGCTTTCACATGGGGCAAGAAACAAACCTATTGATTTTGGGGTTCAAAGGTCCAAGATAGAGGTCACATGTCAAAAAGTTTCTTTAAAATGGGTTTGATTTATGTACAGCACTTATTAGCACTAAGCTTTGCAGAGAGTTTATTGATAAGAGAAAGACAGACATGGATACCTTCATCTTGAAACCACACCTAACTTCAGTACAGTGTTTACATCTGTGGGGGGATTAATTTGAAATGCAGACAGCACCAAAATTTAACATATTAGTAATATATTGGGATAAGTAGGTATGCAGGCTTTATTATGCTTTTTATATATTTGTTTTCAGCTTTATGTATCTATTGCTGGTATTCTGACCATTGGCCTGGCAATCTTGTTTGCATATGGTATTGCCATGGTTTTTGGAGTTATGTATGGACCAGTGCATGCCTTAATGCCATTTCTTCTACTGGGTGAGTATGTCTATGCCTTATCAACCCACCTATCTATCTGCACTCAAGAATCTTTATGACACTTGTCACAAAGATTGATTGGGTCTTGGATTGATGAAGAGGCCAAGACCACATATAAAAAGAGCACAATCATTTACAATGTATTTATTTATGGAAATGTATTTGCATATAATAAAATATGGATTTACAATGTATTTATTTATGGAAATGTATTTGCATATAATAAAATATGGATTTTCAATGTATTTATTTATGGAAATGTATTTGCATATAATAAAATATGGATTTCAGATACCACTTAACTAAACAATTAATATGAATTTATGGAATTGTACTGTTAACAAGAATAATATAAAAGTACACTGTGCAATAATGTGCATGAAGTTTTGATACATCATGTATATAATAAACAATGAAAATGATAGACAGTGGAATTGTTATACTGTGTCATTCTATGAACATGCATGACATTGATGATACTACTAATGAATGTGGAAAATTTATGTTATGGTGATGTTCATTCTGTGGCAATAGGAGTAGCACAAGGAATGATTCCTTATATGATATTCCTTCCAAAGATCCCACTGTAACCTCGCATTCAATCAGACACAGGGTGGAACATGATCTGTTGACCCCTCAGACACTGAGTAGGGACAACCATGATTTCCTGCAGCAAAAACCTGTGGTTCCAACTTTTATAACTGGAATTCTGCTGTAAATACAACTAAACTCTGTAATACATAAGCGATAAACTCGAGCATGTTTTTGCGCAAAATCCAACTGAGGTGCTATGTATGAATAAACAAGAAAAGACTGGCAGAACATTAATCTAGTTTTACATTAAAAACAACTCATCAGACAGAACTATAATATACACCAATTTTAACACTACACATTGATGGGACCCATAACAATGGTTTTGTGAGGAGCTAAGAAACTGATCTGCAAGTTTTCTCAGACCTTGAAACTTCTTGATTCAAAAAGAATACTTGATACCACTGTCTTGTTTTTTGTTCTCACTCCACTCTTTACACGGATATTGTCATAATCGATGAATATACATGCCATGCACAATGTTGTTTTGGAAGCCATATTGATGGTGTAAATATACCAAAGAACCTCAATGTAGATGATCCAATTCTATTGCCTTTCTAATTAAGTTTATTCCCATTCATCCTCTGTTGCTTGTTTTGTTGGGTGGTGTAATAAAACAGAATTTAATTTTCATGTAATCATAACTGAAATTTTCATGTAGTCATAACTGAAAGCAGCACTAAATGTGATTTAAAGGAGACATGACATAAAAATTTTCCTTTTATGTAAGTAATTTTCTACAAATTTTAATTTGACTGCAATGATTATAAATTACATATCTTAGGCAGGTAGTGATTATATCGCATGGAAGATACCACAATTCCGTAAATTGCCGAGTTTTATGAGATGACTGATCACATGGTCCCATGACACAATACTAGCCAGTCCTGAAACAGAAACAATGCGAGTGATACAAGGGAAATTAGATTTGGGTTGCTCATTAAAATGTTGAATCTGTTTCCAAGACCTGCTCAAAACTTATATCTCTTGAACTGTGTGTTAAGAATTTAAAAACAAGCAATGTAATTTTAACATAAATATTTATACATTGTGTATTATGCAAAAATGTGACAAGGATTAAGTGATGGTGCCCAATGTGAAAATTAAAAATTTACCACATTGCAATAAATTCATTTAAGAAGGATGAGATTCAGTCGTACTATATGTAAATGACATATTCATTACCTACCCCCAACACACCACCTAACATATTCATTACCTGCCCCCAACACACCACCTAAGGACTAATATTTTGAAAATATACATCCAGTACTTAAAGATAATACTGAATTCTGGGCCGACTTTTGTGTGAAACAATATCCATTACGGGGGAGGTGTAAAAAGGCATTGAGAATGGTTTTCATCGGTAAGCATTAGTTTGTCAAAAAAAAAACCATAAATAAATCTGCAATGCAGAAATCATAAGTAATTAATTTAAACATTAAGAAGCTTCCTTCTTATGGTTCAATTACATGCAGGCTACAGTTAGCTTTTTAACAAATCTGATAATATATACATGTCTGGTATAATAGTTTATGTACTTTACTGATCAGTGCTTAAAGGAATTTTTTTTAAGTACAGGCCCCGGGGTGGTGACTTGAATGAACTCACAAGCCCTGACTAAAATTCCACAAGGCGGGACAATTCATACCTGTCAACTCTCAAGCGGGGAGCAAAACCTTCCGATTTTGGGGGTATTTCCACACCTACATAGTAGTAATATCTCCCAATTCTTAGGGTCGCATAGTCTGAAGGGGTCTCTAAAATTTATTTTATACCAAATGGTGCCTCTACAGCTTCCCATAGCTTAAGGCCCCACTATGTCTAAAAATCCAGCACTGGATGAAATAATATCACACTTTTCTTTTCTTCAATAAATAGAATGTTATGATTACCATTATTCAAGTAAATTTCAGATTTTTAAAACCGCTACAACAGTACTATAGTAAAAAGAAAATTTAAAAAATAAAATTGTCACCTATTAGCTTAAATCCCATGAATGATCACAGTGAATGCTGTGTAATTTTCAAGCAAAATCTCGTCTCCATTTTTGCAAAAGAAACTCTGCCAGTTAACACCTGACAATCTCTACCGTATATATGTAAAGTTTTGTTACCATTATTAAATTAAAAAAAGGAATAAAACAATAATACCATGCAGTATGTGTGCCCCCCACCCAAAAACTAATTCAGAATATTTTCATTCAGTAAAAAGTGTTACATGCCTTAAGACTTAAACCTAAGGAAGTAAGGTGGGACATAAAACATGGGAAAAACCGTTAAAACATGTGCGGTAACTTGTGACTGCAGATTTGAAATGTCAAAATGAAGTCATATATATGTTGTAAGTTACAACAAAATAGGGAGTCATTTATTTGCCATTTAATTGCTGGTGCTTACATACAAAAACTGTCGAATATGGTCCGAACAGCAATCCTTTTCTCAAGATAAATACAAGGATAAAGATTAACTATTAATTAGTCACACTGGCTTTATTGCTTGTGTACTTAAGTCAAAACTTCAGCTGTTTTGCAGTTTAGCCACAGCTGACCAAAATATGAAAAAAGGAGGCTTGTTCTGGGGGATTATAAGATGTATCACTGGGGCAAATGGCGTGTCCCTTGGGTGCTCGCACATTGGGAAAAGGGGTGAGGGTAAACAGTTGCCTCCCCACAATTTCTATTGCCAGTCAGTTAATGTGAAACTTTGATTTTATACCTGACCTCTTTTCTTTCAATCGCTGCTATTTAAACTGCCAAAGGGAAAGATTTATATCAGTTCATATCACTACAGATGACCAATTATACATACTAGATGCAACTGGCATAGACTGAAATGTTCTTTTTTGTTGTTTTATTTTTTTTTTAAATTTTAAAATTTTTTTAAGATTACTGAAAATTGTATTTTTTCAAAACATGACTGTGTCAGGATTTAGGATCTTAGTTTTAGCAAAGCTTCCATTTCATTGAAATCAGATCTCAATTTCACGTAGGACTATGATGATTTGATTTAGATTGAGCTGTGTTATAGCATGTATGTCAACATCCTGAAAATACACTCACTCATTTCTTCAGGTAAACAATTTTTTTTCAACAAACCCAATGGGCACCATACTTTGAATATATGATAGGTTCAAACTAAAATTAGAGGAACACGGGGTGTTGGGTTATATAATCTTTTTTAGCACTGCTGGTGTAGATAAAAGATATGTAAATTGATTGTCGCATTTGTGGTCACTTACTCAGCCTGCTGCTTTTTTCCTAACTCACATGTTTAACACTTTTCCCAGAATTTAATATATCTTTTATGCTGGTAATTGCCAGTCAGGATGCTGAGTTGCTACTATGACGTCACATCACGAAAGAAACATAATAGGCGTGGAAATTTTGCATACAAGGTTACCGAAATTCAGTACCTTGAAGATATGCCAATATTGATATATTGACATTAAACTTAAGCACATCTTGCATTATGTGACTGTACCATTATCAATATGACAGTCATCAAAAGAACCATTATTAATTGACATTATTACCACCGCCCACTCCATTGGGTTACAATAGGGGGAAATATAGCTATCACTATCTATGTCTCTGTTCATAAGTAAACAGTTTTGTTTCTGGAACACAAATTGCAAACCTTTCTTTCTGTAGCTTTGACTTCAAAATTTGGTCCACATATTAGACTATGAAGCAGCTCAGACCCTGATCAGCACTTCAGTTTTACAGTATTAGAACATCTAATGTTTTTGTTCATTATCCATCCACAATTCACACTTTAATTTCTGGAACAAATTCTTCATGCCTATCACATTTGTACTTATGAATTTCCTACATATGAAATTTTTGACAAATGACTTTGTCTCATAGCAGACATTCTGGCCATGAGGGTTATGTAGATGACTTTTTTATTCACCTGCTATGTTATATGGCTGGTGTAGTTATTCTTATATCCACCTGTTTTTATGTCTGTTTGTCTGTCCATGCTAATTTTTATTTCCAAAGCATAACATTCTACCTGTTTAGGATATTTCAACCAATTTGGTACAAATATCAAGCAAGTTTTGTAAAGGTCTGTTTTGATGCTTTGAATTTTCTAAATTAATTTATTTATATATTTCCATTGAAATAAAAGGTAAAATAAGTGGTATATGAGTTAAAAGTACTGCACTAAACTGTTACTGTTATAAGAAGTGCTATAATGGAGAAAGCTGGTTAATCGTACTTTTAGTTGGGGAGGGGGGATATGTTATCTCCAGATGAATCTCATTATTGAAGTCTGAGTTCCTTCATGTTGTTGTCCACATTTGTTGACTTTGATTGCTTAATACTGGTGACATTTGTTTTCATAAATGTTTATAGCTTTACATTGAGTGAAATCATCAGTTGAATCATTAACCAACAAGCAGACAAAATAATGAAGCCAAGCATGTTATGTGTGCCCACTTTTAATGGGCACTGGCAGATAAATCACATAAATGGTTTAAAAAGCTAATCATGAACAGTATGCAGGTAGTGTATATGTAAATAGATGTCAAAACTTAAAATTATCTTTTTTAGCCATTTTCTTTTCCACATATCTTTAAAAAATTTGCTTGTTTTTTTTTTACGGGTACCCGTGTTTATGTTTCAATATCCGGGTTTTTCTATACAGTCGGTTACCCGGGTACCCTATGACAGCCCTAGATATCAATCTCATTTTTACAACCAAATATCTCCATTTGTTTGCAATTTTCTCGCTTTATTGACCTGTTGGTTTGTTCATGTGTCTCAGTAGCTATCTTACCTTTTCATTTGGTCTGTTTATCAGTCTGTCCATTTGTCTGTCTGGCATTGTGTCTGTTGCTCTATCATTCTATCTGTCAACCAAACAGTCTCCATCTCTGTCTGTTTTTTAATTGTATCTACATATCTATTTGTTCATCCATCTAATCCACTGTCTTTCCATTTCATTTAGTCAGTATTTCTTTCTACTTCCCTTCCTTATTACTGTCATATCAATGATTTGATTTGCCTGGGATATTACAAATAAAAAACAAATAAAAACAGAGGTGAAAAATCCATAACTTTCTTATGCATCAGCCATACCTATGTCTGTCTGATCCATTCTCACTTTATGTTGTATCACATCCATGAGGAATTTGAGGTTTGCTCTATAACTTTTGAAAGACTGAATGAATTGATATAGAAACTGATATGAGGCTTCCCACTAAGAAAACTGAAGTCAAGTTTCAATTTTCCTTTTTTCCAGCAAAATGATAAAGAGGTCTCATTGTCCTTTTTTGGTTATAAGGACAAGTTAGCTTGTCACATGACCATGTGACAATTGTACATCAGTCCACAATTTCTATTTTAATATTGCTTCTCCAAGACCACTGGATCAATTTTGACCAAAGCTTAAACTGACCATCCTGGCAAAAGGGGATTTCAGACTATACAGATAATGTTGATCTACCTTAAGTTGTGGCTGTCATTGCCCCCCTTCCCCAGTGAAAATGCTTTAAACAATTTCTTTTTAAAACCTCAGAACAGAAATTGATTAAATTTAACAAAAGTATATTGTTAGGAAGACCTTTAAAGGTCAAACAATGATGTCAATCCACCATCAAGTATGGCTTTCATTACTAAAAATAGACAAACTTTTAAACCACTTCTCCAGAACTGCTAAATAGAGAATAACCAATCTTTATAGCATCCTGGCATGAAGCAGAAGATGGCAGTCCACCTTAAAATATGACTACTATTACCAAAGTCAGAAAAAGATTTATTGTTTGTTAAAAACCACTCCTCTGAATTTAAAAACCAAATCTAACAGGAAACATCCCAGGTTAGAACTCTGAAATTTTGTACACCTGATGCTGATCATCAATTATGGCTACCATTGATTAAAATAGAAAATGGATTAAAATAAAAAGAACTTTTAGGATCCTACTGATCTAGATTCTTGGCCAACTGCTGTTGCATTTGGCTGTTAGGCAGGTATCATCCAGGTGAGCAATCCCTTGCTATACATAGATCTATGCTCTTCATTTCGCAGAAAGTTGATCCCTATCATATGGACACATCATAGTTTGCATTACATATATCTGAAGAATTTATGAAGCATATAGAAAGTCTCATGAAAGAAAGAAAGAAAGATGCAGTTTTATTTGGCTATTACAAATCCAGATAGAACCGATGAAAAGGTTTTATCATAGAGACAATGAATATTTTGAAGCAGTATTTATTTGACAACAGTAGCAATGAATATTTGCAGTTAACAAAACAATGGATATACACATATATCTATTTGCTCACAGGTATAGGTGTGGATGACATGTTTATAATAGTGGAGGAATGGAGGAACTTAACAAAAGAAGATCAAAAGCTGGAACTGAAGGAGCGTATCGCCAGAGCTTTAAAGCATTCGGGTGTGTCAGTGACAGTTACATCAGTAACGGATATTGTAGCTTTTGGGATTGGAGCCACCACTGTAAGTCTGAATATCATTCAATCTCCTTTATATATGAACCAAACTTTTTGTCATCGAGTCCACAAGTCTGGGTTGTGGGGATATACTGATTTAGATTAAGTATCTAATTAACTCATAATCACAAAGGTGTTTCTTATCATGCTATATACATACTATCATACTAGAATCATGAAACTTAGTGAGGAGATGCATATTGATGGTCACTGCTCCTTCATTTCAGTAGTAGGTTAATTTGGCCCAAATCTTGGCTTACAAACGTGGGACTGAGAAATCTTGCCAGTAGCTTCCTGTGGGTTGTTAGTTACATAGCACCTGATTGGCTTCCCTTGGTGGCAGGTTTTTGGTACATGGCCTGTTTCACCACAAGAAACAACAATCATTGTCTCATATCCTTAAAATAGGGGTATTGCAGATTATATTCATCATTTTCCTTTCCATAAACATATTAAAGTGAAAAAGAAAAAAATGCATTTTATATAAAAAATG
This sequence comes from Potamilus streckersoni, assembly GCA_016746295.1. Classification (NCBI taxonomy): domain Eukaryota; kingdom Metazoa; phylum Mollusca; class Bivalvia; order Unionida; family Unionidae; genus Potamilus; species Potamilus streckersoni. Next base: position 698,006 of record JAEAOA010001358.1, read on the forward strand.
GTAAGGTTAAATGTGTTCTTTATTTTACAACATGCTGAATGTTTTTTTAAATGTTGCTTTTTTAATCATTATTACATTATCATGTAAGGTTGTCCTCTCTATGTCATTTACTTTGCATAATTTTCAATTTCAGGTTATTCCAGGACTGAGTGCTTTTTGTATTTATGCTGCAATAGGAATATTTGCTCTTTATATGTTAGTTGCAACTTTTTTTGTGGCTGTTTTAACACTGGATGAAAAACGTATTGAGCAGTCACGAGATGGACTGATGCCATGCTGTGTTCATAAGAACTATACCCCAAACAGATGCAGCCAGAAGAATTTCTGTCAACTCTTCATGCAGAATGTTTTCGGCCCTGTTTTGATGAAATTTCCTGTTAAGGTAATAATTTGAAATATAATGCAGAAATCTTATTGTGTTCCATATGCAGATTGTAGCCCCATGAAGTCTTTTGATTTTAGCAGTAGCAGATTTTTGACAACTTTGGTTTTAGATTGCTATCTCTCTGCTAATGGTTGGTAGCAATATTCTCCTTCCAAAGATTTATTGAGTTTTATCTAAGAATATAGGTTTCATCTAACAGGAAAAGAAAAGGCCAGTCTTTGCTTTGAAGACAGGTCATAAAGTAATTCATTGAAATCAGCCTTAGCAGACCCCTACATAAAGAACACTTGCATATTAAATACAACAATATATAAACCCTCTTTCTGAAGTTTATCTACTTTTTTCTCTATATGAAGGACCCCTGTCCATTCAAAACAAATTTTCATTGTTTCCTTAGTGTCAAATATAGTGTATCAAGGCAGAGATGATTGGGTCCTTTGCATGCATTCATTAAGTTTATAACTTGACAATTAATTTTGCCACCATTTCTAAGCCCATAAGCAAGTAATACCAGTCAAAAAAGTTTATTCCAACCCTGCCATGCCTACAGTCTTTGAAAGTGACATTTTTATATTTCAGTTTTCCAAAGAATTTCATGAGCATTTAATTGCACAAGGCATGTAACAACATTCAATTGCTCAAGGCATGTAAAATGGCTCATCAAATATAGTGGCCATTACAGTGCTCATTCACTTCCAGGTATTACAGGATAATATTACTCTTTTCATAAAGTTGGCTATGGTCATGAATATTATGTATATTATACCTTTGATTTCTCCGGAATTGTCACTCAAATGGAAAATTTCAGTGGCATTTTCATAGGATGGTAATTTTCAATAGGTTGGGGAATTTTATAAGAACAGTATTATTTTATAGACCATCAGCAGTATGTTTCAACAAAAGTTTTTGATCAATACCTTTTAATGACTAAATATAAAACTTAAGAGTCATATATTTTTACTATTGGCACAGTGGCAACAATATTGTATTTTGAAGATGGCACTACATTATATGCTTTAGAACTATGTGTAGTGGAGAGATTGCCTCCTGATACTGCAATTGCATGTCTGCAACCAGTCTCTAAATGCAGTATTTGATTGTCTTTTGCTAATTGGTGAAAATGTCTCATTGCTCAGTTACAAATTCTCACTTAATAAAAAGTAAATGACTTTGGTGTTTGTTAAAGAAATCAATTCCTTACATCCTCAGATTGCATTATTACTGTCAATGAATGCTACAGGTTTTGTTAGTCTCAATGAAAATAACTTCTGTGCTTGCTTTTTGGGTGGTGGGATGGAGAAGGAATTAAATTTAGCATGGATTCCTGCATCCTGAAGAAAACAAACAGAATATCTAAATATAAGTTGATCTCATCAAGGCAGTTCACCTTGTTGCTAACATGAAATCCATCGATTTTCATCATTTTGAAGATCACTGTTTTTAAGTCAATATATTGGATTTTGTTCAGTGCAGTTTTTTCCATGACAACACCAGTAATAATTGGAGTATGTATAATTATAAACAAGGTACTATATAACCCATGCTAGAGAAATAATAATTATGGCTCCCTGTTTCCTAGAACTTAAATTGCAACTTTGTTCACCTATGTCATGTGTCCCACGACTTCAATAAAAAAAAAAAAATTGTGTTGAATCTCTGCCTTCACTTCTCTATGATGCAATAAATAGATAAATAAAGTGCTTGCTTGATACTAAAATGAAAGAAACTAACCTTTTGTTGTTGTAATGTATTCAATTTTATTCATTATCAACAATTTATTAACAAAAATATCCTCAAATTCTTCACATGTAGCATATGCACTCATACTGTAGTTTCTCAGATAATACACACCACATTATTGTGAATTATAGATAAATAAGTCATGTTTGGTTGCTTTGAAAGGTTTGAATATGTAATCAGACTGAAAATTGGATCCATCAAAATAGCAAGCTGGAGAGTGAGAGGGAAACATTAACTGATCATTTGAAGGCACCTGCCATTCATGTATGACAGTGTAAGGTGCAAAATAACTAAGATTGTATTATATTCAAGTTAACTATATGATAGTCTTTTGCAGTAAAACTTAGTATTTGAAAAGACATTCAGTATGAGTGCAAATTAAAAATTTTTCTCAAACATGGGTTATAAAGAGTATTGTTAACGCAAGTTATTGCTGTGAATACTATTTACCCTGTGAACATCAATGTCCCATTTGTATTAATTATGATTACAGATAGCAGACTAATAGAAGCAAGAGTGGTGAATAAATATAATTGGCAACAAGCAATAAACTCATCGTTTGAATTTACCAACAGGATATCAAAAAGGTTATTTTATTACAAAGCAAGCCAACCCTGGAAGCTGACTTTGAATCCTTTTAAATGTGCAGATTTTTTCCTTTTGGATTTTTTTTTAATATATACAAAGTCAGCCATCATGGGGAAGCCAACTCTGCTTCCTTTTTGCTGGTATATACAGGAATTTTGAAAATAAATTGAAACATTGAACAGTTTTTAAAGGATACAGTCTAGTGGCTTCATGCACCAACATTGATGACGCAGTGTGCCAGAGGATTTGGAGGAAAAAATATAAAAATATTTATTGATTTCATGAAGACCAGAAGAGAAGAAGATGACTGTGCCAACAATATGATTATTAACATGGATGAAATTCCAGCATACTTTGATCTCATTCCTGGATGGACTGTCAAGAGGAAGGGGGTAAAAAGTTTGAGAATTTGCATGACTAGTGCAGATAAAAATCTAACTTTAGCCCTTGCAGTTTCCACAGCAGGAAATGCTTTGCCTTCATTAAATTATTTTTCTGGTGTGAGTTAAAAAATATTAATGCACTGAAAGAATGGATAGTATGTGTGCAGGAGAAGAGTTTGGTTGGTGAGGTGATGCTGCAGTGGATTAAAGAGTTTTATCACAAGCACAGTTTAATATTTGTTTTTTTATTTATGTTTGAGTGCATTTTCTGGCATGTAATTTTTTAATGATTTAAAAGGTGTCCCACAACTTATGACTAAAAAAAACAATGTGTCACAGGATAAACAGTGGACCCAAAAATTACTTTAAAAATTAACTTATGGTGTTCCAACAAATATGGTGTCACAATATGTACATTAAAAGGTAGGTAATCAGTTGAGCAGATTGTGACTGACGTGTGTGTGTGTGTGTGTGTGTGTATATATATATATATATATATATATATATATATATATATATATATATATATATATATATATATATGATAACTTTTTTATTTTCTTTTTTCACTAAATTTAGTTTATAGGAATGTTATTCTTACTGAATGCATATGTAATTTCACACACACAACTCCTTCTGAGAATTTAAGATACAGAAATCAAATGTTGAAATATAATTAAGCAAAGGCTTATAGGAGAGCTGTCTGGGATGGCCTATTGTTTGTCATTCAGTGTCCATCCATCTATTGGCACAAGTTTGTTGACTCAGCTCATCCAAATTGCTATGGTCTAGTTGGTCCTAAATGAAAATGGTGCTGCTCAATTGTTTAGTTGATCTTAAATAAAAATTCTATCAGTCTGATATCCAGTATAGACACCACTTCACATTATAAATGGAACATCTTATCTAATTTGGGTTTTTACCAGAAGACGTGAAATCTACATTGTGCTAGACAAATGTTGTACCAATATGAAACAATAGCCACTGTGGCAGCCATCTTGAAAATCTTGTTATTGCTACTCCTTCTAAAGTAAAATCTTGTTGCCTTACAGCAGCTTTCATCAAAAGACTAATCATGATATCTAGTTGGTCCTGGATGAAATGACTCCAATCTGACATCAAATACCAAGTTCTGTCTTTAAATTCAGTGAATGGCAAAATGTAAAACATTAGCTTAATTAGATACTGTGTCATTTGTTTTCACGTTTGCATTCATTACAGACTGGATGGTATTATTGTTCAAACTTCTCTGAGTTAATCCTGGTCAGAAATGAGTTTTTCTTAACATTAGCATTGTCAGAACCAATGCAGTTTTACAATGAGATCTGCTTGTCTTGATAGACAAAGAATATACATCACCATTTCATAGAGGGAATGGGGGAAGGAGGGGACATAATATTTTCAAGTTTCATGGGAGCCTGACAGGTAATACAATAGTTATAAACACCTCTGTCCAGTACAGGTGTTAATACTTGATCTACATAAATAACTGCAAACACAAGTGTGTGCTTATTATTGTGTTTCAATCAATCTATGTCATGGCTAAAATCATCCCATGAAGCATGGTTTAATTAATAGGTAGTATTTTAAGAAGATTCTAGTCTGAATGTACTATTCAGTGTGTCGATTATATTCTGTTACATACAGATGGTGCTTTTTTGATAGAAATTGTACACTCTAGAATGACTTATGTTGATAAGTATGTGCAAAGAATTAATTGCTTCCCCTTGCTATTGTGCTTTACAAAGTCCAATACCGTCAAATGGAAATTTAGTTTTATTGGGTTTTTCTTGCTTCACTATTAGTTTATTGCTTCCTGAATGACAGGAAATACATTATGGCATTTAACCTTCAAAAATGAGTCACATTTGAAGACTGTTCCAATGAAATAATCATGTTTTGCATTTGTTTATATGGAGTAAAATCTGACTTAAAGAAATGTTGCTACTGTTCACAGACCTGCCATTAATCTTCAATACAGATGACTTAAACATTCTTATTCAATGCAATGACATGTAATATCTTTTTTCTCCCACTTACATCTCTTGGATTTACCAATAACATAAAACAAATTTAATTGTTCCACTTTGTGAAATTTACCTATGCAAAATGGCACAATGGGCTCCACCATAACAATCTTCAAAAGGTTTGACACACTGCTACAGCTAGTGGTTTTTTATACCTGGTTACCTTGCCATTTATTTGTCTCTTTGACAATTAGCTGTATGAACTGCAATAAGGATAGTGTTTACATGAGCTCTAAGCATGACTGTTTACCATTACATGCTATATACTATGTGCATATATTGAGCTGGCATTTCTGTTTTTGTTAAGATTACTGAAAATCATGTTTTTCTTCAGGGATTTTTGGAGTTAAAAATCATGTTTTTGTTCAAATTATGTTTTAAGCAATAGTTTTGATGTTTTCTTATGCAAGTATGAATAAAATCACTACTAATGATGGTGGAATAAAGTAACAGTTTACTAGGCTGACTTCCACTGGAACAGTAATGGGCATACTTTGATCCTGGAATCTTTTTGAAGAATATTATCAGTAGGAAATAAGTCCAGTTCTTTCTTTGATCAGACTCTAAGATATAATCAATGCAAAAATACAATTCCCTATTAAATATCTCTGTTGTTTTCATTATTGTTATTATTAGTAGTAGTAGCAGATTTGATTATGTTTCTGATTTGTCACATGGAAATAGTATTGGAAAAAAAAACATGGCATATTATTGGTATTAGTATGCCTTGGCTATACAGAATATTTTCTAAAAGCTGTTGATATTCAAAAATTTGCAGAATTTGTTCATTTGGTACTAAAACTGCAAGAATAACACTGCAGACATTCATGATGTCATAACCATGATGATGTCATCTACAGTGTCAGTGAGTACACTTGTAGGAAAGATGCATTCTGCATGGCCTTGTCATATGGATTTACTGTACTACACATAAGAGAATAAGTATCACTTTTCAGATGGCAACAGTAGCAGTGTTATTGATATTACAATTTCCTGTCAAAACTTTGTGTTTAAGTTTTTTGCAGGTCAGATACATTATTGCAGTAATCAACAGAACTCATTTTTTCCAGATCACTGTGATTCTGGTGACATGCGCTCTGGTCGCTGTTAATTGCTGGAGTTTCACTTTGATGAAGCAAGACTTTGATCTGTATAATTACATCCCTACTGATTCCTATGCGAGAGACTATGTCGGGGCTACCAAAATGTTCTTCCCTTCAGCAGGAGACAACATCGCTGTTTACTGTGGTACGTAACATAATCTACATGTTCTATTTATTTCTTGAAGTCTTTTGAGAAGGTAGGAAAGCAATATGATGAAAGTGTCATAAAACTATGACAAAATCAGAAATAATAAAAATATATTATTTCCATGTTTATAAATCTTTTCATTATAACAAATTTCTTACTGAAAATTGTAATACTTATCATTAAGTATGGGAGAGAGTGCTTTGCATTCAGACTCTGGAAAAGAATCTGCAAACTGAAAGTAAGTGATATTTGACATGCAGGAAACAATGGTGAAGGAGAATTTGAAGTATGTAGCCCATAATTGTATGTATCATGGAATACATTGACATGCTTTTAAAGCACCAGATATCTTGAATTTTTAAGTCTTTTTTCTTTATGACAACTTAATTTTTTCTTATTTATCCACTAAACATGAAAGTAAACTGATGCATTAGAACTTAATGATTCCACTGCAATTATTTCTGATAAAGTTGGCTCCCTATTTCAGATTCCATGAACTACTTTCATAATAAGCTACTTCTTGAGGAGATGGACAGAAACATAAGAGAGGATCCTCATGTTTTAAATGGCTCTGTGGAGTTCTGGTTTACTGCCTTCACACAGTGGTTGAAAACCACACACAATCCGAACATTAGGGCACAGCTTGGAGCCGGTAGGGCTTAACCTTAATTTCAAAGTTTACATATATCTTGGCATATCTGCCATGTCACACTGTGTCATGCAACATGATCTTTTTGTCTCTTTTATGTATATTGAGTTTTTGTCATGCATTTGACCTTTGTCCGTGATTGAGGATAGAGTTTTAGCATGTACCTCACTACTCTGTGTTTTTGTGCTGTTTGTAAGTTTTAAATAGATGTTTTCTAGGGTTGAAGTTCAAGATTTATCCCTGATTATGACCTCAGATGGTTCTAGAAATGAATTTTTTTATGAATTTGATGAAAAAATGATACATCCAGGTCATCTTATTGTCTTTATGTTTTTATATACAAATTGTGATCAACAAAATTAATAATTTCTATATGAAAATTAGTTTTTGTGAAATCAATTTTAATTGTGTTCAGTCATAATTTGAGAGGAATTATTTTAAATTATTCATTGGAATTACAAAAGAGCTCATTGATTTTTGGACTAGATCACTATTTTGGGATTAATTTGAATTATTTAAAGACATTCTGGATTATATCATTGGCATACAGCAAGTCTATTGGTATGTCCTCACATTCAAGATCATTGGTACTTAAGCATATTCATGAACAGTTAGGATTATATGGGATTTACTTCAGAATTCTGGAAGTTTTTTTACATTTAAATTTTTTAAAAATTTGAGAATTAAATAATATATTGTGTTTTATGAAATGTGTAGTTTTGCTTTTGCAGTACTTAGTTTAAGACCATAGAGTTATAGCATCTCCCTGAGCCACAGACACCATTGCACAGGAAACTGTCTCTGCTTCCTCTTGATTCCAGTTCTTTTATACAGTTATAACAATGTCATTTCCATCTATACATCTATTAGAAAAAGGGAAGAAACTCTTCATCACAAACTAGATGGTTACCTATATACCAGTCATTTATCCAGTTCAGCTTTAACTCAGTAACATTAACATGACATGTCATCCATAAATATCATTGGTACTGAATTGTTAATTAATGTTACAATGATATTGGTTGCTTTGTTTGTAAAATTTCATTGATACAGATGCATATGTTTCACAATTTGTGAACTTTATTTTTCTGACCTTGTCACATACATTATAATTGATATTCACTGTTTATACATTTACTTTCGAGCACTATTTATTCTACTTGTTTGTTTTAATCATGAGTGTTTATATAGATGACATTTTGGGGTTATTATTTCCCCATTATTTTGTCATTTTTATTTTCCTTTCAGATATACAGTGGTAGTGAATATTCTAAATATTAGATGTTTATGGTCACTAATAATATCCGTGACATGCCTGTATGACAGTGTTTTTTCATCATGGTCAAAGAATATTTAGTCCACAATACTGTAGAGAAGTGTATTGGACAAAGTCCAGGTACATGAACAGTGACTTCATAAGCCCCCTCCCCAACACATCATCTATAGCTGACATAGCTGGGGATGTGACCATAACCCCTTTTTTCTGAAAATTATTTAGAGCCATACCTTCAGTGACCATTATGTCTGGCCAACTTGTCAGGATGCAAAATGGTACTTGAGTCACAAATAAGACTATTACAGGAAACAGTGATGTAGTTGCTGGCATCTGGAAGATTCTATCCATCCTTGCTTCAGATCTTTCCAATGCAGACTTGGAGTTGGCTGGAATTTATCTTCACACCATTTGCCAGTCAGCAAGTATAAATCCCTGCAAATGTTTGAGCATGGCCTTTGGTGCCGGTACGTTCAAGCACTTGGGATATGATGACAGTCTTGCAAAAAATGTATTATCATCTTGCCTTTATCATCTATCAGTGCTCCAGTTATCAAACAGTCCAACCAGCTATGCAATGTGTGTGGAGTAATCATGCATGTATGGAATCTTATGGAGATCCATATAACCAATCTGTCCATTTCACCACCCAAGCAAGAGTCCAGCTGACTGTCTAGCTAGGTATATGAGTGACGCAAACCATGGCAGTTGCCCTGGCTACCAGTCCAGTTTATAGATGTGATATTGATATATTGTCATGGTTTGCACCATAATGCACACAGGGATGATGGCAGTTGAATAATGTAAGCAGACATAATGATATGCTTCACAAGGATATTCCACAAAGTGAATTGTATCTTTTTTTATTTTTCATCCAGCTGAAAATCAGGATTTTTGTGTGCATGGGAGTCTAGAGGTCTCATTGCCAAGTTGATTAATAAGGTGGCATATCACTCCTTGGCCAAAATGCAGATGGCTTCTTGGAAGTTAGATAAAGTGTGATGATGTGCCTTTGCTCATTATTATTACCCCACCACTTGTTGACTTCTTCGTTTTTTTATGCTGTTTGGTAGTTTATGGTTTTATTTTACTTTTAATTCAAAATGATTCTGCATGTATTTAAATCCAGCTATTTAACTCCAGCTTGTTAACTAAGAAAAAGGATTCAAAAATTGTTGAAAGTTTATAATTTTGCTATGTGCATGTTCTGGCAGTGAGTACAGCCATAACTACACTGATATGGAGATTTAAGAATCTGAGTTTACCTTTTTATATATAAAATTTGAAGAAAATCTTACCTGCTTATTTTTCTAATATTTTTTGGTTTTTAAAATGAGGTTTTTAATCTAAGTGCCTAGTTCTGCATTCAAGCTCTGTGGTAATCAAACTAAACTTAAGATTTTCAGTATCTGGTACATATTAAAAAAAATGCTTTAACAAAACGGATTTCATTCCAACATAATAAGCATTCTTTTACTCCACTCTAAATAACACATGATCCAGTTGTTTAGATGTCAGGAGTCACTTTTTGAATAGAAATTCATCACTTTGATATGAAACTGTGGGGTTGAACCTATTGCCACGCCTTCATAATGGAGGGTGATATCAACCTGTGTTTTCACTGAATTACCTCTTATGATGTCAAGTTGGTCCAAGAAAACTTATTTTTACAGGGCAAAATGACTAAATAACAAATTTTAAAAAATTGAAGACCCATAGATTGTAACATTTTAAAATATTAGCTAATGGAATTAAAAATTGTATTTGAAAAATAATAAATAATCAAATTTGATGAAAAAGGAAGAAAAGGATACAAAAAAATGAAATAAAGGCTTATTAGATTCATACACTGGAAAGTTTAAGAAGGAATGTTTTTTTATTTTATCAAGAAAAAGCACCTGATTGGATAGAACATAGCATTGAAGAGACTGTATTAGATAGGTTTAGAATAAAAAAAACCAGCATGATCCCAGTTTGATACCTCAGCCAACTTCCATCAGCTGTATACTTTTCTGTTCTTTCTGTGCATTTTACATGTTTCTCTTGGGCTCTCAATGTTTTCATTATCGAAGTTGTCTTTTGACATTTCTGCTTTCTATTTTATCCTTTGTTGTGTTGTTTTTGACACTGCCAAATCCTCAAATAGTTTCAATTTTTTTTATTTTATCATTTAATTTGAGGGGTTTTGAATACCTCACTAGCAAGAAAGAACTTCTTCATTTTTATCCCACTTTTTTACCATGTTAGGGGAAGTATTTCCCAGTTTTAATTCTGATTTATTGTTTTCTTTCATGTATTCTTTCCAGCATTCATTATGCCTCAAAGTGGGAGTAAATGTGGTAATAATAATAATGAAGTTACTTGGGACAAACCTCCCACCTGCTTATTATGCACTGTATGAGTGCACATGGACATTTGTTCATTTTGTTGTCTTTGGTTCTTCTTTATCACTGGAAGACCCCTCTATTTCCATAAGGGGTCTAGATCACTTTCTGTTCCCATAAGAAAGGAATGGCTCTCTCCAGGATATGGAAATCACCTGCTTCCACAGGGGATTAATGAAGCATAGATGGAATTTGTCAGCTCCTCCTGAGAGTGATTCTTGGCACATCATGGCAGAGGTAAGTTGCCTTTACCCAATAGTGAGTCCTGCATTTCCCATGTGAGGTAAGCACAGTCTTCTCATTCAAACTAGCATGTTTGTCAGAGTTGAGGTTCCCAAACAGAGCCTCTGAAGCAAGGTCGACATTGTGAGACTCATAATTGCCCATTGATCCAGTCAATGATCATTGGACACTGGGTAATGTGTTGAGTGACATTCACAGAGTGACTGTCATCAGTATCGGTCACCAGGTGTTGTGTCAAGTGACAGGCATTGAAGATTTGTGTCATAGGTTACTAGATATTGAGCACTTGTTACTGGGTATCAGGCTCCAGTCATTGGTAATGTGTCATGTGACAATAACTGAATGTATATCACTAATTGTCAAGCATTGAGGATGGAGTGCCTAGCATCATGCACTGGTCACCAGGTTTGTTGATTGGTAACTGTCTCCTGTCTTTGGGACTATGCACTGGGTTTAGGCATGTTGTACCAATCTTCTGAGGGGCCCCAAGTGGCTGAGTAGTCTAAAGTGTTGTCCATTACAGATCACTGCCATCTCACCTCTGTCTGCATGGGTTAGAGTCTAGGATTTGGCAAATATGGATATGTGAGAAAGCTTGCCAGTATCTTCTCCTGGGTCGGTGGTTCTTTCAGGTGATTTCCTGGTTTCTCCCTCCATCATTAATACTGGCCGCCATGTATAGCCTATCGTGTGCTGAAAAATGGCGTTAAGCCCCATAACAATAATGACAACAATCAATCTTCTGAGTGGGTACTGGGTTTAGATCACTGGTCTCAGGAAATGGATTAGATTGCTACACCCAACTGCCCTCTGTGTGACAGTTCAACCTTTTTGGATAATGGGCTTTGAGTTTTGATGACCAGTCTAGAGGAATGAATTAGATCAACATCACTCCTTTCTGCATGCTCTTGTTCATCTCCTACATGGCTGAGTCATTTGTCTCCTTTTCTTCTCATGAAACCATGGATGACTGGGCCATTTCTTCATGGACTGATGCACTGGACTGAACATAGATTGTCTACACACCCACAGACATTATTTTTGAGAAAAGAGAAGGCTGACTGATTCATCACGTTCAAAAAAGAGATCATTGTTCCTTTTCCCATGGAGAGAGTAACAATGAGTTTATCCAGTCTACACCCCCTCATAAGTGGAATCAAAACCCTCAATTATAAGGTTCTCCTCTCCAAACAAAGTGGTTAGAGGCAAAATAGTCCTGTTTCACCCTGACAGTGAAGACAGGATGACTCAGATAAGTTCGCAAGAGAAACTTGTTAGCTCAGGAACATCAGATCTTTGGGGATCTCCATCTTTTTTTCCCCACCTTGCGGGTCATATGATGGAATTGTGGACCTTTGATAAGACAGTAAACCTTTCCTTCTTTCCCCAGTTCCATCCTATACCATCAAGATCCTAAGACACTAGTATTCTCACCAGTTTGAACAGGTTCTCCTGTGGCCATTGCTTTCCTGTACACTGACACCTCAGATTTAGGTTGGGACGGTTGCCTAGAGACTGGTTAGTCCTGCAGGGTCCATAGTCTTAAAAAGAATCTTCTTTTCCTAACAATCAAGAAATGAAGGCAGCTTTTCTATCACTTCAGCAATGCATCATCCACATAAAACTCAATGCACAACATGTTAGTCAAAGTGTACCTCAGACTTTAAGGGGGAAATTGAGCTCCTTCTGTCTGCTTAGATATTTGGAGTCTCTTCCAGTGGACAACTCAGAGGAGACCGCACTTAGTCAGTTACATTGCAGGCAAAAGAGATATTCAGGCAGATTTTCTGTCCATACATGAATGAGCTGACTTAACAGAATGGTCTCAGCATGGGTTGATAACAAAGACACTTTTTGTCTTCTGGAAAGTCAGTAGAATAGTATTCATATTCCTTCCCATTTGTTTGTAGCGGCTTTTGATAAATGCATCCAGGATATAACAATTGTACCAAATTAGTCATTCATTCATTACTTCATAATTTCTAACCTAAATGTCATTGGGTGACCCCTAATATTGTGATCTTGTTCACATTCATACTAAATGGAAGCTGTGAATGTAAACAACCATACAGAATACCATACAGGTCCAAGAGTCATGACACTATGTGAAAAGTTATTATAACATCAATCCCTTTTTTAAATTTACATGTATGTAGAGAAATGGTAAGAAAACCAGGTTGATTCTTACATCTGTCAAATTGAAATCAAAGTTAAAATAAGGCAGCAAGTTTGGATATTTTTTCCTGACAGTAGTAGTAGGAATATAATCAGATACTCTTTATTTGTGAGGACATTCTCAACCTAATTATAAATTTTGCTCTGCAGATTTCTACCCAATGTCAGAGGAAATTTTCCATGGTCTGGTGCTGAAATTTATCTCACAACCTGAAGGGATGGCATTTGGACACATGTTAAAGTTTCATACAGGCCGGACACCACCAAGAATTAGAGTGAGGATTTTGTTCATAGCACAAGAATATTTGTGATGATTTCTATCTCTTCATCCTTCCATTCATCTGTTCATTTCTTCATCATTCCATAACTCCTATCTACTCATAAATTATTGGGTGGAAACCCATAAGAGTTTTTGGTTTAGAGGTATTCAATATCTGGGAGATGGATGTATTTTTTGGCTCCTACCCATGGTCTCTAAAGTTGTATCATTGTTCATGTGTGTTAAAATTATAATTACAATGAAATTTTATGTCTTTTTGCAAACCTTATACATCCAGTCACAGAATGAGGATACATAATATATATATATATATATATATATATATATATATATATATATATATATATATATATATATATATATATATATATATATATATATTCACATATACATACACACACACACACAGAGTGTAACCTCACTATAACACAGTTCATTATAGCATGAATTCAAATGTATGGATGGACGTGAGCAGTTGCCATACACATGAAAACCCCATCCCCTTTCATCTTAATCTTTATATTTTTTTTAGATTCAAATAATTCATATATACATAGGAAACTGACCTTCCAGTGTTAACACTTGTTGGAATAAAGAAATACACTGAAATCTGACTGGAACATAACCACTTAAGTTATAGGGGTAGTGAGACTGGCTAGCCTATTCATATATTCAACTCCTTGCTGCTCTGCAGTGAAGCCATGTCATATTTATACAATAAACATTCAAAGAATTATGAGTTTATTGAATTTTAGAGAACAACGTAACATTTTCTAAGGAACTTGATTTGGACCCACACAATCGAATGGTTTACTCCCAAACTGGATTTGTGCTTTTACATGCATACATATATGTTGAATTCTCATCATAAAATCATTACTAGATCAATACCATTGACCTTTTTCAGCTCAAGTGCACATACTTTTCAAGCCTAAATACAAGTTTCTTTTTAGAAACTCAGTGTCTAACTTCAGCATTTTATTGTAAGTCTGAAATCAGAACCTTTGGTAACATCTAGCAAATATGAATGTTGTGGGGAAAATTCATCCATTTCATAAGTTTGTGTGAATGAATTAGCAGGAAATTAAATGAATTTGAATGTATTGTTTTTTATTATAGAAACTGTGCTTCTTAGTGCACATTTTTTATGGATTTACCGCTATAAATACAAACAGATTTGACTGGTTTACTTAAATATGTACGATTATGTTGCCAATTTGTGTACATAAAATAAATATTAAATATGTAGCAGTTGTTTAAGTACTTCTTGTTTAACATGAAACAGATTGATAGCTACATCGATAAAATCCATAGTGTTGCACCCACTTCTATTCCCCACTAAATTTTAGGTGGGTATGTACTGTTTTCTACAGCTGATGTGTTCAGCTATAACATGGTTCAGTATATAGCACAATATCTTTTGGTGGACCCCAGTCAAAGTTCTGCTGTAGCAGATTGCCGTTATGACCCACATCTTGGTTTGAAAATGGGGGAGGAGTTGGCATATCAAAGTTTCGAGAGTTACAGCTCAGCAAATAAATGTGGCAATTTACCATTGTGAGCCATACAAATAACTGAACTTTTTTAAAAATTAAATGTTTCATATTTAAACTGTGTTTTGTGAGCTTGGTTTCAAGTAATAGTTCATTACATTGTTAACAGAATAATAAATCCATATACACACATACACACACAGTAGTCCCCCTCTTAAACACCCCCTCCACCAGCGGCCTCCTGCTCCTTATGGCCAGAATCCAAAGGCACCAATAAATTTGTGTTCAAAATTACCCCTCACAAAAGGCCACCCAGCTAACACAACCAACAGCCAGCATATTTGTGCAAAAATATAAAATTTACCTCTCACAAGTGGCCGCATTTTATTTTGTAATATGTATCCAGAACCAATTTTATTTATAATGTAATCTGATTTCTATTTCTCGATGTCAGGTTTTCATTCCTGAAAGAAGGTTGACTAAATTACATGTATCACTAAGGTTAATATTATATCATTTACACCTCACAAGAAGCCACATTTATTCCAAAAGGCCGAGAAAGACTCAAATTTTAATCCAAAACAAAAATCCGTTTTATCATGTCTGGTTTAGCCACTGATAATTGTTAAGATTACACTTATTAAAAATAGTAACAGCTGAGAAATGGCAGTATTGATGTACAACACAAAGTCAGCGGGAAAATGGTTTGATAGTCTTTATGGCTTCCATTTGTAAGATGTTGAGCTTGTTCACTTCCATAATTAGTGGCTATTACTATTGACAATAATTGTTATGTTTATAAATCCTAATGGCCACAAGGTGCTATTGTTCAGGTCACTCTGCATATATATCGAAGCCTCTCACTTAGTGTCAAGAAATGTAAACACAATGGTGTACCAGACTGCAACTAATGAATCACGTGACAATTGCTGCCTTTAAAAACACATAGCATCTTATTTAAATGCAGAAGAAAAAAATTGTTTTATTAGTCTTGTAGTTGCAATATTGATGATTTTAACCGGACGTAATTGTCAAGATCACAGGGTCAGCATAGGCTAAACATAGAACAAAACATGGTACCAGACAAAGACCTAAAAATCACAACATACTTATTGCTTCCTCTATGAAGAAGGCATTTCTTCCGCTCAACAAATAATTTGTCTGCATAATTAAATTGCATACAGTTAGCAACATCTGAATAAATCATTACCAAACATTAACATGTCATCATGTAAACAGTGACGATTATTTCAAAAGTGTCGGTTATTATAGTCTATGACATCTGGTGAGGTGGGAAGTGTGGACTTGTTGAACATTTTTAGGTAGAAAAGACTCGAATAAAACAATTTTATGTTGAAAAGACTCGAATATACAACATCGTACCCGAGTGGCCGAGTGGTCTAAAGTGCTGTCCATTATGGGTCACTGCCATCTCACCTCTGTCCACATGGATTTGAGTCTGGGATTCGGCAAATGTGGATTTGTGAGAAAGCTTGCCAGTAGCTTCTTGCGGATCGGTGGTTCTTTCCGGTGATTTCCTGTTTTCTTCCTCCAACATTAATACTGGCCGCCATGTATAGCCTATCATGTGCTGAAAAATGGTGTTTTTGAATGGTCTTGCAATGTGCATGACAACACCCGATTGCATATGACGCTTACACCAAGAATAAGAACTATTAATGCATATTTAGTTGATATAAATCAACTATTATAACAACAAGAACGGTTCAATAAATTATTGTTGCTTTTAAACGAAGATATTAAATGCTTTGAAAAATGAAGCTTTCTTACTGCGTACATTACATATACTTCTCACCAAAAATTTAGTCCCCTTTTGGAAAGGCCACCCACCTTATAAGGCCACTTTCCCGGTGCAGAAGGGGTGGCTGTATAAGAGGGGGACTACTATATATGTATGTATGTATATATGTATGTATGTATGTATGTATGTGTGTCTATATATATATATATATATATATATATATATATATATATATATATATATATATATATATATATATATATATATATATATATATATATATATATATATAGATGCAATAAACTGTTCCTGGTCAGTTTATTGCATCTATCTTAATCAATCCCTGACAGACATGATCCCTTGGTGGATCCAGTGCACTTGAAAGGGTTGTTATTTACCATATGATTTGTATTCTTTATATATATATATATATATATATATATATATATATATATATATTGTGTGTGGGTTTTTTTCTTCTTTAAATATGTTATCCAATCATAATACCTTAGTAGAACTAATACCTCACAAATCCAGGTTTTAGGTATTTGTAAGCAATCTAACTAGGGGTTAGCAAATTGGTGTTAATTTTGACACACACACAAACTTAACTTTCTGAGGTAAGATGAAGGTGCAAAGTTGCATTTGATTTAGATTCAAATTTTCAAGTTTATGGCAGAGTTAGATAAAGGAACAAAAAATATAAAAAGCACTAGAAACTATCAATAATGTAAAACACTAAATGTTATTTACAGATCAGAACAAGTGCAAAGTTATCTGTGAATTGTGTCTCAAAATCAAATTTGTCATAAATTATGGCAATAATTATTAAGTAACAGTATTATCATGATTTTTTTTATTGTGTTTTTAGTATTTGGTACCAGTGACAATATAAAGATCTGTATGTCATTTAAATTATATTTTCAGGCATCTTTTATACCTTTGAAGCACACTCGACAAACAAGTTCAGCAGAAAAGATTACTGCCATGGAAAGTTTACGTGGGGTCCTTGATGGCATCAAATTTCCTGATGGAAAATGTTTTTCCTATGGCTTTTCATACCTAAACAATGAAACGAACAAGGTAACAGAATATCGTACTGTTTAAATCACTTGAGCAATAAGCACAATATTTGTCAATCTCAGTTTGAGCAGAAAAAAATTAAAGTCAGTTAAAATTTTATTCTTGTCTCATGATGAAAAATATTTTGAGAATAGATGTAATTTCAACATTTCACTACTAGGGTGAAACGATACCCCTGTGCGGCACATTGACTAAGAGGCGGATGCTCTAACCACTAGGCTACCGAAGCAGTTGATAATGTTCATAATGTTGATTAAAATTTCCAGGTCATATCTACTGTTTTTGACAATAAAACAAGAAATATATATAAAGTTTCAGTTACTAATTTTGATCATGATTTTCTTTAAGTTCAACAAATAGGGATCGATATTTTTGGTATTTTCTGGTTTAAAAATGGGATACACGCCTGACCCTGCATTATAAGCAGGTTCACTAGTTATCAAAGCTTGAGTTATCAAGGGAGTGGTGGAGATATTGGTGTTAAATATATTATGTCAGAACTCTTAGTAAAAGGTGAACATCTGTGCCCATAGGGATATTGCTAGGATTAAATGTTTAAGATTGATGGTAGCTCTACTTACTTTGTGTCTCGTCCCATAATATTGAGGATGCTTCTCCACCTCTTAGCAACTGGTTGTGCTGAACATTTTGACACTTTAGAGAAGTGAATCTGTGCTATCTGCTATAAAAATGTTCTTAATTTCAATACTCTCCACTTCTGACTCAGGGCAAACCAGACCAAATTTAGAACCCTTGATTGTGTCTCAAAATTATCTTCTAGTGAATGCAATCAGTGAAGGACATCAGCTTGTAAGCAAGATACCTTCAATTTGAATATAGTTTAATCAGACGAAACAAAATTTGCTTTACAGAATCCTTGAGGAGTCATAAGACCTGATAAGGTTTTTGTGACCTTAGGCAGATTTTCAAGGCTACAGGATGACATTCTTTATGCAGTGGGGGTTAAGCATCATAGCTGAGAGAAGCCTAATTAGCATGTACAAAGATTTCTCAGTTCTTCCACCTAATTACATGGTAACTGCACCTAAATGATATTTCCCAGTAAAGCACAACCACTTGTCAGTTTTGGCTCCCTTCCCTAGTATCAATAGTCTTTTCACAATTTTGTATAGACTACACATGCCCATAAAGAACAAATTTAGATGTCCCTTTATGTGTCCTTTGTAGACCAGTTTCACAATAATAACCATAAGTATCAGCTCTAATTATTATATAAATATCATAGGCACATATTGAGTTTTTCCTTACTAGTCCCACAATTTTTCTCTTTGATCTAAAGCACTCAGTTTTGCTCCATGACTTTAAATATCAGGGCCTTTCTGTTTACAATCCCAACATTCTATTAACCTTGTAAGAGTTTTCCTTTCCTTCCTTCAAGTACCAGTGTCGCAGAATGGGTGTCTGTGGAATGATGCCCCACAGCTAGACATCATTATACACTGTTATACTGCAGACATCATAGTGTTATGACTGAAATTTTTTTAATGTTACATTAAAAATCCAACTCACACACAAGCACACTTTCCAGTTTTCTGAAGTTTGTTTTTGTTTTTTAAATTTCAGATTCTTCAGGAAGAATTATATCGTAATCTTGCTCTTTCTGGAGCTTGCATCTTTGTTGTGACACTGGTATTAATTGCCAATCTGTGGACAAGTCTTCTAGTCTTCACGTGTGTTGTCGGGACAGTGGTAAAGTATTTTTCTACTGATGTATATCATATTTTCACCACTTCTTGTATGAATATATTCAATAAAGAAGGAATTATGTAGGTAAATTTAAAAATTACCTTGTAATGGAGAATTTATGCTGGTTTAATTTTTGCTTTTTTGTGACCTTCTTACAAGTTGTGAAAATGTTTACCATATTTCATTAAGATACAGAGGTCCCCATACTGAGAGACCCTCAAAAGAATGAAGCCATTCCCTATTCAGAGGCTGTTCTGCCTGTCATCAGAATAGTATAGTTTTCTTTAAAAGAAAATTTCCCACATGAGAGGCCACCTTGTTTATAAGGCCACTTTTTCATTGTGCAAGTGGTGATTTCGTAAGAAGGGGACCACTTTTACTTGAAAAGTTGTAAAACAGCACAACAGTTTTTGATATAAATTGTTACAAATGTTATATTGTGTATCACAATAAATAGTGTTTTCTGAATTTCAGTAAATTTTATTTAGATTTTAAAATCAGTGATAGAACTAGAAAATCACATTCATAGGATTCAACATATCTTAGTTTGCATAGTATTCCTGTCATTAAGGGGTGGCACAACATACTCTTGTTCAGGTAAATCATATTAGTTTTTCTGATGGTGGAACGCTACATACCATGACTAAAAGCAATATTATGTATAAAAGCTAAGCCCCAAGGGCACATGATATCACTTATCAGGCATACATTGGTTTAAAAGACAAAAGTAGTAATAAGGCAGATGCATTGGGTTAAAATACACACTAGGGTAATTATTTGGTAGAAATTGTTTTCATGTGACATGATGTTTGTGCTTACTTTGAGTAACTGTAGCTTTAGAACCTGCATTAGAACCTTTTGTAGGAAAGGTGTTCATCTTAAGAGTCCATCTATCTAATTTTCATCTGATTTAGTATGGTAGTTGTGATGAGAAAATCATTCTTAGTTTTTATAAATGTTAATAAACAGCATACTTGCTAACCTTGTAGACAGTGTTGAGAGGTGTTTTGAGAATACCCAAGGAGAGTCTGTGCACATGACCCACATAACCAACTCTATAGGATTAAAAATAAGTTCTCAACTTAAAATGGCTATAAAAAAACTAATGGAAATTAAAAAAAAAAACAGAATAAGGGTCAATTGTGACCCAAGATAAGATCTAGATGAAATTTTAAGAGTCCTCTCTCTCTCTATTCATTAAATATGCATTTAAATTTTATCTGGTATTTACTTTAATACAGGGAATCAACCATTAAGATGATAGTGGTTTTCTCATTCATTGTGGCTCCTTTTTTCATGGAATATAGATATGGTGGTGAACAAGCCATTATCAGCCTCATTGCTCAGAAAGATGCTTAATATATTAGGCATTTGTACACAATATGCAAAATCTAGACTGATAAAACTTTTAAAACTTGATTTTTGTTTTGCAAAATTGTTGAAATGAGATGTATATTTTTCCATTACATTCATTTGATTAGCTCTTGCATATATTTTCTTTTTGTTTAAAATCTTTCACCTATGTTTATGTGTAGCACAGACTTACTGTCAAAATCTTGCCAGAATCAACTTAAAAAGGACAATTTGTATTTCCTAACCATTTTTTCAGTGCCATCTAAACATTTTGTGCATTAATAACAACCCAATGTTACTAAAGTGTATACCCTTTTAGAGTTGCAAGAGTACAAAACTTTTCTTTAAAAAAATATCAATGGATAAACATGTGCTAACTCTAGCAGATATCTCATTCATACAAATTTTCTAGCTGCTTCGTGCACTTCAGGAAGCCAGAGACAGGGTCATCTATATGATAAGCAGATATAACTCCATCCTCCTCTTGCCAATTCTTTGCAAATACAATTAACTTATTTGATGAAGAAAAAACAACTTTTTAGAGTAAAGAATGTTTACTTGGTCAAAATAAGAACATTCTGCCAAACTCTCTCCATGCATTTACATCCCTAGAAGAGCATGCACATTTCTCCCTAAATGCAAATGGAAACTACTATAGTCCAATGGAAACCACTATAGTCCAATGGAAACCACTATAGTCCAATGGAAACCACTATAGTCCAATGGAAACCACTATAGTCCAACTTCTACCTTGGCAAGCAAGCAGTCTTTTAGCACTCTCTGTTGCTAATATGATAATATGACCCATAAGATTTGCTGAACATCCTTTTGTTAATATTGGGGATCCGAAGTTGCAATGTAGTGGATGAACCCTTAAGATAGTGTGATTAGACAAGTATTATCAAAGTAACATTTTAATCAAACTTGAAATATAATGCTTATATTTAAAGATGATGCAGGAATTTAATTACATGAAATATCTATGATTATATATAATGCAAAATATGTATTGTGTTTGATTAGATTGTTACCACACAAGAGAGTTTTTGAATTTTGCTCCAACTTAGTAAATATAAGTTTAGTTTATAATGATCTTGGACAATTCTACAATTAGTGAGATCTGAAGATATTAATAAGACAAATTTGCATCTGATTAGCTGAGTTTGTTACCAGTGTAGAGACTCTGTTTCATATCAGATTTTGATAAAACTTGGTTAAAAGGTCAATATTATCAGAGTTTAATTATGACTAAGATCTGTGGATAATAAGTATGGTTTTTTTGTGTGGAAATAAATTTTTATCAGACTATAATTAAATAGGTTAAATCAACATGATATGAAGTTGGAAGGACATTGTTCTTACAGAGCTACAAAGCGTTGTTATTAAAATGATCAGCTGGTAATTTACATTAGGCAGGTGTGTTTTACCATGTTGTATAATCGGTGCAGCCCTAGCAGGATTGGTTGTGGTGCCATGGGTGCTTGGGGATGGGGTAAAGATCACAAACTGTTTTAAAAAGTGTTTGTATTTCTCAAGGTTTTCATTACTAGTTATCTCTGTAATTTCAGGTGGATGTGATAGGAACTCTTCAGTTTATGGAGGTAACAATAGACAATGCTAGCAGCATTCTCATTATTCTGTGTGTTGGTCTGGCTGTAGACTATTCTGCACATATAGGGCATACATTCATGACTATCTCGGGGAATAAAGATGGTGAGTTACACTTTTTTTTAATTTGAATCACTGTTACCTATTTTGTGCATTTTACTTTCACTAACAACCATTAGTAAAAACATTTCCTTAGCAGTTGGTAAGGCCAAATGAGCTAATGTTATGGCTCTGTGTTTGTCCTACATATAGCATTCACCTGAAGCATTTCATATTTTAAAGTTCTCAAAAAACCACTAAATTAATTTAAAACAATTTTGTTTAAAGCTTCCTGGCATAAAGAGCTTACAAGTTGTACAGAATGATGCTGATTCTCCATTATATATGGCCACCATTACTAAACATAGAAACTTTTGAAATGACTTTTCAGTTTGGCTTATGAGAATTTATACAAATTTGAAAGAACTGTCTGGCATGAAGAGCTGTCACATCTGTTCAAGTGATTTGATCCTCTTTTAAATGAGGCCACCATTGCTAAATGTAGTCACACATTTCAATGACCTTTACTCATGAAATGCTAAACAGAATTGGAGCAACCTGGCATGAAGGGTTTTCAGATTTATGCAATGATGCTGATCTGTTATCAGATATGGTTGTCATAATTTAAAATAATAAATCCTCTAAATTACTTCTTAAAAACTGCTGATAAGAATTAAACTAAATTTGACAGAAAGCATCCTGGTACAAAGAGCTTTCACATTTTTACAAAAGATATGTCTGCCTTCAGATATAGCCACTTTTACTAAAAATAGAAAAATCTTTATATGACTATTGAAAAATTGTTGCCACTAAAAAAGCCACATGTTTGCTAATTTGTTTATTAGCTCTACTGGTCATAGTCAATAAGAACTTGTGTTACCCATTTTCCTTCTGGCATTTCTTAGTACAGTATTTGTTAATGCTACTCTCCCACAACTATTGAGAGGATTGTAATGAAACTTTACAAGCACATTTATCCCAGGGCCTAGCTGGACCGAAATGGTGTTCCACTTGGACCTCCAGTAATACTGCCTTGGCAGCCATCTTGAAAATTTTGTTCTCACTACTACTCCTGAATGGATAGTTGTATTGTCATGGGCATTTCACTGAAAGATTTCTTATAATGTAAAGTTGGTACTAAATGAAAAAGATAACCATCTTGAAAATCTTGTCATTGTTCTAGGATGTATGGTCATAATGACATCAGGTTTTGTTAAAACTCTTTTTATAATGTATAATTGGCTTTAGTGATAATGGTTCTGAGGTAACATCAAATATGTCCACCACAATGGCTATCTTGAAAATCTTATTGCTACTCATATTGACATTGAAACTCTTCTTATGCAGCAATTGGACATAAATGAATATGTACACTACAGTGACCATCTTGAAAATCTTATTGCTCTCTTTCTAAATTAATAGTTTTATTGGCACTAGTGTTTGCACTACAAGACTTCTTATGATTTATAGTTGGTCCTAAATGACAGTGGTGCCCCTCAGACATCTTGACTGTCCACCTTGTTATTGCTACTCGTCCTCAATGGATGTTGATATTCACTTAGTATTTTTCACTAGAAGACTTTTGATGCCTTGTTGGTCCTAAATAAAAGGTAGTATGGCCACTGGCTTCCGTCATGAAAATCTTACGATCTCTACTTCTTAGATGATGATAATATGAACATGTGGTTTTCACTTAAGACTTTTTATAATGTCTAGCTAGTCAAAAAAATGAAAATAGTGTCCATTATACATGCCCTTGAAAATCCAGTGTTGCTGCCACAGTGGTCATTTAGAAAATCCTATCATTACTCATCCTGAATCAGTGGTCAAATTGACATATGGTTTTCAGTAAAAAAAAAAAAAAAATCTTAGATTTGTCATGACCTGAATGAGTGAGATGTATATGTATTAATGTGACCCTGCATCTATTTAGCTGAGCTATTTTATCATTTTAAAGACCATGTTTCTGGTCTGACTTGTATCAAATTTGAAATATTTACCTTATGTATTATAATTTAGGCACAGCTCCAATTTTGGCAACTTTCTGATTAAACCTGTTAAAATATCCTATAATATAGGCATTAAGAAATTTGAAAATTTTGTAGTTAAATTATAAAAACTGTGTTAAAATTGTCCCAAATAAACTAAGGATCTATTGCCACCTATCAGCTTAAGAGGACTGTTAAATATGTTCTTGACTCAGGGGTTAAGGTGAACAAAGTGAGCTTATGATATGACCCCACATTCATTGTGCATCATCTGGCTACTTGAAACTTCTCAAAGACCACTGGACCAATTCAATTAAATCTTGCAGAAAATCATCCTGGCATTTTAAAAAAGGGCTTTCAGATTTTTACAAGTGATGCCAGTCTGCCATCAAATATTGCCACTGCTACTAAAAAGAGAAGCACCATAAATGACATCCTTTTGCAAATCATTCTATAGGATTTGGTTCTACAGGAAGCATTTAAGTATCAAGACCTTTAATGATGCCTATCCACATTTATATATGACCAACATAAGTAGACGTTGATAAACCAGTCCAACATCCATAAATATTTTCAGTGTTCAGCTTCCTGAGCCCACTCGACCAGTATCGACCAAACTTGGCACAGAGCATTCTGGTAGAAAGGCCTTACAACTTTGCACAAACTATGCCAATTTGCAGTAAAATATTGGAGATGTTATTAAATATAAAAAACTCATTACACAACTTGTTGAATAGGCTTCAACTAAAATGAACAGAGGCATCCTGGTATCAAGAACTTTAAAGTTATACAACAGATACCAGTCTGTTATCAAATTTGGCCATCATTATTAAAAAGTTGTACAACAGATACCAGTCTCTTATCAAATTTGGACATCATTACTAAAAATAGAAAGCAAAAGAATTTGATCAAACTTGATAGAAAGCATTCTGACATTAGCATTGTAAGATTTTATAAATGATGCAGACTTGTCATCAATTATGGCCACAGTCATTAAAAACAAAAAGTTTTAAAAGACTTATGTGTGTAAACCACCCAGCAGAATTTAACCAGTTTTTGACAGAAAGCATCAGGGTATAGTGAGCTGTCAAAGTTGCATAACTATTGCTGTTGATTTATCACATTTAGCCAGTGTTACATAAGTAGAAAAACATTTATTGATTTCTTCAGAAATAACAATAAAACTTAACAAAATTTAGAAGAACTGATCTAGAATTTAGAATTGTGCTCCTTCCACTGATAGCAACTATCCCAAAGGGCTGTTCCAGTAAAACATATACCCATGGGTGGGTGGTTTTTTTTACATTCAACCATTCAGAAGGCACTTTTAAATTTAACCAATCCACAACAGAAGCAATTTAAAAAATTGTGGCCCACCGTCTGCTGAAGTTTATTATTTATGCCACTTTTGTATGAGTGTATCATTTTTTTAACCATAAGAAATGTCTTCAAACCCATGAAAATTGTCATGTCCTGCCTGTTCTAACAACTGCCATCTATACTGGTTTGAGTTACTGTGCCAGTATTATGTGTATTTGTGAAAACTTACCAACAGCCATCAGATTCTTTAAATCTTCTTCCATCTTCAATACCAGCTGTCATATATAGGCTACAAAGAACTGACAATGGCATCAACCCCATATCAAGTACAAACTCTGTATCAAACAACATTATTACAAAAAAGAACACAAACTGCAATACAATTACAATTTTTATGAAAGCTTAAAATCAGATAAACAGGAACTTCTTTCACAGATTTTAAGTTTTTCCTTCTGTATGTTTAATTCAAATTTTCTGTAACATATAACACCTGACCAATGCATTAACTTCCTTCTCTCACAACTTTCTGGCAATCTCTTTGTGCACTTCTGCCAATATATGTCTATCTTTAATTTTCTATCTGGGTGTTCTTGAACCACTAATAGAGTGTGCAAAACATACTTTAGCTGCTTCATTTTAAGCACACCAAGTGGAGTACCTTTACGTTTCTCACTTATTTTCTTTCTCTCAGTTTTAAGTGTTTCCTTCTCTTTCAAATGATCAAGATACATTTGTATATCCTCACAGCTTATGCCTACAAGATTGAAAATATCTTCTCTTAGTTCCAGTGGTGCTTAATGTTTCTGGTTTGCAGAAAAAAATCTGGAGTAGGAAAACAATCTTTTGCTTCACCTTCCTGTTCAAGTGACAGAATGGCCATTAATGTGTCTTGAGAAGAAAGGTAATGAAAGTCTGGCAGATGAGACATATCCAAGCTTGAATGTATTTTATATATCTCTCAACAGGGAAACCTCTTCAACTATCATCTGTTCCGTACATTGCAAAAGCATAATGCATTTGAATAGATATATTTGGATCATTTGTGTTCATTAAAAGTCGATAAGCATTCATTGCCTTATCTTTTACAAGTCCAGATTTTTCAGATTTTTCCCCATATTTGTCCACTTTTTTTAAAACAAAATTATTTTCCATTTGATGGGATGCATTCTTACCAAGAAAATTCTTTATTACAGATTCAATATTTGGGTCAAAAACCCAGTCCATTGTTTTAGGTGCATCATATGTATCTATTTTGTCTGATGAATAAAATGTGCCATCAATTCTTTTTGCTGCTTATTCCTGGGCAGCTGATGTATTTTCATAGAATTTGTCTAAATCAAATGTGCCCTGTTCATCATACTCTTTCTCATGAATTCCTTTTGATGAGATGATTCCACACTGACTTAATGTTTGGTTTTCTGCTGCATGAAGTCTCTTCACAGAATATTTTGAATCTTCTTCAGCCAAGCTCTGCACTTTGAATCTGTCCAAATCAAGCAACCATCTAATAAGCACTAAATAAAAGTGTGTCATTTTATTTTATGGATGTTCTTTTTGCTTGTAATGTTTTGGATCGAAAGTTTTGTGTGTGTGTGTGTAAGCAGTAAAGAAATAGGTATTCCAAAACTTGTTGTAACAGAAACAGCCTGTGGCATGTCCAGCCATGACTTATTGTTTACAAACAATTTTTTGCAAATTAGACGTGGATGTGTTTGTAATCCCTGGCCTGCACAATCAAATAACGAGAGCAAACAATTTGCTAACATTGGATATTTTTCTGCCAGCATTGGTCTACCAGAACCTTCTTTATAAACAAATATCTCTTTTTCTCCTTATGCTTTGATAGTTTGTTTTGAATGTTTGTTTAGTTTCAGAACATTTCTTCAAGCAATTAAAACTTTCAACTTCATTTAATGCCATGTTTTTCAATGACCAGTCCACCTACTTTATGTTAATTCAAGTCAAGTTCTGCTAGTCTTGTAAGGATAAGCCTTAAGTGTTTTCTGTCTTTTTCTATTGTTGTAAAACAACTTAAGGCTGGAACAATTAAATCCTTCAATTTTGATGCAATTTCTGCTTTTACCATCTTATCATGATTAGGCCACCTTAAGTTATCAGTTTACTCCATTCAACACCCTGTAATCTTTTAGTCAAACAAGCCACTGGTCCATATTTACCTGCTGTATACACAAGAATGACAGGCAAGTTGGTAAGCATAAAATCTTGAGCAACAGTGCTCTTGTAGTCTAAAATAGGACCCTTTATGATTGCTTCATTATATTCATGTTTACTGGTTTGACTATATATAGACCATGCAATTGCACACAAACATCACATTCGGCCCTGAGTGGTCTAAATCGATGTCCGTTAAGGATCACTGCCATCTCACCTCTGTCTACAAGTCTAGGTTTCGGCGTGGATATTTGAGAAAGCTTGCCAGTAGCTTCTCATGGGTTGGTGGTTCTTTCCGGTGATTTCCCGGTTTCTTCCTCCACCATTAATACTGGCTGCCATGAATAGCCTATCTGTGTGCTGAAAAATGGCATTAGGCCCAACAACAACAACAACAACAACAAACATCACATTCAATGGCATCAGCAACAAGAAGGAGCCCTGTAGCTCTTATCCTAGATGTAAGGTGATTTTGATGTTTCTTTACAGTGTCTTGTAGATTGTTCACTGCTTTGTACCAAGATAAATTACAAGCATTACTGTCATACCGCATACTGGTTTTGCTTGCTATATTTCACCTACTAACTCTCCTTTCATTAAGTTGTTGTTTTGATTTCAGAATATCTGAGTTAGCACAGCACAAAGTTGATTTTTTTAGTTTTTTAAATTAAGGCATTCGCTTTCTTCATGTGGATCACACTAAACCATTCTTCTATATTCACTTAAAGAAATTTTGCAAATTTGTCATCTTGACAGCAAAGGACTGTTGTACCACATCCTTGATATACAGCCTTGTGAAATGAAATGTCTCTCTGGAAATGTACGAGTTAAATAACATCTGTATTTGGTTTTTAATCAAAACCACAAATGTATGGCTTGGCTTGAGAGAAATAATAATTGCCTTCTTTGACTCTTCAGAAAGGCAACTCAGAAATAGAATGGAATTGTCTATTCAAGCATTTGCACCCTACCACTCTTCCTTTTCTTTCTTTTATATTGACCACTGACTTCCAAAATCTTACTTCTTTCTGACAGCAATGATGGTCCCAATTTGTTAGAATGCCATATGTGACAAACATTTTGCACACAATTCAAATAAACATTCAGACAGCCTGGTAAGTCGTCTGCATTTAAAGTGAGGCCACCCTCAAAATATGTTATTGCTGTGCACAGGGATACAGCTATGCATGCAATAGAGCCTTCTTCAATGCTGAAACTGCCACATTTGAACTGAGACATTGCAGACATAAGTGCATATATCACCATGTTTGTGTTGAAATAGAGATTTTGTGGTTGCTTTGTTTGCTCTGCAGTGATATCTGCATCAGTTTGTTCTATCATCCACTCACTTCTTGATGTAGATAGTTAAGTGATTTCTACTGTCCCCCTATACTTCTTGATGTACCGGTAGTTATTTTAGTACTATCTTCAATAATCCCCACACTTCTCAATGTAAGTACTTCCTATCTCAACCCTCCCCCAATGACAGATCTCAATAGGGTAAAGTCTCCAAATTTTCATTTCCAAATGGGGAAGATTTACCAAAATGTCATGTGGACCAGGCAAATGATTTCCTATGGACTCAGTCTCACATTCTGTGCAGTTCATAAGCCTTTGCCCAGAGTTCTTTCAGATACAAAGTAGTACTTATCACTTAGTTGTCAACCTAAACACATCTAGCTGACTCTTTTACACTCTTGGGCTTGCAGTAGAATGCAACAATCAGTTCTAATGCAGCTCAGTTTGAAAACTGAACAATCAGTGTGGACTTGCAAGAGGATTGACTTTATGACCTCACACACACTGCTTTCAGAAGTTTTGTGATTTGCTTAA
Organism: Potamilus streckersoni; assembly: GCA_016746295.1. Classification (NCBI taxonomy): domain Eukaryota; kingdom Metazoa; phylum Mollusca; class Bivalvia; order Unionida; family Unionidae; genus Potamilus; species Potamilus streckersoni. The sequence goes on from JAEAOA010001358.1 coordinate 727,742, forward strand.
AACATCCTATAAAGGAGCAGGTTAATTATATTTTGGAGCAAGATATTATTTCATGTGTTGTCTTCCTTTTTCATTCTGTCTCCTTGTCAACAGGACATCTCCAGCCTCATAAGCCGGTCTGGAATTATTGTTCAAGTAAAATGAATACTTATCCTACAAATGAGAATTAAAGTCATGTAATGGTAGATTCCTTGTCTACACAGAGCCAGAGAGTTCCTTCACTAGCCAAGCTTTGTTGAAATGCAGCAGCAGAAACCCTAGTCTTTGGTCACTTTTTTGGGCTCCCATGACAATGATACTGTGGTCCAGTGGAAGCCAAACTTTAACAATTGGACCAACTTTCACAGATTGCACAATTTACATATAAACATTCTCAAGATGAAACAGTTTCAAAAGCTTCTTATTGGTGGCTGGAGAACCTACACAGGAATGGAGTTCTCATTCTGTCCGACAGCACACAGCTTTCATTTCTAAGAATAGACTATTGTTCATGGGGAATAAGATATCAGTAATAATTCCTGTCCATTCTAGACACTTCATTTCAAGGTCATCAACATGTCCCAATGCTATCTCTGAGACGGTCCACAGGAAGACTGAGCCATTGCATCAAGGGAGATCATGCCTCATTTTGCCTTCAAAATAGGGACTGGATGGTGTATCTGTACCAACATTTTCGTCCTGAATAAAGTGGAACATCTGTTCTGCATACAGAACTAGACCCAAGCCAATGACTTTACTTCTCATGTTGGCTCACAAAGTTAGAACACTCACTACAAACATTCATCATAGTAAAACTGTTCTCAAACTTAACCATCCATGTCATGGGATGGAGATCTGAGTACACTTCTCCAGTCTTTTCAGAAATCTTATATCCTAAGTGGCTCCGTTTAATGAGGTGGAACCTTTACCAGTGATGCAAAAGTTAACATATCCAGGTCATGCAACAGCTTGAATAAGATACAGCTTCACAACTTTGATTGGATTTGCAATAAAGAACTATTCTCCATTTCAAAGCTGATCTCCTACATATGGAGTCTATTTTTAGTCAGGTTATCTAGAAGCTATCTCACATGCCTTAGGGGATTGGAGATGGTCTTTCTGGGGTAAAGGGATGTATCTCACTCTGCCTCTTACCTATTCTAAGGTATTAGGATTGGGTTACATATTTTGAACAAGAAACCAAATTCTTTTTTTTTAAATTTGTTTCTTCAAAAGTACTTACCTAATCATAATATATATACACCTCCCTGCCTGTCCATAGTGATGTCCATTCCAGTAGTAACTGATAGTTTCACAGGATTTGGTGTCAATCACAGTACCAAGGGGAAATCACTCTATATAACTGCCATCTAGTTGAGCAGATAACATTTAGTTTTTTAATTAAAATGTTTTAACTTGGGATGGTTGGATTTGCAAGATAGTAGTAGTTCTCTTAAAAAAAAGAAATAATGAATGTTCATATATTTTAGCAATGCAGATAAACAAGGAAATTACTTGTCTCATTTTTCAGATCGTGCCAAGGTCACCCTTGTTAAAATTGGACCAGCTGTTATAAATGGTGGATTTAGCACATTTCTAGCATTTGTCCTCCTAGCTGATAGTAACAGTTATGGATTTGCATTGTTTTTCAGGGTAAAGTTTCATTTAAACTTTAATTGATTTTTATTCATTGTTTTGTTGATTTAGTTCACATGCAAAATAATAACATAAAAACAGTGATAATAGTTTATAACAGTTTATTGACTTTTTAATAGAACAAGAGCTGGTCACTTCTGAGTGACATATGATGTTGCCAATTTTGCCTTGACATTTTTTTTGACTATAAGTGTTGGGACACTGAAAATATTACATATTTACATGCATTATTTTTTTCCTGACTCCAAGATTTACAATTATTATGATAACATCAATAAAGCAACAGAATAGTATACACCTTTATAATATCTATTAAAAATTCATTCACCTAGAAATTGTAAATATCTTATTAATAGAAAAAGACAATGATTTCATATCCCCTGGTCATTATGTATTGTAACTCCAAAGATAAACAGCTTACTGCAGTATCCAACATGCAATGCAGTGAAGGAAGGGTGAGAAGATTTCAGGTCTATCAGATTTGTAAGGGTATTCATAAAAGACAGACATTACAAATTGACTATCACACTAAAGTGGCAGTTTATTAATGTATTTAAGTCTAAGATATGATCTGTTGCATACAACTCTACTGTGTATATTTAAGGAAATTGGGAATCAGACTTTTTCCGTCAATTATTTTGCATCCAGTTCTGGAATAGTCTGTGCACCATTATAATCCTACTCACTGATAAAGGTTACAGATCATATTAAGGTCTATGGCGTTAATATTTGGTTTTGCAATGTGGTCATTCATAGCATCTTTTTTCTAAAGCCAAGGCCACTTGCTGTGTTTAGTAGATGATCACTCTCGCTAGTGTATTTACTAGTATAAAATAAAATGGATCTACTTTTAGCATTTGAGATGGTAGCCTTTTTTTCTGGAGTGCAGGTATATGTTTAATTACATGTGCCTGAAGCTTATATTAAAATATGAATACAATACTTTTTTTATAGGTATTTATGAGTGTTGTAGTATTTGGCTTGTTCCATGGTTTAGTGTACCTGCCAGTAATACTGAGTTTCATAGGACCAGCTCCTTACAAAAGTGCCAGTGAATCAGAGTTGAAGGACAGCAATGAACCTGAACCAGCATCTACCTCTCCATCAAGCAATATGACACTAGTCCAATACAAGGCAAATGGAGAAGCTTGTGTGGTGACCAAGACTGATCAGAATGGCAAGGTAAGAATCCTTTGTACCATTGCTGTACAAAACAAAAAATTTCACAAACATGAAGTTTTCATGAATTAAGGAGAAATCTCTTCTTTTTAGGTCAAGAATGTTTTGACAGAAAAGACTGTGGTACAATATAAGAAATATTCTTAACATAGCTTATCAAATTGATATATCATAGAAATATTGCTTCTTGTCCTGATTTGCAAAATTTGTGTGACATCAAAATATTAATACTGACAGCATTATACTGAACTACCATTACTGTGAAATGACATATCATGAACAAAATAAAATGGTGGTATCAAAGCACTGGGCCCTTGATTCACCTAATAGTATAACACTGCAAAAAATAATTTATATATGTTGTATTACAAAATCAACAATAAAATCATGAATTGTATGCAAAACTGTTTGGCAATCAGCATAACACTGCATTGGCTGTTGACATAAAAATTTTATTCCAGATGCAAAATTCATGACCTCTGCAAAATAGTAACAACTGCTGCAGTGACTTCAGAAGCAGGGGCACATTAACTCACACTTTTCATTAAAACTGATTAATATTCCAATGATATATACCATATAAAGTATCAGTTATGTTTGTCTTTGCAGTCTAACTAAGAAAACATGACTTGTCCTGTGAAATTTAATGTGTCTGCATATGCAGATTTACAGTATTTGAAAGTATAACTATCTCAAAACAAAAACAATTAACATATTTTGTGGGAGATTGTTATGGTTGGGGTGGGGTGCTCCCAATGCTTTATTTAAAATATTATAGAAATCCCACACAGGCTCTATTTTGTTGGAAGTTAAATTTAATGGAAGATAGATGTAAAGCTCTAAGTCTCCAGTCAGCAATGCCGATGGTTAGATGGTTAAATATAGAAAAATTCAATGAATAACAATTTAATAACAATTCAATAATCAAATGATTCTAATTCCCAATTACACTCCTTCCGCTTGAACCTTTAATAAGCCTATTGCATCACTTAATTAGTAATGAATTGATTTCCACCTGTCCTTGTATTTTTACTCATCTTGCTTCTATTTCTCCCAATTCCTTCTCCCCTTCCTCCTCAACTTTTCTCCAGATTCCTTTCCCTCTTACTCCTTGACTTCTCTAGACTTCATCTCCTGCTACACTTTCCTTAGACGCCTCCTCCTCCTCCACTTTCTCTACCACGACTACTCTTCTGTCGACTTCAACTGTCTCGGCTATTCTGTCTCCAACTCTTGAAGACTCAGGACTTGAAGACTCAGGAACCAATGGAACCAAAAGTTCTGTGTCCCCTACAAAGATTCCTTTTCAAAGCTTTGTCTTTCCATAGAATCAACCTGTAAGTTTTGCCACCAAATTACAAGCAGCTTCTTCTCGGAGTAAACCCTATTGATCTGTAATCCCTCTAGGCAAGTACTAAATTTTCTTGTACAAGTTTGAAGTGACATTCGGGTCAGAATTGTAATCTGACCTATCTTAGTTCCAATTGGATGTCACTGTGAACCAATCCAATCAAACTTAGCAGACAGTTTCCCTCTCACTGTCTGTCATCAAGGGGATGGATGAGAATAAGCCCCACTCACCCCCGGGCTTCCCTTTGATCTTTGGAATAAACTTTAATACATAGATGTGATAGCTACAAACCTTTGTTTAGATGATGTGATCTATTGCCTTTGCTGGTTCAAGATTCAGGTCTCTGTCGAGTCATGTAACCTTGTGTAAGAGTTTAACAATAGCCCACAGCAATCTTTAGATATCAAACACATGACTTTGGTAATATTCCCACAGGTAGATTATAACTTACACATGAATTTAAAGCTGGGGCTTAGTAAACATGACATCTTTATATGCTTCAGTTTTTTATCACAGAGATAAATAATAGATTTTTTTTCTTAGCATTCATGCAAACTATTACCAGTCTATATACCATACCTGTGAGCCATGTTTTCCAAGTGAAACATCATTTTTGCTATTCAGTGGACACATCTGCAATCCATACTGCTTGTGATTGAATAAAGATTTCTTTGGTAGAAGAGTAAGCCAGCTTGTGATGTGGTTATTGGTAATTTCTGTAACCAGTATTAAATCTACTGGTATGAACTGTTCATTTTGTGCAATATCAGTTTAGAGCTATTCCATTTAAACATACATGGTACCCAGTGCTGTTCCATTTAAACATACATATTAGTCAGGGCTATTCCATTTAAACATACATGGTAACCAAGAAAAAATTCATTTTTAAAAATATATGCCAAGGTACTCAAATTACCTAAAGAGTTCATATGACAACAATACAAAATTCTAAATTTCACCTGTGGGTGACTATTCTATATTTTAAGTGCCTTCTCTGGGTCCCACAAATATTTTACAGGAACAGACCTTACAAAGTAATTTGGTGGAAACATGCATTAAATTATGCAGTAATCAAGTTCAAATTCGCAGACTTGCTGACATTGACTTTCATACCTGTGGAATTGTTTCCATGAATCTTTGAAAGGTCCAGCACATACTTTTTGTTTAGATATAAACATTTAAATGTAATCATTTGTATATAAAATCATCAAGATTTTGTATATTAACTAAATCATTGGAATCTGTATCTTCTTTTGTAAATCATCATGGAATAAAGTGAAGGAAAGAGAGATAATAAAAAAAGTATTATGAAAACAGCAAATTTCTGCAATTAAGATCCAAAATGCTATTATTGTATAATTTCTCAAAATAATCTTGGAAAATCTAAAGAATACATTATAACATGTTATTAGCAGCAAATATGTAGTTGTAAAACAATGGATGGCTAGAATTTTTAATTGATTGAATGCTATTAATAATATCACAATAAAATTGTTCAGCCTTTGGATGAAATCTTCTGGAGTAGTAAAATATATAAATGAAGCTTCCTGTTCACATTGCCTTCTGTTCTTTAGACGACCATTTGCTAAAAATGTGGCTGATAATAAATGTGCATATAAATTTTTTTATGTTTTTGAGATATAAGCAGTTTACCAATATGCAAAAGTGACATTCTCAATGAAAATTATACCGAAAATATCTCCAACAAAATAAACTCAATGGTTAATCAGTTCTGATGAACCAGTCATTGATTTTAAATTTCAGCCTGTTTCCAAAAGTGCTAAAGACAGCTACAGTAACATGCCATAATCACATTATTTGGTGATTACAGCCTGTTGTGACATAAAATCTGTAGAATCATATGTACACGTTTCACAACTGCAGAGGTGTTTCATAAAGTAGCTTAGGGAGAAAGGAAATGTAGTTCATCCTCAGTTCTATTCAGAGCAAAATGTGCTGATGATGATTTACCACAAACAATGTCTGATGCAACCGTATCACAAGATTGGCAGTTGTTCTCAACGGCTTATACACAGTCTTAAGTTGGTACCATGTTTGAACATCAGCATCTGAGCACCTGTTTAAAAGATGGCCAATACCTGCCTTTGCTCAGAGATTATGACTTAATGTTCAAACCATTTTGACACTGGATATAATGATCTTTCAGATGTTTATTTCCAGGTCTTGATATCTAACGATTGTGTATATTGCACAATACAACCCCATTATGCAAACCTTTTTTAATATAGTTCATCAGTCCATCCATCAACAAGTTGGTTTCCACAATCTAACTTTTCTTGTAATAAATGGATTTCATCCAGATCTGATGTACAGTTTTATACTTATGAAATGAGTCCCATTTTTATCAGGTATTTTATCCTAAGTATGACTTTTATATGGTTAATTTAAACAATAATTAAGATCTGTACATAAAAAAATATGTGTCTTTTCACATATTTCTGACACTATATTCAGTATATCAATGTATATTAATGGTAAAATGGACTCATCCGCAATTAGTTGATTGATCAGTCTGCTTGTATGTTTACCAGTACACATTGCAAATAACTTTTATAGGGAATATACTGCTTGGACATTTTTGATTTTCAGCATTCTCTGCAATCATTTAAATGTTTTATAACCTTTAATAATAACAAGGAATGTTAATCATAAATGTAAACTTAAAGGTAATAGTAGGAACCCACTGATAATAAATTATGTATGTTGTAAAGAAGTTCACTATATTTTTCCATCAGTTTGGGGTATTACTACTGATCATCAGTGCCATTTTGGATGTGGAAAAGCCCCTCAGGTCAGTTTAGTTTAGATTTATAATGCCCAGTAACAGGAAATAATCATTAGAATTAAATGTCAGTAAACATGCTGTCTTGCAGTTACCTCACAAAAAAATCAACAATGAATGAGCAGATATGAGCAGTATTCATCAGGTACCATGTATTGTGGAAAAATACATTGATGGGTAACAAAGGTTAAAGCAAAAAAGTTTTAAAAAAACCCATACACAACATGTCTTTAAAATAATACAGTAAAACAGGTAAAATCTTACACATCATTTCTGTATTTGAAATAATCCAGAATATTCAAAAAGTCATTATATGCTATTGTCAGAACATTTATAACCTGTCATAAATAAGATCTTTATGGAAGTGGAGACTGGATAGAGTGATGAAATGAAATCTGTGTCCCTTTTCATTGAATGTAAGGGTTTGGAGTATCTTACTAGCAAAGATGTGCTTCATTCATTTGCTCCTGTGTTTATAACCAGTGTTAAGCCACTTGCAAAGATCTTTCATATCAGACCACATGCTAGATCTTAGTCCTTTTAGAATCGTTCTTTTCTGGATAACATGAAAGATGCCTTCTGCAGTCTCACTCCACTAGAGGTTATCGATGCTTTGGGCGTAATTTTTATCATCCCAAAACGTTGTCAGGCCATTCTCCAGTCTATAGTAGAACCTTGTGCTGACAGCTATGGTGAGTTCTGTAACAGCTTATCTTAGGCCCTAATCTTCCACAGTGCTGGCAAATTCAGTGGCATGATAATGGAAGATAATGTATTACTGCTATTAAATTGTTAATTTGGGGGATCTAAAACTAATTTTAATTATGTAATACATACATGCTATTATTGCCCAATGTCCTCCTCCCATGCTGCTCTGATGTCCTTTTAGTTTTGTTCCAGGTCAAAGAAGGATGATGTTCTGATTGTCCAAGGTTGACTAAGTATCAGACTGGGATCATATTTTTATTCCCTCCAATTACTAACAGGAGAAGGCAATAATCTCCTTGGACTGTGGACTGGCACCAGCATCTGCTGATATTGGTCCCTCACTATATACCCTCATATAATATTATATAATATTGTCATGGTCATGGATACCAGTAAGATAGAACCCCACTAAAATTATTTAAAATCCAGAAATTGTTCATATAGAAATAAATTGAAGTTTGAACCATAATAAATAAGTATGCCAAAAAGGAAAAACTGCATGTTCAAGAAACTAGTTTCTCACTATGGGCATAAGTGCAGTACAGCCCACTCAATTAAATCTTACATAAACTTCTTTGGGCTTTCATACTGGAAAGGTATTGTAGAACATTTTATCAATTTTTTACAAATAAAATTTTTTTTAATTATTGGCACAATAATTTTAAATAATATAAGGTTTATAATTTTAAATAATATAAGGTTTGGAAAGCAAAGAAATCTAAGGTCACTGCTTCAAATAAGTTTACAGCAACATTTTTTTAAATTTAAAATGAATGAATGTTAACTGAAGATTAAGAGGGTACCATTTTTTAATTTTGCTATTTATACATGATCCAGAAAATTAACCAGTTTAGTAAAGAAATTATAACTTGCCTGATTCTGATTGCATAGAGAGGGGGGAGGGAGTTTTTTGTATCAATATTGCATATTGATCTGAAAGTTGTCACCTTTGACCACTTTATGGTATGTCATAAAATGAGTGAACTATCAGTCCAAATTAATGTAAATATTCAGCTGTTTTTCTCTTTGTAATTATCACCTGCAATCAACCTACAAGTTCACAATAATCCCACATGCCATGTTTATGCATGATAAAGCAGTACCCTACTTCCAGGCTGGGTAATGTCCATGCCTTTTATGATACACAAAACAAAAGTGGGTGGTATTACTGAAAAGGGGATAGTTGTAGTTGTATAATGATATCAGTAATGTACACTTTCTACTCATTAAAAACAGTGGAAGAACAATTTCTGGAAACCCAGTTTTTTAAGGCAGAAAATGACCATTTTTGAACCAGAGTTTGGGTTTGGGCTTGGGTTTCATACTTTCTGTCTTTAGATCTAAATCATACCAGTCAAAACTGAACATAGATGGATGAACTTTGTAAAAATTATGATATGTTTCAGATTTGGAGTAAAATGGGGCCAGGACACAAAGTTGTGGGTACATTACCCCCCCTCCAAAAAGTCCAATTTTCACCCTTCATATAACCAAAACAGCCAATGTCTTTTATACACCTATGTATCTAGTAAGATGAAAGTGTCTTGGAAACAGGTGTTTTTGGATCCATTTCTAGTGGATGATGAGTTGAAAAGTAAATTTGTCCAATTTATTTATGTTCTAAATTGTGCCATAATGGACATCAGTTTGTATGTATATTTCTACCTTAAAGTGTCTGTCATTAAAATCTGTTATTGATTTTGTATGCAGTGTTATGCTAATGACAGTGCTTGTAACATACCAGTGTAATATGCCCTTGCCTAACTCTGATGACACAGCATTACTTGTAACATATCACAGTATAATGTGCCCTCGCCTAACTCTAATGAAACAGACAGTATAATATGCCCTAACCTAACTCTGATGACACAGCTTTACTTGTAACATACAACATTATAATGTGTCCTCGCCTGACTCTTATGACACAGCTTTACCTATAACATAGCACAGTATAACATGCCCTTGCCTAACTCTGATGACACATCTTTACTTGTAATATACCACATTATAATGTGTCCTCGAATAACTCTTATGACACAGCTTTACTTATAACATAGCACAGTATAACATGCCCTTGTCTAACTCTAATGACACAGCTTTACTTGTAACATACCACAATTTAATGTGTCCTTGCCAACCATATATGACACAGCTTAATTTGTGAAATTCCAGAGTATAGCATGCTCTGGCCTAACTCAAATGACACAACATTACTTGTAACATTCTACAGTATACCATGCCCTAGCCTAACTCTAATGACAGCTTTCCACAGTATTCCATGCCCTTACATAACTCTAATGATGCAGCTTTGCTTGTAGCATTCCACAGTATACCATGCCCTTTGTCTAACTCTAATGAGGGCTTTACTTGTAGCATTCCACAGTATACCATGCCCTTGCCTAACTCTAATGATGCTGCTTCATTTGTAGCATTCCACAGTATACCATGCCCTTTGTCTAACTCTAATGCCAGCTTTACTTGTAGCATTCCACAGTTTACCATGCCCTTGCCTAACTTTAATGATGCAGCTTCATTTGTAGCATTCCACAGTATACCATGCCATAACCTAACTCTAATGACAGATTTACTTGTAGCATTCCACAGTATACCATGCCATAACCTAACTCTAATGCCAGATTTACTTGTAGCATTCCACAGTATACCATGCCCTTGCCTAACTCTAATGATGCAGCTTCATTTGTAGCATTCCACAGTATACCATGCCATAACCTAACTCTAATGACAGATTTACTTGTAGCATTCCACAGTATTCCATGCCATAACCTAACTCTAATGACAGCTTTACTTGTAGCATTCCACAGTATACCATGCTCTTGCCTAACTCTAATGATGCTGCTTCATTTGTAGCATTCCACAGTATACCATGCCATAACCTAACTCTAATGACAGATTTACTTGTAGCATTCCACAGTATTCCATGCCATAACCTAACTCTAATGACAGCTTTACTTGTAGCATTCCACAGTATACCATGCTCTTGCCTAACTCTAATGATGCTGCTTCGTTTGTAGTATTCCACAGTATACCATGCCCAAGCATAACTTAAATGACACAGCTTTGTTTGTAGCATTCCACAGTATACCATGCCCATTATTGAAAATAATGATTCAGATGTTTGTAACATACCACAGCAGAATATGCCCTTAACTCTAATCAGTACACACTTTGATGACTTTTTATGTCAGAATATAGTGAGGGATCAACCCATCTTGGCATAAGCTCAACACAGCAATCATTTAGGTGTCAGTCTTTTTATGTCCATTAACACCCTAGATTAACCAGTGGTAAAGGTCTTTACTTTCTTTTATAACTACCATTTTATCCCACCCTTTAAAGATTTGTCATATAGATCAGGGGTGGTTTCAGCCAGCAGTCCATTGTAGTATGTTTATTTTTCTTTTCTTTTTTGCTATGAGGGTATTTTTTCTGTATTATAAAATTGTTCTCTATATAAGAAAAGGACTCTTCAATTCAAAGTCACATGCAACCCAACTTTTGATACCAGGAATGATAAATATGTAAAGAAAATGCCAGGAGTATTGCTTGCTTTTTTGTATTTTAGAACATGGGATCATATGTATAGAGGTGAGTATCTCTACAGTTACATTCCCTGGGTATATTTCAGAAATGCCCTTTTGACCATGCAGCACAAATCTCCTGCAATTTTAAATACCAGTTGCTTCTTTCCAACTAAAAAATATTTGCCATTTCTTCAGGTAGTCTTGTGTACTTATGAATGAATTATTCAATGCTTGGAATGTCTTATTAGAATAGAAAAAGAGGCATGCATGCTAACCTGTTAATGCTGAGCATATAAACGAGGTAGCTGCTTGTACCATTTCTTATATGACTTAGCCAGAGTTCAAACCCTGCAAACTCCCGAATCCAAGGTGGATGCTGAAACCACCAGAGTGGTCCTGTTTTTGGAACTAAACATTTTTCCTGTAAATTGTCTGTGTATATTTTGGTTGTTTGTTCCTGATTTACTACTTATTAAAGCTTCAGAAATAAGCAACACTCTTAAAATTTTGTAGTAAACTTGTGTCACCTGTCAAAATTGAAGAGTAATGGGCAAGCAAGTTCATTTGGTGGCAGTTTAGTCTGTGTAACCCAGTAGTCATCTAAAAAGTTGATCCATATACATTAGAATTAGAAAAGAAAGAAATGTCAGGATGAAAGAGAGTATTGACAAGAAATTGAATGCCATCCTCCCTCGTCCTGCCATTAGCCACTTTGCTTTTCCTTTGGAACAAGATGATGTTGAGCACTTTTGAAATGAGCATGGAAGGAGTTATGTCTCATTCTTGGTAATTTTTTGAGGGGCAAAATGGCATGAGGGGGGTTAAAATGTTTGAATTTTCCAGAGTTTGAAAATAATTAAAAAATTATCAAAAGGCACTTGGGCAAGGTGGAGTGGAAGTTTTCACTGTGTTGGTTAACTGATTTTCATGGCTACAAATATGATCTTTGAGCCCAATCAGAGTTGTTGCTTTGCATATGGCAGTTTCAAGTCATCACTGGCACATTACCAGACTTTTGGATTGTTTGTTTTGGGGATTTTTATGTTCATTTGGTGTGGTTGTATGAGGTTTAATGGCCGTTGAAAATGCTAAAATCAAAAGTAAATATGGAGGATTTAAGGTAGATGCTGCTGCAAAACACTAACTCCAAACCCACAAATCCATGTAAATATCTGGCTTAAGTGGTTAGAGCATCCACCTCAGATGCAGAAGGTCAGGATTGAACTTTTGCCAAGTCATTTCAAAGAATTATAAAAATGGTACTAACAGCTATCTAGCTTGGCACTCAGCATTAAGAGTTTAGTATTAGGACTGGTCAGCCTGGTGGCACAGTAACTTGACTGGGTGGGACATTATGCTACATGTCTGCAGCATGATGCCTCAGTGCTTGACCTCACTATAAACATCACAATAAATAAACATTGCAATAAACTTTAGTACTGTAGTCATCATAGCAATATGACTAAAAGTGTTAAAGCTATGCTGAAATATCTAAATCACACACACACACACACACATATATATATATATATATATATATATATATATATATATATATATATATATATATATATATATATATATATATATATACCACATACATTAAAAAATAACATGCTTTTATATTGTTGGTATAAAGCAATTTGATATACCAATACTATTAGTATATCAATTGTGATCCGCCCATAGAGCAATAATATGCATTTATAAACGTTCTTGCGAGCATTTATAATTGAATTTAGATCAATGATCAATTTCCACAAAGTAGTCACTAGTGACATATAAAAAATAATGATGAAAAGTATTAATAATCCCTGTTTTCTAATTTAATTTAATATAGTAAACATTTTCATCACAATCCTTCTTTCTTATCTCCTCTCCCCTCTCAAGCATAATGGACAAACTGTGCAGAAATGTGGAAAGAGAGAGAAAAGGAATTTGGACTGGATTAAAACCTTGAAATAAAAAATTACACCAAAAAACCTACAAGATTATGGTTTGTCGTAAACAATATGTGTGCACTTTCCTTGTGATTTATCAAGTGTTTTTCAATGATATAATGATGCATACCAGTAATATATATTTATTTATACCAGTGATATATATTTAATGTTATGATTTTTTGGTTTTTTGTAAACATACCATAATGTTCTAAAAATTTAAGTATTATTTAAATATGAAAATGTCCAAAACTCTCTCTCCCTCTCTCACTCTTTCTTGACAATCGTAGCAGAATAATGGCTAATATCTATCAAATGGCGGAATAGAGGATTTTTCGACAATATCCCTGGACTTATCAGGTAAAAGTTAAGGTCAAACCGACCAAAGCATGAGAGAAAGAGACAGACTGACAGAGAGTTTGTGGGTCGAATGAACTGTTACTAAAGCAGAATAATGACTTATATCAACTGTAAATATATTAAAATAAAATTATTTTTAAAATAATGTGTAAAAGAAATGATAATAATTTGGGTGAAGAGATTTTGTATGAAAAAATTTAGAATGAGTAAAAGAGTTAAATGAATAATTGAACGAAACTTAGATAAAGCACTTCATACTTTGAAAGTTTTTAATATTGATGTGCAACCACAACTATTTTAGTGTTTATTAACTTACCTACACTTAAATAAAATATCCTTTATGTCACTACTTAATGGAGATCATCAGAGGTTTATAAAGAACCACATTTGCTTGTGTATAATGCACACGCTAAAAACTCCACCATCACATGTACCAGTGGAAAATGGCTTTTGACAGTGATCATAAGGGAATAAAACATGCTCTGATCTGCTAGTGAATTCATGCCAGCAGGCTTTTGGATCTGTTCTGTTGGCAGATGAGCACACACTATAAATGGTTCTTACATTATTTATGTCTTTCACAAATATACATTTTTATGTTCCCTTGCACAACACTTACCCTGACCTGTTTCATTCATGTTTAACCGGTGCAGTATTGATTCTGTCACATTTTTCTCAAACTACATCAGGACACTGTTTCATCATTGATATAATCAGAAGATTTGTGTGATCGGGTAAGTGGCCTCTTTTAAAGACATGTTTGTTTGGTCCCATGAGTGTTTTCCTTTAAAGACAGACATGTGTGCTCGCGTAAGTGTCCTTTTTTAAAGACAAGTTGTTATGGTCCTTTTAAGTGTTCTCCTTGGTTTATGTGGTTCCATATGTGCCTTGCTTTAAGGAAATGTTTGGTTAGTCCCTTAAATATGCTCCTTTAAAGGCATGTTTATGCGGTCCCTTAAATGTTCTATTTTTTCAGACCAGTTTGTATGGGTTGTCTCTTAAGTGTCCTTCATCAAAGACAGGTTTGAGTTTTCTCTTAAAGTGTCTCACTTTAAAGACAGGTTTGTTTGCTCCTTACATGTCTTTTTAAAAAAAAGACGGTTTAGTTTCTTAAGTGTCTTGCATCAAAAACATTTGTGGTCCCATTAATGTCCTATATATTCAAGTGTTTTTATGTGATGTTAGGATCTGTTTGTTGCTTTCTCCCTTATGAAGATTACCTCATTCATTGTGCTGAATGAGACTGTCTTTACCGGTATATGCACCATAATTTTGACAGAATTTTCAGGCACTTAATCTCCTTGATCATGTTTAATTCTTTAAACAGACCTCCAAAAATACCTTACACCATTTTTTAAATGCATACCTTGATCACTACCTCAAAAAAAGGCCACGACCTGATGAATGCATAAATGATAAAGTCCCAAGTTTTCACCTCAGCCAAATGAGGAATCACTTCAGAGTACCCAGAAAAGAAAAAAAATATCCCCTTCATACATATTTGTGTTGTCCGTTAATTAGCTGGCAAAAGATCTCTATTAATATGTGGAGAAATTCATTAATTTTCATTCTCTGAAACTCTCTGCAGAATGGGTGGAACAAAAATGTTTGAATTAAAAAGATTTATATGTATTAATAAGGATCTCGCTGTCATCTACCTTACACTGTGTATGGGCATTACTATTAAATAGTTTATTTAAATATGCAGATTTATTTGTGTTTTAAGAATTCATCCCATTTCTATAAAACATTTCTTTTCACATCCTCTAGGCATTGAAGGAGAATATGTAAGTAGTTGTTGAATAACAGCAATAATAACAGACCTGTTTTTCATTTTGCTGTGTTTTTTCTAATTTTCTTATTCAGAACTAACACACTTTTTCTCCATATCAGGAACTAAAAAAAAGCAAAACAACTCGGATATTGTTTCTTTAATGCAGATGGGTAATTTTTCCATTATCAATAAAGTAGCTTGTTGCATGTATTTTATAGTAATCACTGCTTGTGTGATACCATATGTTGTTTTTAGGGTGCTTTCTTTGATAATAACTAGACAGCTATGATACAGAAATTTTTCTTTTTTGACCGCCATCTCTGACTTCTTTCTAAAGATGCTTTGTCAGGAATATTTTGAACAAAATGACATGAACAAGGACAAAATTTACTCTGACAACAACAGTCATAAAACTTGTAAAAGTTTCAAAGTATGGACCAGCGCAACAACTATGGTGTGATATGTATTTTATACAAATTTCAATGCTTTTGTATTACAGTTAATTGGAAAGTGCATTTTATTACCTCCAGAAAAGTCCACTGATTCAGTGTCAGTATGACAGGTACTTGGGTAGTGGCCGCTTAAAAAACCAGCATATTGTAAAATTACTGTTATTTCTCATGTAAGCATAACCCACAAAAGATGAGAATTGTTCTGTCACTGGAACAGAAAATGGGCAGTCATATGAAAATGACTCACTATGACTCTATACAAATTATATAACTGAATGATTTAATAAACAATCTCAGATCCAAGGTTATTAAACAGAAAGAAAAACATACTTCTACAGAAGCCATTAAGGAAAACCTTAAAACTACCATCTGTCCTCATCCCCAAACAATTGTTAAAATGACAAGTTAACTCAACTACATGTACTGAACATTGCATTAGTGTAATTCACACCTCATCCATGTCTCAGACTGGGAAAAGATAAGAAAGCCTTTCTTCATAAAGTTGAACAACCCAAAACAAAGCAGTGTACAAAAATATAGAGCAAATACAGTCAAAGGACATAGCAACCATAAAACTAATCGCTGTGCCCCTGCAGAGATTGTGATGTATCAGACTACAATAAAATCATCTCATATATAGTCAAAAGACTGGTCTAAATTATGTCACTCTGGAAGATCATTTTACAAGGAAAACTTTTTGGGCATGCCAGTATTGTTACTTTGTTAGGGAGATTTGTTTTTCTCACTTTAAAGAGTTAACAATTTTGTGATGCTTCTGTGAACAGCAACCCAAACATTTTAGTTGACAATTTCCATTGTATGTGTTTTTACAGGGCAGATGGATCAAAGATCTAAACAATGTAATAAACAAATAAAGAATTCCAGAGGGCAAAGAGGTTGAAGGGAAATGTGTATAAATGTATCACATGTGTCTAAAGTTAGGTGACGCAAATCACACAACCTTTGACTGCTGACACAATGGAGCAACTTCACTGCCATTCCTGTGGATTTTGTATCCACAAGCAGTGTAAGTGCCCAGGACTATTAATGATCTGGTTTATGACCAAGAAGTCATATGAATTATTACATTCAACAAATATTCATACTTTTTTAATACATGTGATACTTGCAGTTCCATCATGAAAAACTATGCATGTCCAAAGACTGATGTAAGCAACCCTCTTGCAAATGAGACTATTAGATTTTCATAGTATGATCTTTGCATATGAAGGATGTTCTGTATAATTGGCAATATAAGAAGTAATAACAAGGCTAAAAAGTGTATAACAATTTTGCTCAGTGATAATTATTTACTTCTCATATGTATCCAGTTCATATGAATCTACCTTACTGATCCAAAATATTTGAGGATTAAGAGGTAAAGGTATGTATATTGGTCACCTAAACAGAGAAATATGAACAGCAAATTGAATGTATTTCATTGATTGGACTGAGTCAACCCAAACTTAGGACTGCTCAGCTGGACAGTGCTTTACAAACTGGACATTTTCAGCTTTTTTTTAAAGAAAAAGACTAAATTGTTGGATCAGTTAGATTGGCAGTCAATATACCTGATTGTATTAATATAAACAAAGGGAAAATTTGGATGTTTCAAAAGCAAACGGTCATTGGTTTCTTATAGTAATAGCATATCTATTGTTGTTGGATATCTCTGTAGAAATGCAGTGGAATCAGTAATTTATTTTAACAACTCAAAGTACCACTTGAAAAGAAAAGGCATGTTTATCATTGGTCCAACATTTAATACATGCCATTATACAAAGGGATTGAGTGGCAAAGCTGTAAACTGAAATAGATTACTAGAAGGAAGCAAATTAAATATGGATGTATATTCTTGGATTTTTGAAGTACAGCCTAAGCAATCTATGTAAGAGCAAAGAACAAGTCTCTAAGAACATACTTTTTAGAAAGATGTAATGGGAGGGGGATTAAGTATATAATCTTCTGTTAAACTGTCAAGCCTTTTTTGTGATGTTTTTCAGCTGATCAAGAAAAGATCATTCTTACAGAAGGCACAAGAATGTGAATAGTACCAGGAAAATATGTGAAATCTTCAATAACTTTTATGAATATGTATCATTAGACATCCAGGCATCAATGTAATTTTGACCCTTATGCTCTTCAAAGGATCAAGATTGATGAGGACAATAATAACATGGATTCATTTTTTAAATTAAGCTGATTTACCATGATAAAGTGTGTAAAATTATCAGTTTGAATTTCAAGGAAAGTTCCCATGTAAGGGGTAGGGGAATCAAATATAAAATTCCAGTTAAAAGCTAGGACACTAATCCTTGCTGGCCATATTACAGGTCTAATTAGCAAAACACTACTAATATTTTTCCCAGTTGTCTGTAGGAAGCAGAAAAGTATTTCTCATTTTCAAAAAGAAGTCCTCTTTTTTAAAGTAACTGCATACCAGTTACTTTTTTATGCATTATTGTCATACTGTCCTCTTTTTAAAAGTAACTGCATACCAGTTACCATTTTATGCATTATTTTCATACTGTCAGAAATCAGCTGGTATCATTTTCTGAGAATATTATTTAATAAATATTTGGGTGCTATTCAAATAGATCATGGATGCTAGATGACTCTTTTACACTTACTCAAACACTAGAAGAAGGCTTTCCACAAACATAAATATGTAGCAACAGTTCTGATGAAGTTCTCAGATTTTTGGTTGTCTCATTTGCAAGATAAGGGCTTACAGTAGATCATATAAGTCAGTAAGTCTCATATGCTGTCAGGTATACATGTATTTATATTCACAGTGTTTTGTGTGCCAAATCCACATTCAAATGCTACTCTGTAACACCCATCTTAGCTCAGACATAAATGTATTCTCAGTATGGGCATCCAAGCAGATAAAATCATGTACATATTTACACCATCACTGCATGTCAACCTTTTTTGGTTCTCAGGTAATAGGCAATAGTAGGTGTCACATTGCACATGCATGCACATTAGCTGCACATTTGGGGTTTTTGCACGGAGTTGGGCTTTAGGGAAAAAAATTTGAATGTTATACCTATATTTCATGCATCATAGACTTTGGTTAAATTTTGTGACAGTTCTGGTCATGGTAGAATTATCAAACTTTATGATTGCATGTATCTGTTACATAGTGCCACACCCATACCACAAAAGAAAGGTCACAGTGTCTAACTTTCATCTTTTACTTGCATAGCTCAAGTTTTTGCATTTACCATATGATAACTAGAATTTTTGCACCCTGTATAAATGGTGTCATACCTAGATTCATGAAATGTGATGAGGGGATCGGTCAGTTTTACATCCTCTCACCAAAAGGTAGGTCACTGTGGCTCTATTTTGTGCATTACTGACTTTGCTTACATTTTGTGTTGTAAGTTTATTTTCACATCCTCTGTTCATGCTATGATCATTGAACTAGATAACTATGCATCTTAGTATCACACCCTTTCCATAGATTTCACATTCTACTGGCCAAGTTTACATTTTTCATTTAGCTCATAAAATGTTTTGAACATCCTGCATACATACGGTTATACCAAGATTAATGAAATTGGTGAGGAATAGTATCTTGATCAGTAAAGCATCTTCATCATGAAAGTGGGTCACTCTGACCTTATTTCATGCTTCATTGACTTTGGTTTAATCTGAAGAACAGTTCATGCCATATTCAGCACACTAGTTGACTATGCATCTGTACAGTAGAACTTCTATTATCCATCATGGTGTGGGACCAAGACCATGACAGATATGAGAATAGACGGATTTTAAAATATGTACAAGTATTATACTGTAGACCAGGTCATCAGAATATGGTAATATCTACATATGTAAATCTACTTGTTTTTAGTATTTTGATGTACAATACCCTGACAGTTAAAAGAGACTGATGGTTAATCTGGTGCGGGATAATCAACGTTTTACTGTATACTGTACATACAATACAGTTGTATGTGGAATGGTGAAATTTGGTAGCAGGATGCATCTTGATCACATCTTAAAAAAGTCATTATGACCTTATTTCATGTCACTAAATTTACTTCAACTTGATATTTTCCATATTTCATGCTTCAGTCATAAAGCTAAATGATTGTTTCATCTCTCTTAAAACTACATACATACCAGAAAAGGTCACTGTGACATTTATTTCACATTTTACTGACTTGTTATATTTAGCTCACACCAACATGGGTTTTGGTATATGTGCATATGGTCCTATTTAGAATCATGAAACTTGGGAATTCATCTTGATAAGCACTACTTCCTCATTTCAGTAGTAGATCATTGTAATCCATATTTTACGTTTCAGTGACTGATAAAGTTTTGTGCTTTGATGTTTACTTCTTAGGAACTTTTTGTGTTAGATTCTAATCATGAAACTGATGATGACATGCATCTCTGTTACTACAATACCATTACAACAAATGAAGGTCATTGTGATCTATGTTTTTGTTAAACTTTTGCATTTAGCTCTTGACAGCACAAGTTTTTGGCATCATGAAAAGAGAGTGTATGTATTTTATAATGTTTTATATCCATTTTGCCAAATAAGGTATCTGAGACATATACTTCATGCTTCATTGACTTGGTTAAATTTTTTTATTTATTGGGCACTGTTCCAATCACAAAACTGTGGATGTATATCTATTATTACAGCAGCCTTGAAACCAAAGAAGGTTACTATGACCACTGTTTTATAATTTAGTAAAATGGATTAAGTATTGGTGTTTATTATTACAAAACATTGATTTGTCCATGTAGGATATATATATATATATATATATATATATATATATATATATATATATATATATATATATATATATATATATATATATATATATATATATATAGCCTACTCAAAAGGCCCTGATAGACCATAGCAGTTTAAAAAGGAGGAATAAATATCTTTATTTAATGACATAAACTATCTTTGTACTACTGGTTACTCAAAACCCGTGACATTCAACCAGTAAAATCTGGATTCTAAGGATTAACAATTATATTAACTTGTTTAGCAAATGTTCAGAAAAGTGATAAAGCAAAATAATACAAAAGTTAACATTTATTTGGGTTTTGTTTTTTATCAACTTATTTTAGTAGCTCTAAAAGATAGAAATGAATATAATTTTTTTATTTTTGTCTATTATGACTTATTGAAGATAGGCAGGATGGTGGGTGGGTAGGTCATTAGGTGGTTTTCTCAGCACTATACTGGCTATAAGGTGGCAATTAAAATTTCACATTTTAAATTTTAAAATGATTTAAAATTCTATTGTAAAAATAAAAGATGGCAAAAAATTGGCCAAAATAACTTTTGTCTCAATTTATTTTGAGCAGGATAATGTTTACAATGGCTTTAAAAAGTGAACTTTGTAATCGGTGATACTTGTTTTCCAACAGCATTTTGATATATTTTATACATAATTAATATCAGTTATGTAAATAATAGTAGGCTGCAAGGAAGAATACTTTTTGTTTTAATTGTGAAATCCATATCATCATTATTATTGTTCTTGTTATTATTATTGTTATTGCTGTTGGCTATTGTTTTCCATATTGACAGCTTTGCAGGTAACAGTTGTCAAGTCGCTAGGTCAGAGTTCAAAGTCATCACAAGATGGGCATACATAGTAGTATCCTGAAGTCCTCTTGTTTGCTTAAGGCATTCTTTTGTTTGAATAACTTTTATTTACAGGTTGTTAATGTTGCTATTACATTCCTATGCACTAATACCATCTATTAATTTAATATATCTAATTTCTGAAATCTTTTCTTTTTCATTCCAAGCCCAGCTCATGTAATTAGTGATGTGTAGAAAGGAATATAATAATAATTGAAATGTTAAATAATCAAAACAAATACCAATATTCAAGTAATAATAAATATTAAAGTAATAATAAATTAAGCATAATTTAAGTATTAAAGTGCAACTTTATAATATTTCTAGTTTGTATGCGCAACTTTGTTAGTTTCCTTTGATTGAAGTGATATGATCTCGCATACGTTCTGCTCTGCCTTGCTTTCAGACAGGAAAATGGATCCCCTTGGATATCTGCAGAACCTCTTTACAGTCATCAATCAACACCTCTTTTAGCAGATAGCATTCACTCACATGTGGACAGATGTACCACCATGGTGGAGAGGACACAGCATATTAGCAGTGTTTGATATATTGGTGCCAAATAATCATATTGTTTGATAAATATGTAGTTGTGTCCGATATTAAACAAGGTCCTGTCTTTTGTACATTAATGTAAATGTACACAATGCTAGTGAAAGATTATTTTTCCTTTGAATGCATTCCCTGATCACATTAACTTTAGGGAATGTAAGCCTGCTACCCCTTCTCACAAATTGAACCATACTAAAACGATGAAAATCATCTTTTCTGACTATATCATGTAGACCAAGAGCAATGATAATTACATCATCTTTCCACCACAAGACATCATGAGGTATCAATCTTCTCTGTTGTACAGTCAACAACTTTTTATAAGACATCTTCCATAAATGAATGCAAATATTAACAAAAACTTTAACCATCCTTAAGAATTGATTTATATTATGTATTAATAAGTGTTATATATCAGCTTATTTTAGTAGCTCTGCTTTGATAAGATAGAAAAGAATATAATTTTTTCATTTTTGTCTATTATGACTTATTGAAGATAGGCAGGATGGTGGGTGGGTAGGTCATTAGGTGGTTTTCTCAGCACTATATTTGCTATAAGGTGGAAAAGATTATAATTTTAAAAAAAAAATATATATATATATGTATAAATATATAACATTATATATCTACAAGTGTTATATATCATATTTTAAATTTTTTAAAACTTACTTTTGTGTAACATTCTCGGACAGTGTCTTATTGGTACAGCATCCTATCATTATTGCATGTTGTAACTCACATTTTAGTATACAGCGTTCACTTTACTCAGAGGCCTTTTCAAATCACTGGCATCTCACCTCTATCCACATGAATTGGAATATCAGGTTTGTCAGTGTGGGTTTATAGGAAATCTTGCCAGTAGCTTCCCCTAAATTAGTGTTTCTTCCCAGGTTCTTTTTCTACCGGAAATAATGGTTGCCATGTATAGCCTATCATGTGCTGAAAAGTGTTAAATCTTCAAAACCAAACCAATCATTCATTTAGTAAAGGATATTGTTTTACTGCTTATTATTAATATGCTGTGTTATTAATTTGTTCCATATTTTGTAGTATTTTGTTGTTTCAGTGCAAGATATTGATAAAGTGCATTAAATACAAGAAGTTCAAGGCCAAAGAAGACACATGAGCTGTGTTTGGCATGTATATAAATATACTTCATCCTCACCTTATGCATCATATGGTCCAAGAAAATATGGACAGCTGGATACTACACAAAATGAGTGAGAAGATTCTACAGAAAACTTACTCAAATCTGACCACAGAGTGGACTGAGTTCAGTTTTAAGGGTGCCGCTGTAGAGGTATATCTGATATTTGTTGGCTTCTGAATTCCTTCCACTCTCTACCACCATACAAGACTTTGAGGTCAGGTCTTCTGTAGATAATGATATCGAGAAAAAGACTCCATTATTCTTGCTGTTTCCCCAGTCTTCAAAAATCAGAGTAGTTAATGATCCGATCATTACAATCAGATTGTCTCTCTGGAAGAACCTGTGATTCGGGGAATACTATGGATTTCTGTTCTGAAAGCCATGTTCAAGCTTTTGGCTTCATGGTTTCATTGTACTCGTACAAAACAGACTATGATATCTTCTTTACTGAACTAACTCTAGATAAATATTGACTGACAGTCCACAAGTCTATCCTGCTTTTTTACGAAATGGATAAGAAGTGTTTCATAACACTTTGAAACTGGTTAAAAATGTTGTCTTTGACATTAGACTTGACAGTTTTCCATCTCACTAAAAAATGGGGCAAATGGCATACCTGGATGACAGTAGTCTGA
This sequence comes from Potamilus streckersoni, assembly GCA_016746295.1. NCBI lineage: Eukaryota > Metazoa > Mollusca > Bivalvia > Unionida > Unionidae > Potamilus > Potamilus streckersoni. The sequence continues at coordinate 751,461 of JAEAOA010001358.1, forward strand.
ATTGCTTGGGTCATTGATGGGGTAGCTCACCATTTCATGATGAATGTGTCGACTACTTCCGGAAATCTCAGTCTGATACAACATGATGTATATTGGCTTTCCACATCGATTATGCTAAATCATGCCCTGGCATTACTGATAGCACTGACTCATCATGACACTTTAGGGGCAAAATCAAAGAAGTCTGGAGGGACAGGCAGCTCAAAAACTGTTCCTCTAACTCATGATGCTCCCTTCAACAAACACAGCCTACTGATGGACACCTGACTCCTTAATTCCAATCATGTTGAATCATCCAATTTTCTCAAAAAAATAATAGGTGATTCAGGTCATTTCTGAGGGTCTATGGATTTCATTTATTCAACCCATCCTCTTTCTTCAAGGTGTAATAATTCCAGTGTCAGTGGTTGAACTGTAACAGGAATTCTTCTAGGGAATATGATTAGTAACATTTTTGAAGGATGGAGGAAATTTTTTTCAATAAATTGTTTCTCAATAACATTACTTAAATCCATCTCAGCCACCTTGCCATGCAAGCACCCTTAGTTGATATTTTGCTCAGCTTAAAATCTAGCAACACCTAGTTGTAACAAGGGAAGTAATTTGCAACAGTTATTGTTCTGTAATTTTTGCCATTTTAGTAGAGCTGGATTCAGGAGCTAGTATGCTTATATCCTCAAAAACTAATGTAATCAGGTAAGAAATTTTGGAGAAACAATTCACTGAAAAAATGGGCTTTTTTAAATTAAAAACAAATTATGTCTGTGTGGGTATGGTACGTCTGATTTTTAATGTAGCTTTAACAATTTTTCAGTCATATCACTACAATCTCTGCAGTGTGGCAGTTTATAGTGATGTCTAGCACTGGTGCATCATGCTGCAGACATGTAGCATGATGTCCCACCCAGTCACATTATCCTGACACCAGGCCGACCAGTCCTAACACTAACCTCTTAATGCTGAGTGCTAAGCGAGGAAGCTGTTAGTACCATTTTTTTTAATCTTTGGCATGACTCGACCAGGGATCGAACTCACGACCTCCCACATCCAAGGCGAATACTCTAACCACTAGGAAATAAATAAATAATGAAGCAAGAGAAAGTTGCATTATAGTATGAAAATGGATTTAGCAGAATGTGAGCCAATGAAGATGCTTCTGCTAAGTCCAGGTTTATTGATGAAGTAATTTTTGAAGAAGTTTCAAGTACTGGCAGAGAGCTCTAAAAACGGTCACAACATTAGAGTTATCAAGTATTTTATGAAGGCAATGTTTTTAATGTAATAGTATCTTTGTATCAGATATATTGTGATGATTATTAATTTAAACCTTACCAGGGGATTCCATTAGATTATCTTTGTGTAATTGTATATATGGATAGTTAATTTATTAAAAAAAAGTACTCATGTTATATGAATGTTTTAATATACACAGTTGTGTAAAAGGTAGGTCAACATCTGTCTGGCATCCATTAGGGAGCATTTGATCTGAGTGATTGCTGTTTGTTCTGCTTAAGATTTCAAGTGATTCATGGGTTTTTGGAGCATAAGGGTATGGTACGTCTGGATCAGAGCTTCATAGTTTGGTGAAAAGTGCACAATGATATAATCAAGTTATAATAGTAGACAATACTGTAAAGAACATTCATCTTTCTGGTAATTAAGTTTTAAGCTATGCACACTCAGTGAAGGGCAGAAATATTGTCGTTGTGTTGGTCCTTATGGCCATCCATTCATCATGACAAAACATGTAATTGCCTCAACCTTCCACACTGGTTGGAGGATTTTAATTAAACTTTGTAGGCTATGGATAAGATTTTACATTTTACTTCTAACCAATTTTAGGAGGAAATTTTTTTAACCAAATTGTCAAAAGGGGGAGATTGAGGGAAGTCGGTTTGTCATTGCTTCTAATCTAAAAGCCTTTGGAGGAAATTGAAATTTTTGTAGATTAGATATGTGGTAGGTGCATAATAATACTTACTTTTTTCCTTATAGACCTCTTTAGAGTGTGGGGAGGACACTGTCAAAAGGGACATTTTTGCCATCACGCTGTTTAAAGTAATTATTTGCTGATCAGAAAAAATGAAAATATGTTGATGCATAATAAGATTTAGTTTTTTCTTGTGATATTTTTGTTTTAAAACATTATTAATAATAAGTAATAAAAGGCCATTTTGGGAAGCAACTTAATCATCACTTTTCATTGCTCACTTAATTGAGCAGTTTACTGAAACTTTGTCAACTTGATATTTTCTTAATGTAAACAGGGTAATGTTTAACTTATTTTATTCTTGGGAATATTTCTCAGAATATTTTAAAAAGGTCCATTTTGAAAATTCTTACTGTCATTGCTTCTCCTCCCTTCCAATTACATTTGGAGGATTTTATTGAAAATTTGTAGGCTAGATATATAGTTAATGTAGGTTTACAATATGGTTTTACTTTTATTTGGACATGTATTGGGTGGAATTTTAAATGTGTCAAAAAAGAGGAATTTGAGAGTTTTCATTTAGTACTTATGGTACCATTTGCAGTAATACTGTTGAATATTCACCAGTGTGTAGGAAACATTATGATTTTTCATTATGCAACTTTTGTTGAGAGTGGCAATAAATGTTTGCATTACAAAATAAACATGTTAAGTCCCAAGATATTTACATTAGTCCCATAAAATGATATTATGTTAAGGTCCAAAACCTTGCTGTTTTTATTTATCTTATTTATATCAATTATTTATCCAGTTATTTAAAACACAGTCAAAGAGTTTATTGAAAATGTACTTTTCTGATACTTATCCACAATAAACACTTGATAGTTATATTAAATTTTTTTGTTCAAGTATTGTGTCCACTTGTTAATTTTACCATTATTTCTTGTCACAATTTGTGCAAATACACAAGTTTCATAAGCTGAAAAGGTGTAAATCATGCTGCCACTGACTGTGAATAGGGTCAAATGTTACCAATCTTTTTTAACCATTATGACCAGGTGAGTTTTAAAAAAAAATTATGAGTGCTCACTGTTTATTCCTTGAAGACTCAGTTTTACACTGAACCTAACAAGTTGGTAAGATCATGCTTAAAAATATAAACAAAAATTGACACCTCCTACTCTTTCTCCCACAAAAAAGAGGTCCAGGTGGGTTTTCTAATGCTCAACTGTGTAGTTCTAATTTGTAAACTTTGAAAGCCATCAAAACTAGGATACTGTTAAATATTGGCAAATTCTGATCACCTGCTTTTGAGCCAACAAGGTTTTCTGCTTCTAATAACACTAGTTATATTTGATTGTGGATTGGCTTCATTTAAACAATTCTGAAAGACCTTTACATCAGTTTATTTTTTGAAAAATATAATCAGTTAAACAGTTCTTATGGAACCGTTTTAATTTATCTATTTTTAGTAATGGTGGACATATTTGATTATGATCAGTTTCATTTACATGGCATTAAACAATATCTGTACCTCCAGGCTTTCTGTCTAATATGATCAGATTTTCAGAGATACTTCTAGGGTACACAAGTGTACAAATCATTTCAATTTTTTTTTTAAAGTTAATGCACTGCAAAGCATGTGAGAACTCCCACAAATTAGTTCCAAGTTATACATATAAAAAAGCAGTCTGCAGAAAATAAAACTCTTATTTAACTTAAACTGAACAAATAAGAATCTATAAAACAAAATTAAAAGGATAGTTACTAGCTTAGAATACCACTGTCCACTCCATAGTATGCAGATGTAGATAAATATATAAGTATGCTTGGAAAACTTGCAAATTATTTGTAACAATAAAATGTATTTACCAGAGTGGTTCTCCAGTTGATAACCTTTCCTGACATATGCTCAAACTAAAAGTCAATTCCTTGAAGGTGAGATTTTGGTTATGCATTGCCAAGTGGAAAATTACTGATCTGTAAAGTGAGTGGCAGAATGTCAGGGTTCCCAAGCTGTTTGAAAGTGAAATTTCCAGGTCTTTTCATGGTTTGTGACCATTACAAAACACAATTAAAAATGATTTTGACATAGAAAATGTACATTTTTAAAATCAAAAGCAGTTTCTATTTTGAGACTCTCCCATAACATGTGAACTGGATGCATGACCAAGCACTAAGTAGTAGAGGAAAACCAGGTTTTCAACTCACTTTGTTTTTTTACCCTCCAAACAAGTATAAATTATAGTCCTAAATTATCCCCCACCCCACCCCCTTTTTTTCCAAAATAAAACAGGGTTTTGACTCACCCTCCCCCACCTCTTTTTTTCCCCCCTACTACTACTATGTAAACAGGTATTTTGTAACCAAACAAAACAACAGGTGTTGGAATGCGATAAGCTCTTTACACAGAGGTGACTAATTTGTTATAACAGCGCATGTGTGGAATACAATTATTCTAAAGACGGCAAACGGGTTTTTACCACAAGATAACAGGATGAAAATTAAACTGTGCATTAGAATGTTTCAGTTAACAAGGTGGAAATTAAACTAGCATTAGAATGAAAATGATATTATTTTAGTAATATTATATCTTAAGTTTAGATAAAATTTTACGTTACTCATATTTTTTTTGATATTTTTTTTCATACTTGCTAACCCTCATTGGTAGAATGTCTGTTAACATATTGTCAATAATACGAAATTCACATAATAAATCATCCATATTATATTTAACTCCTCGTAGGTAAGACCGGATCTGATCAAGTAGTTTCTTGTAAGTTTTAATTGATGTTAAACAACCGTGCTTCTTTATCAAAAGTCTTGGTTCTACTTTTTTACACGCCGCTGTAAGTGAAACACCAATAGCGGATATGATTAACAAAAAAGGATTTAATGATACCCCACTTGAAATTATACCAGAACTGGTCATTAACAAGGGTAGATAAGATATTACTCGAAGGATCTTGTTGTAGTATTTGTAACATTTTTTTACACACCAAAGTTTTTTATGATAATATTTATAGTATTGTATTAGTGCGTCCACATCCTGTTCTGAAATATCTTTTGAAATATGATTAAAATCAATTATACTTCTTTTCATTATAATATTTGTTTACATAGTTATGATAAATCAGCTACAAACTCCAAACACCAATGATAAGGACCTATAAATTTTACATCAGTTGGTTCAAGTAAAAATATTTCCATAGAATTTTTGTTTAATATTATATTTAATATTCCAGATATGTTATCAATTGAATTATATAATGAAGTTAAGGTATATATTTTAAACTTTACTTTGCTAAACACTGAGAATCTATACACACCGGTAACTTCTGGAGTGTATATGACTCTATCATTATCCCTCGTCCATGTACCAGACCCAGATGCAACAGTATACACAATATTTTTAATCTGTTTGTGAGGCATTTTAATCATATTCGTTTTCTCAACAATATTAGGAATTCCACTAATAATATCATTGAGTTTTGTGTTAATATCATTGAGATTCGTGTTAATATTAGCGAGTGTAATACTAACATTTGATGGATTTCCAAAAAATTCATCTCTAATTTTGTTTATGTTTCTGCGAAAACTTAAAAATGTGTTCACGTGACTGGTAAAATCAGTTTTGAGCGCTGTGATTTCATTAGTAATTGAAGCGTCCCAATCATTGACGTATTTTTTAGTGACAGCATCCCCATCCTCAGTTGGGTTTCCAAGATCTGTAATCTTATTTTGTTTCATAACAATATTCCCACTAAATACATCACCATCTTTTTTAACAAAATCATTAACTGACCTACCAGAATCTTGTATATTACCTAGATTGTTAAAAGTAACAATATTATTAGCAATCGCAGCAGTATTTCGTACAACTACATCTGACAGTTTTACGTTACTCGTCTTTAATCGTCCTTCTTTGTCCTGGAAAATGACGACTTCATCTGGATCTACGCTGGTAAGATTTAGTAAATTATTGATTTCATTTTTGAGCCGATCAAGAGTTGCATATTTGGATAAGTCACCTGTGGATAAATCTCCTAATAATGTTCCAAATTTTGTATAATAACTCATTATTTACTGTCCTAGATAAAATTATCAACACTAGTTTAATATTATACAAAATGGCAAAATCGTCGATACTAAACTTTGATACAGAGAGACTAGTGAAGCATAAACATAACAATGAACTTCCTGATTGTCATTATCTTATTGTTGGGCGAACTGGATCGGGGAAAACAAATTTGCTTATGAACTTGCTTCTTGGTGATAATTTTAACTACGATAGAGTTTATATTTACACAATCAATCCACAGCAAGATAAGTATGAGTTATTAAGTGAGTATAATAACAAGCTTCGTAATGATCTTAAAGCTGGTGAAGATTTTTTTATAATTAGGCAGCCAGAAGATCTTATTCCAGTTAATCAACTTGATGCAGATGAACATAAGATAGTAGTTTTTGATGATATTCCGCTAAACAACATGGAGATGAACAAAATAAGATCATATTTCTCACTGTCACGTAACAAACAGTGTAATTCCGTTTATCTCGCTCAAGGATTTTATAATGTTGACAGGTTTATTAGGCGAAATACGGGTTGTTTTATTTTATTTCCAGGATTGGATAATGTTGACGTTAGAAATATTGCAAGCGAGCAATGCGGTGGCGTGACAAAAGATAAGTTTATTGAACTTTACCGTAATGCTACAAAAGATAAATTTAACTTTTTCTTGTTTGATAAACTTACAAATGATCCAACTAAAATGTTTCGCTGTTGTATTAACAGTTACTTACAGTAAAGCGTTTCAATTTTATAAAATTTATAATTATAATAATGGACAAACGAGCAAGATACAGACAACACATAGAAGATCTAAAAAAAACTTGCTCAATCTCAGGCATCACTTAAGCAAAAAGTACAAGAAGCACGACGTGGGCAAATAACTGCTACAGAAGCAACAGCTACAATTTTCAAGCCGGTTACTGAAGCATTATTAGGTAAACAACCTGAAACTAAACCACTGTTAGAAGAAGAACTTAAACAACTGCAGGAAAAAGGTTTGGTTGGAATTGTTAAAGAACAACAAGAAGCAGCTGCTGCAAAACTTGTTACCAGATCTGATGAAGAAAAAAGAAAATTAATTGAGGCACTTACAGCAAATATAGCTGATCCTGCTGCTAGACAAGCTGAAACAGATCGATTGATAAACAATCCGCTGGAACTTGAGCGAAGATTAGCAGAGTTAACAACGCAAGGAATAACAAATATTATAACAAGTTTATCAGGAGATATAAAAGATATCAGAGAGGAGCAACAAAGAGTCGGTGATCTTACTGTAAAGTTTATGGAAGTTGGAGAGCAAAGACTTTATTTTATAAAAAGAGCAAATGATAAGATAAAAGGTAGTGAATATGATGATTTTTTTAAACAAAGAAAATATAATAGATATTGATGATATAAGCGAGTGGAATGATCTAGAATATCAAACATTACTCGATAGATTAGATGAAATACTAATAGACGGAGCTGCTGCTAAAGATGAAATAAACACGGTTACAGAAATTAATGATATGCTTCCATTTTATGATAGAATGAGATATGGTGTTATTGCTCTCATGTTTAAAGAAACAGCAGAAAAAAATAGAGCAGAACCTTTTGGTAAGGGGTGGAGTTTTAGAAGGAAATTTTTGACTGTATACGATAAATCTCGTGTAGAAAAATATAGAAAAGAAAAAACAGGAACTGGTGTAAAAGTATTTACTTCAACTACTGAAATGATAGGTAGATTAATGTTATTAATATCGTCAAATGAAGCTGGGAATGATAGTGTTGAACTTGATAATGAAATTATTGACATACTTGATCATCTAAGATCGAGGGAATTATTAACATCTGACGAATACGAAACTTTACACCGCGACTTAATCGGGGCGACTTAATTTTGTAAAATGATATAATATTAAAGGAATGCAAACAACATTATTACTAAACTCTAGTGAGTCTGCAGAAGATAGCGCAAATTTTTCAGTAAATTATATTCCACCTATCCAACTAGATCCTACAAAACAATATGAAATTGGATTAATTTCTTGTACTTGCTGGAATGCTATACCTAACGTGAAAAATGATGTTAACGATGAAATGTATTTTACTATGATTACAACATCTCCAATATCTACAACAAAAATAATAAAAATTCTGCAAGGAGCTTATAATATTGAAGATCTAAACAAGACAATCAAAGAGCTCATAACAAAAGCTAACGGTGTGGCTGATAATTTTGAATTAGCAGCAAATTATAACACATTGCGAACTAGGATAACTTTGAAAAATATAGCAATCAATCTTGAACCAAGAGAAAGAAGTATTGCACAACTGTTAGGATTTACTGAAAAAACTTACACTGCACTTGATCAGCCTATTACATATGACAGTGAACTGCCAGCAAATATAACAGAAGTAAATACAATATTAGTAAATTGCTCTACTGCTTCTGGCTCTTATACATCAAAAGGTAGCAAAGGTCAAACGATTTACAGTTTCTCACCAGAAGTCCCGCCAGGTTCTCTCATGCAAATAACTCCACAACATATTATATATTATCCTTTAAACGTTGAAGATCAAATATCAAGTATAAGGATGCAGTTGACAGATCAATCAGGAAAACAGTTACATGTTAGTAATGAAGTTGTAACTTATTATTTACATCTACGCGAGCAAAAGTAAAAATTATGCAACATCAAATATAATGAAACAAAGAAAAAAAGTTTATCGAAGAAAAATAGTAGGAGGATTTTTTGGAAATATATTCACTAAAGTTATTAAAAATATTCCAGGACTAGCGCGTAAAGTTGCACCAATTGCTATTGACGCGGGTAAAGCTTTTGCAACTGGGGCTGCATCTGCCGCTGGGACTGCGGTGGGACAAAAAATAGCTAATAAAATAAAAGGAGATCCACCGACTGCATCTGAAATAAAACAAGCTATCTCAGAAATCGCTCCAACAAAAGAAACTCAAAAAGCTATGATAACAACAACAAAAAAATTATTATCACCAAAGGGCGAGCAGATCATACAAAAATTAATATCTAAAGTAACAGTGCCGCAATAAAATTTTGTATAATCTAATAAAATAAAATGTCTGTTAAAAATTATCTCGACTTAACAGAAACTTATGACAGCGACAACGATGTGACAGAATTCGAGTTTGTTGAGTACCTTGATGAAAATTCTAACGAACCAAATAAAACTGGTATTAGAACCTTTAACACCAGAGACGAAGATGTATTTCTACTGCCACATAAGGCTATGTTAGAAGTTCGTGGTCAGATTATGACAGTAGCCAATCCACCTGCTGCATTTGCAGTTGGAACAGAAGTAGCTCTTATAAATAACGGGTGGTGTTTATTCAAAAGTGCTAGATATCAACTGGCTAATCAAACTGTAGAAGATATTTCAAGTCATCTACAAGTTGCAAATACAATTTTAAATATTATTTCATTTTCCGACGATTACTCGAGATCAACTGCAACTAACATGATGTGGTTTAAAGATACTGGAAGGGGTATAGCTGAATCAACAGAATTTTTAAAGAGAGGCGCTATAGTACATGGAGCTAATGCTGATGAAAATACTGTAATTGTGAGAAATTTTCTCATTGCTAATGCTGCTGCACTAGATATTGTCGCACCTGCTGCAGATGCTAATGCAAACGCTACAAGAGTTTCTCTTACAGCAGCTTTTAATAATCTAAATATAACGCCACCAGGAGCAGCTGCAGACGGTACTGCAATGTTAAATTTACTTCTTAACACACTTGATGTGAGAAATCCACGTTATAACGAAGGCTTTGCTAGGCGAAGAAAACTTGCAGCAGGATCACGTCAAATTACAATGATGCTTCCGCTAAGCACAATTTTCGGCTTTTGTCGCGATTATGATAAAGTATTTCGCGGAGTAAAACATACGCTTATTTTAGATCGAGCAGACCAAAACGATTGCTTGTTTAGATCTGGAGGGGTTGATGTACAGTTTATCATAAACAAACTTGCTTTGTGGATGCCACGTATAACACCATCAATCACTAAAATGTCAGAATTAAATAGTACGCTTGATAAACATACGAACAGAATTTACTTTAAGCAGCATAAGGTATATCAGACAGCGGTTCCAAATACTACTGACTACACATGGAGGGTCACAACAACATCAAGCGAACAACTGCCGAGAAATATCTTTGTCGTATTTCAACAGCACGCTCGACGAGGAAACCAACAACAAAATAATGCAATATTTGACCACGCTGATGTCAGACGAATATACGCTAGATTAAATTCAAAGCAATATCCAGAACGAGCTATCGAGTGCAATTTTGCTGATGACGTTAATAAAAATATTTCTCGACCGTACATGTACCTGCTTGACGCAATGCAAAAATATCAAGATGTTGAAGATGGAACTCAAATATCAGCAGAGGAATTTCGTACGCTTTATCCTATATTTCATTTTGATGTTAGTAAACATAACGAGCGAGCTGTAGACAGCACAGCAGATATTGAAATTACTTGGACACTTGGGGCGGTTCCAGTAGCGCCGTTGTACGTATACGCATTAGTTATTAGTGATAGATTTATCACAGTAGATTCTATTGGAGGTAAAATGACAGTTCAAGTTTAATCTACAGTTGTTATATAAAATGGCAAGGTATATTGTAAAAGAAGTGTATTTGACTGATGGTCAGGTCAAAAAATTAGTAGCTGCTATTGCAAAGCGAGAACAAGTATCATTAAAAATCAATCCTAATATTTCTGATGGTGTTTTAACAAAATTAATGCTAACAAAAAATCAAGTAAAAAAGTATGATCGTAAAAATACTTTTGTTTTAAATTTGAGTGCTGCACAAATGACAGCGATGGCAAAAGAAGGTGGTTTTCTTGGTCCGGCATTATCAGTATTAACTAGTACAATAATACCTAAACTTTTACCAGTCTTAGGCACATTAGGAATAGCAGCAGCGTCTGGAGCAATATCTGGCGCAACGGAGAAAGCAGTCAAAGGTAATGGTATCATTCGTGGAAGTGGAATAAAAAAATTGTAAATTTTATGTAAATAATATATTATAATGCCACAAAAGAAAAAGAAATCACCAAGAACAAAAAAAAAGAAAACAACAAAAACAAAATCACCAACACCAAAGTGCAAATGCATATGCAATCAAACAAAACAAGGAGGAATTATTCCGTTCGCTCCACTTTTGGCGGGACTAGCGGGAAGTCTGCTGCCAAATCTTTTAGGAATCGGACGTGGTCTAACATTACCAGGAACTCGTCGACCCCGTTGAGTAATTTTGATATCATTGATAAGTTAAAAGCAGTTCCTGGATTTCACGGAGTTTATTCTAAAGATGAGCTCTCAGCAATAAAATCACCATCTGCTGTAAGTTCATGTGTTATTAATATACAAGATTTCAATGACGGATCCGGCACACATTGGGTAGCAGTTTATAATAATAATTATTTCGACTCGTTTGGACTTCCTCCAAGCGATGTAATAAAAAAGTATATGAACAAAAAATTTAAAAAGGTGTATTATTCGTCAAATCAACTCCAACCTGTTGGAACGTCTGCTTGCGGATATTATTGTATTATGTTTATCCGACAGATGAGCAGAAATCTTAACTTTTTAAAATTTATTTTACAGTTTGATAAGCAACCTTCTCACGCTAATGATGAGATCGCAATTAATTTTATCTAAACTTACAAGTATAATAATGTCAACATACTGTCTCAAGTGTAAAACTAAAACAGAAAATATTAATGAAACAACAGAAAAAACAAAAAACAACAGGATAATATTAAAAAGTATTTGTGCAATCTGTGGAAAAAGAAAAAATACATTTTTAAAGAAAACGTCCCCAGCGATAGTGTCTCCAGCGACGTCGCTAGGATCTGGCTACCCTAATATTATTTTAGTCGACGATTAAAAATATAGAATGATATGCAACTGTGATTCTGACAGAGATTTGTGTATTGAGCAAAATAAAATTGTCGCATACTGTCAATGTTGTAACAACAGAGAAATAATAGGGTCAGGTATAGATATACATAAAATTATTGGAAAATTGCCAAAACCAAAAGGCGGTTGGACATTGCCAGGTCATCGGTATACTGGTCCATGGAATCCGCTAGACCAACAACTAGATGAAAACGACAATCCGTTGCCAGGCCAAGAGCCTTATAATCAAGTGGATGCAATAGCAATGCGTCATGATATCTGTTATCGTGATCATGAAAACTCAAAATTAGATTGTGATAAAGTAATGTTAGACGAATTACGTGATATGAAGCCAACAAATCTACGAGAACGTTTTGATAGAAGATTTGTTCAGGGAATGATAGAAGCAAAATATAAACTCGGACTCGGTAAAAAAGTATATGATGATCTTGCAGTCGAGCTGCACAGACCTAAAAAAAAAGTTTCCACGACGTAAAGTTGTCGCTAATGGTGTAGATGATATCTGGGCAATAGATTTGGTGGATGTATCCAATCTAGCTCAGTTTAACGTTGGCGCTGATGGCGCTCCAAAAAGGTATTTGTTTAATGTTATAGACGTTTTTAGCAAATACGCTTTCAGTGTACCTGTTTCAGATAAGACAGGAACTTCAATGACCGATGCGCTAAAGCAGATAATAACGAGTACAGAAAGAAAACCAAACAAAATCTGGACTGATCACGGATCTGAGTTTTTTAACAAAAAGTTTGAACAGTTTCTAGAACAAAATAATATAAAAAGGTATGTTACAGGAAACGAGGGTAAAAGCGTTGTTGTCTAGAGATTTAATCGCACGCTAAACGAGAAAATACACAAACATATGACAGCTAAAAACACCAACAGGTACATCGATGACCTTTCTCAAATCGTAAGCGAATATAATAACACGAAACATCGAACCATCAAAATGACACCTAAAAAAGCTGTTAAAAATCCAATATTAGCAAATGAAAACATGTACCGCAGACATAAATTTAAGGTTGGTGATAAAGTTAGAATTTCTTTGATGAAAAAGGTATTTGCAAAAGGATTTACTCCGAACTGGAGCGAAGAAGTATTTGTGGTTGATAAGGTACTTTTAACATTACCTGTAACATATGTTTTAAAAGATCTGGCAGGGGAACCGATTGTAGGTAGTTTTTATGAACAAGAACTACAGAAAACTGAGCAGGATGTTTTTGTTATCGAGAAAGTGATTAGAAAAAAGGGGATAAAAGTTTAGTCAAATGGCGTGGGTATAGTGATAAATTTAACAGTTGGATCCCAACCAAGCAGATTATGATATAATGCTATTATAAATTAACTCATACTTTTGTTTGACAGATTTACATTTTACTGGTTTACATAATGATATTAGATACTGCTTACGATCGTTAGAGATCGTCATTAGATTAAAAATCTTGACAAATATGAAATCGAATTTGATATTTTTCTGTCGGCCTGGGATTAACTGCCAGAACAGTTGTTGTTCGGCAACGGTAAAATTAAATTTAATTATTTGCTTAGCAATGTGATACTTGACATTATACCGTTTAGTTGTTGATCTGCTATAATTAGATCTGTCAGCAACAGTGACTATTTCACCATCATCATCAGATTCATTGTTATACAAAATATCATCTTCACTATAACCAACAGATTTGTCTACGAAATCTTTGGAAAATGTAATACTATGCGTGACCTCATCACTGACGACCTTATCGCTGACGACCTTATCACTAGTATCTTCTTCGTAGAGTTCAGCGAGTCGTTTCATCAAGTCCATTATTATAATATATTTTTATCTAATTTATTATTATAAGATGACTGATGAGATAAAATATCACCAAAAAGTTAATATAGTAAATTATAACGAACTAGCTGAAGCGGTAAGAAAATGTTTGTTGGGTTATAGTGTTGATGTTATTGTAATGCAAGGTGATTCTCATAAAATATTACTAACAGAAGCAGAAAAAGATAAAATTAATGAAAATGTAGTAACAACGTTAAAATTTAATCACGATGATATCATAGCATTTGCTCATCATTGCTTGACTAAAACCGAGCTATCAAATATCATATCTAAAACAAATCCTAGCATCGTATTCTCTTGAAAAAGTTGATTTGTTGCTCCATCAGCTATAATTTTTACGACTGCGGGATTTATCTTATAATATTTTGCCGCAGCTGAAATCGATTTGAATTCGATCTCCTCATCCGTTTCGAGGTTTTTTGAAATAACAGGTTTTATTGGGCATCTAAAATTAATACCATTACTATTTTTTCCTTTTCTCACATTTTCCTGTTGCGTTACTATCTCCAGATTTTCCAATCGATTATCAGTTTGTATATTATTGATGTGATTAATAACAAGACCATTGGGTATAGATCTATTGAACACCTCATAAACAAACCTATGACCAAGATAACGAACTTGATTTGTTGATGTTCCTCTAACAGTTACCCTGATATATCCCATATTGCTAATAGTACTAAGAACTTTTTTAGTTTTTCTATTTCTAATAATACCGCGATCGTTAGCCTCATATAAATCAAATACTGGGTGCGGCTGAAACTCATCTTGTAAGGATAAATTTTCAATATTATCATCAGTGACTTTACCATTATAATGATATACACGCTGTCCCTCTGGAATATCATCGCAAAACAACGTGTAAATAAAATCTTTTCTAAACATTGTAATCCTCTCGGCATTATCTCCCTTTACACTAATATTATAACCCGTTGACGTTAATTTGCCAACAGGTATTCTAGTTTTAATGTTAATAACCGAACCAATTACATTTCCAGCGTATAAGTTATACTTTGGGTGAATTTGATAAATCTCTTGCTCACGTGCGCTTGTCAGATTTACTGTCATTATATTATAGGTAATATTTTTTTATCTCTAATTGATTTTTAGCGCATGCGCAGTGTGAGATAAAGTTATATTTTGGGTGAACTTGATATGTTTCTTGCTGACATGTGTTTGTTAGATTTGCTGTCATTATATTATAGGTGATATTTTTTATCTCTAATTGATTTTTAGCGCATGCGCAGTGTGAGGTAAAGTTATGTTTTGGGTGAACTTGATATGCTTCTTGCTCACATGTGTTTGTTAGATTTGCTGTCATTATATTATAGGAGATATTTTTTATCTCTAATTGATTTTTAGCGCATGCGCAGTGTGAAAAAAAATTATCAATTAGATATTACATTATAGTATAATAATGTTAAAATTGCGTGATATAGCTAAGAGAAGCTTTATGGGAGAACCTAATAAAATAGCGACTGCTTTTGCAGGTTTTGATAATAGTTATCAGTTTGATAATCAAATTGTTTTAGTAAATTTTACTGCAACTAATCTTTACCACCTATTACAGACAATTGTAAAACGTGAGCTCGAAAAACACAAAAGTATCAGATTATTTGTGCAATATCATGTTATATTTTCAAAGTTAGTTATAATGGAAGAATTAACTAACAAGGAAATTGCAGAACCTTATATGAACGCAAAATCAAGACGTGTTTTGCGTGGGACTGATCTGTTATCACTATCTGATGAAATACACCAAGAAATTTGGAAAAAAATAGAGGAATTTAGTCAATTAGGTTCGGGTTGGAAGTTTGAAATGATCAAAGGAATATTGTTTCACACGATGAAATATAATGTATTACGAGGTAGTTCATACGTCGACCTGCCACCAAAAATAAAAAGTAAAAGATGTTGTATAAACATCAAAAACGTAGATAACAAATGTTTCCAATGGGCTGTTCTTTCCGCACTATTTCCAGCAGAAAAAAAACGCTACTCGTGTTGAAAGGTATATCAGTCATGTGTCTAGATTAAATTTTAAAGATATTAACTTTCCAGTGGCAGAAAATCAAATACCAAAATTTGAAAAGCAGAATAATGTTTCAATTAACGTTTTCGGACTAGATGAAAAGGAGGACGTATATCCGAGATATATTTCAGAAAAAGCTTCACAATCAACTATAAATTTACTGTACTACAAAAATCATTATGTTTGGATTAAAAACTTTAACGGACTAGTCGGTAGACAGTACAATAAGGATAAGAACAAAAAGTTCTTTTGTTACCGCTGCTTGCATGGCTGTACAAACAATGAAACATTACAAAAGCATTTGCAGTACTGTAGTGATGTGCAAAGAATAACAATGCCATCTAAAAAAGATAGTGTTACAGTTTGTCCATCATAATCACAAACTAAAAATTCCTTTCGTCATATACGCTGATTTCGAATGCCTACTTCAACCTGTACTTGGTGTAGAAAATAATCCTAATCAATCGAGTACAAGAAAAGTTCAAAATCATGTTCCGTGTGGAGTAGCGTATAAGGTAGTTTGTTGTACTGATTCTAGATTATCTAAATCAATCAAATTATATCGTGGTAAAAATCCAGCTGTTTGGCTTCTCAAGCAGTTGATTAATGAAGTTGATAATATATTTACTCATTTGAAAAAAGTAACGCCAATGTTCAAATTAACACCTCAACAAGAATCCAATCACGAGCAAGCAGAAATTTGTCATATTTGTGAAAAAGCTTTTGACGATGATAAAAAAGTACATGACCATTGTCATTTGACTGGACAGTATCGTGGAGCGGCTCATAATCAGTGTAATTTAAAATTTCATGCTCCAGATTTTATTCCAGTTATTCTTCACAATTTTCGAGGATATGATAGCCATATTATAGTAGAAGCTTTTGGTAATCCTGAGATAAAAGCTCATCTAAAACTCGATAACGTCATCAAATGCATCCCAAATAATTTTGAAAAGTACATGTCAGTTACGCTAGGTAAATTACGTTTTATTGACAGCCTGCAGTTTATGGCAGCCTCGTTAGATGAGTTAGTGAAAGGTTGTAGTAAATTTGATAACCTAAGAGACTGTTTTGGAGATAAATTTAATCTACTAGCTAAAAAAGGAGTTTTTCCATACGAATACCTCGACGATTGGAGTAAATTTGATGAAATATCTTTACCTGACAAAGACAAATTTTACTCACAACTTAAAAACGAAAATATAACCGATGACGAGTACAGGTATGCACAAGATATCTGGAAAGAGTTTGATTGTAAGACTTTTGGTGATTATCATGATTTGTACTTGAAAACTGACGTGTTATTATTAGCAGATGTTTTTGAAAGTTTTCGTGAAGTGAGTTATAATAATTATGGACTAGATCCTTGCTGGTATTATTCTGCCCCTGGGTTGTCATGGGATGCTTTGCTAAAGTTTAGTAAGGTAAGGTTAGAATTACTGACAGATGTGGATATGTTCAATTTTATCGAAAAAGGTATCCGAGGTGGTATTAGCGTGATAACAAAAAAATATGCTGAAACAAACAACAAATACCTGAAACAGTATAACCCTGACCTTCCTTCGAAGTATATAATTTATCTAGATTGTAATAATCTTTATGGTGGTTCGATGGCAAAACCAATGCCTTTTAGCGGATTTCATTGGATCACGGTTGATCGATTTCTATCAGAGACAGAAAAAAAGATACCCGATGATGTTTCCTATTTCGTTGAAGTTGATCTTGATTATCCAAATTCGCTACACAAATTACATAATGATTACCCTTTCTGTGCGGAATCGATGGTAATAGATTATAGTTTGTTATCAAAAGAACAACAAGCGTTAGCATCACCAAGGCAACATTCCATGGTCAAGAAACTAGTACCAAATTTACTTGATAAGAAAAATTACGTTTTGCATTACAAAGTTTTAAAACAAGCAGTCGATGCTGGTCTTGTGTTGAGAAAAGTTCATCGTGTACTAAAATTTAATCAGTCGCCGTGGATGAGAGGTTACATTAACTCGAACACTTCAAGAAGAGCTGTAGCGAAAACAGAGTTTGAGAAAAACTTCTTTAAACTGATGAACAATTCCGTTTTTGGTAAGACGATGGAGAATATTAGGAAACGCGTAAATATTGAAATAGTTAATGATGTCAATCGCAGAAACAAACTTGTGTCAGACGATGATTTTGTGAGCATGAAAATATTTAATGAAAATCTTGTTGCGATACAAAGAAGAAAAACAAATCTAAAACTAAACAAGCCGATCTATGTTGGAGCTGCAGTGTTAGATTTATCAAAGTGGATGATGTACGATTTTCATTACACTTTTGTTAAAAATCAGTGGCCGGCTAGTAGATTATTGTTTACTGATACTGATTCACTCGTATATGAAATCGAATGTGAGGACATCTATCAGGATATGTATAATAATCGACATCTGTTTGATCTTTCCGATTATCCACGTGACAGTAAATTTCATGACGACACAAATAAAAAGGTTATTGGTAAGTTTAAAGATGAAATGAACTCGAGCGCTATCAAATACTTTATCGGATTACGTAGTAAAATGTATGCCGTATTGTTAGATAATAATAAAATAACGAAAAAAGCCAAAGGTCTACCTCGTGATTTTGTTAAAAAGTTTATGAAATTTGATGACTACAGGTATGCGCTTGATGGTGGTGTTAGTTTTATGAGAGCTATGGCAATTCGAACTAATCATCATAAACTCGAAACAGATGTCATTATCAAACGTGGATTGTATAATTTTGATGACAAACGCTATTGTGAAAATGGGGTAGATACATTTGCCCTTGGGTATTGTTATGATGATAGATCTATACTCAACATTATCTTTTCCAACTGAAATTTTATCTAAACTTATAAAATAATGTTTGAAAATTTGACAATGACAAATAGCTACAATAGTAACATCAAATATCTAATGATGGACGGTAAACAATTGACAGTTGAATTTAATAATGAAACATCAGGTATATGTTTTAATGGAACATGTGACAAGTTAAAACTTTCGCTCATCAGATCTGATGACAGCATGTATTTCAATTATCTCGAACAATTGTATCAAAAGTTGCTAACGGAATTTAAAAACTTTCACAGCCCCATTAGCCAACAAAACTATACTAAACTCACAATTGATCTCGATCGGTCAAAGGTATATTTTATCAACAAAAAATATCCTCTGAACAAACCAGAAATGAAAGATCTGTTTGAGTCCCGTCGCTGTGTGAGTGGTAAAGTAAAATTTAGTATCTATAGTCGTGATAGTGAAATATTTTTAATATCAACAGTTGAAACATTAATCATTGGTAACGAGATATAAAATAATATCATTTTCATTCTAATGCTAGTTTAATTTCCACCTTGTTAACTGAAACGTTCTAATACACAGTTTAATTTTCATCCTGTTATCTTGTGGTAAAAACCCGTTTGCCGTCTTTAGAATAATTGTATTCCACACATGCGCTGTTCTAACAAATTAGTCACCTCTGTGTAAAGAGCTTATCGCATTCCAACACCTGTTGTTTTGTTTGGTTACAAAATACCTGTTTACATAGTAGTAGTAGGGGAAAAAAAGAGGTGCGGGAGGGTGAGTCAAAACCCTGTTTTATTTTGGAAAAAAGGGGGTGGGGTGGGGGATAATTTAGGACTATAATTTATACTTGTTTGGAGGGTAAAAAAACAAAGTGAGTTGAAAACCTGGTTTTCCTCTACTACTCACTAAATCACTTGATGACTTGAAACAGGTTTAAAAAAAATTTCAAATTCAAATTAATATGCATGTAACTCAGTTTAATTTACTTGATAAGGATCTTATCTTTAATTTAATGCATGTGTTTGCATAAAAGTAGTTTTATTTTAGAAAAGAATATTTTTAATTTTGTCAAGAAGTCTTTAGCAGGTCTGGATTTTTTAATTTAAAAAACATTTAACACATGACAATTATCACAACACTACTTACATTCTTAATAAAAAAAAAACGGACACCTGCCAATGCAAACTTGACACTAGAAGGGTTTTTAATCTGCTTTCATCCTGAACTTAATATCTTTACAATTTGAGCCAAATAAGCCTGCATAAAAACCAAATTCGTTTTTTTTTTTTACCACATTCTGAGCTGACAAAAAGGCAAAAGTAATCCATAATTGATATATGAACCTCAGAGGTTTCTACAGGTACAAAATGCACACTGATATTCTCAAGGTACAAATCCAGTACAGGATTTAGGCATAAGCTAAACAAGCTACAGCTTAGGGCCTCAAAGTCTGAGTCTGAAGGGGCCCCTCAAATTTATTTTATACCAAATATGGCCTCTATAGCTTCCCATAGCTTAGGGCCTCAAATTGTCTAAATCCAGCACTGTGTAAATCTGCAATTAAATGGCCTATTTGTCAGAGACAAGTAAACAGAAAAGTTTTTCTCAGCCCAGCCAATTTCTTGAGAAAGAGCACAATAACTCATGGATTCTAAATCATGGTATTGTTTCAAGTTATTTCCCAACAACATTATAGTGTGATACTAGAGACTGGTCTTCTTATCATCCACATAATCCACATGATTGATTTGATTATTCATTATAATTTGTATATATATATATATATATATATATATATATATATATATATATATATATATATATATATATATATATATATATATATCGCTGTATCTAGAAAATGTATTTCAGTAATCAATATATATATATATATATATATATATATATATATATATATATATATATATATATAAGTTGGATTTACACAAATTCCATTGATACTGTAACAGCTATCACAAAACTGAAGTTTACAAACGGAATACTACAAGGAAAAAATTACATTTCTTGATACTACAATACATATATTTTATGAAAACAATAAATTATTAGATTTAAACTAAACCAACAGATAAATATTGTTATATAAATTGTGTTTCCTACTACACCTTCCATTGAAAGAAATTAGGCCTGTACAGTAAATGACAAATTAAAGATCAATACTCAAGAGTCAGACTTTAAGAAAAACTAATCTAGTCCAGTTTTATAATAAAAGAGGCTACCCACTTAAAGCTTGGCCCAATATGGAAACAAACCTCCATTAAATTACGGACTCTTAAAATAGTGTGATAATGCCTTTAAGAAATTGATAACATTTGGAGGGGACATCTCAGAAGTTCTAAACAGCTTTATATGTTGGATGGACTAAAAGCTCCACACAAACAAAGCTATCTTTGCACATGATACAGCTAATTATTTTCTCCAATGTGCAGTCAGATCTCTCTAGCCAATTGTCCAGCCAACTGCCGTATACAATCCAGAATCCTCCCATTCTTGCACGAAGCATTGGTTTCAGTTAAGCCATTATTTAATAAGAACTAAGTTTTCAAATAAACACCTAGTATTGTGGGTAAATAAAGTACTAGATTATGAGAGAGTTAATTGCACCTTTTGCATAAAAATAAATGAATCTCAATTGTTTAGTTGTAATTTTATGACCATTAAATATATATTTCCTGTAATGTTATTTGTTCCTTAAGAATAACTCCAATCCAAAGGACAATCTATACTATTTATTAATTGCAAGACATCATTATAGTTATGAAGAGGAAATAAGACTGTCATGGGAGTATTTTTCGCATAGAACTTAAACCCTGGTGAAGGCATAACATAAACAAGCTGTTAGAGTATTGCATCAGTTCTAGTCCATGTGTCATGTCCAATTACCTTTGCTGTCATATTTAGACCTTACTTCATTGAGGCTAACACTAGACTTCCAGTGTAATGTTAAGATGAGAATAAAAGAAAATGCAGGTGAGAATAAAAAAGAACACATTTGGGTGGAATTTCTTAATCCAGGGGCTGTGATGTAAAACTGGGCTGCTCGACTGTTTCAAGTATTTGATGGGTGGCGAGGCTAACACCCAAGATCTAACATGGGTTGCCACCCAAAAAGGTTAAGAACCACTGCCTTATGGATATCCCAAAATATTGAGACCCCTCAAGTGTCAAAACAATTGAACCAGTCTGATCTCAATTATCAAATCTAATCTACAGCTATCTACTAGCAACATTAAACAGAAAGATGGAGAACTATATTGGATACACCAATACATACTCTGCATCCAGTAGGGTTCAACATCTGTTTAAATGTGTCCAGGCATTTTTATTTTATTTCATCCTATGAGAACTTGGATGTTTAGTTCCCAGTGTCTTTTACTTGAATTCTCCCAACTCTTTTTAAGAAACCACAGTTCTCCAATTACCATCATCACATTATGATGCTGATGTCATATATTGAGGTGTTATCCTTTTGAAAAATGCCTACTCAACACAAAAAAATGACCCATCAGTTCATCATATGTGCGATAATGTATAAACACCACCAACATCTGGAGCAAAATACAAATATATTGCTTGGTTTAAAAGTGTCTTGCAAACAATGTCAGAAGACACACAATGGGAAGGAAGACCACAAACATTCTCAGAAGACAAAAACGAAGGAATCGTAACCACAAACACTGTCAGAAGATATACAAATGGAATGAAGATTGCAAACATTGTCAAAAGACATACAAAGGGAAAGAAGATTGCAAACATAAAGACACAATGGGAAGAAAGACAATAAGCACAAAAAATGTTATGAGAATTTGGTATATGCTTCTTCCCAAGAAACTGTTAGACTCCTTCATACTTATTCAGCTGTATCTAGTACATGTATTTCAGTAATCAACTTATCTGATCATGGATTTTCTTTTAAGAATGACAACCAATTGGAACTGGGTGTCTAGATGATTTTATCTGATTCAGATTGTCACCCATTCAAGAATCTTGTCAACAACTTTACGATCCATTCATTAAACCCATGCACAATCTCAAACCTATTTTAAAAAATGGTGCCATATCAATATGATGTACCAAAGGATGTAGAAGCAAAAAGAACCTTATTTAATGCCACAATGGCTTTATGTTCTCTAACTGAAAATATTACCCATATTTGCTTACACAATACAGGATAAACAAGGTGTTCCCTTTCATTTATTAAATAAATTATTCAGAATAGCTGCAAACATGAAGTTGTGATACTACAGCCCACCTTAAATTGGGAGGAAGCTAATGTCATATGAGGGGTCCTGAGTGGTCTAAAGCGTTGTCCGTTACTGATCACTGCCATCTCACCTCTGTCTGCGTAGGTTTGAGTCTAGGATTCGGCGAATGTGGATATGTGAGAATGCTTGCCAGTAGTTTCTTGTGGGTCTGTGGTTCTTTCTGGTGATTTCTTGGTTTCTTCCTCCACCATAAATACTGGCCGCCATGAATAGCCTATCGTGTGCTGAAAAATGGTGTTAAGCCCAACAACAACAACTAATGTCATATGACCCAAAAAGCAACTGCACCAGCAGCAAGGGGCTAGATAAACTTCACACCAACGAGACGTGGTGATCAGATGAACCAATGAATCAGCTTTTTCCCCTGATGAGCTACAAAGATAATTAAACCATTCAGAGGCTGGGGTGACTAGACCACCCCAGCAGATGGAAGGAAACACCTCCATATTCCTTAAGTACTATCTTTGACTATACAAGTGGGGGGAGGTGGTCCACAGATATTACATACTTCTGACAGTGACATCTTTAAGGTGATGTTATTTGCATTTGGTATATGGAGAGATTGTTCCTTTACACTAATTTCATGTACTGTGATTGAAATAATTTCTTTACATGTTGCAGTTGTGGAAATCATATATGATCCAAGTGCATATCTAATCAAAATGGCTGCTACTATTCCCTTGAAAATTCAACCTGAACTAGTCTAAATTACATTAACTTTAGCAGGTAGTCAAATATAGAAAACAAAATTTAGCACTGTAGGTAATACCAGCTTCTAAAAGTAGTTCAATGAATGAATTACAAAAGATATGAAAAGGAAGATAACAAATTAATGACTCTTTATATTTGTTAACATTTTATCTTTGAAGTCCAGGTAGTAAAAAAGACCTAGTGAAGCTAGCAGGTTATTTTTATTATAGGTGCACATCTGAAGAACAGCCAAACTGTTTACTCTATACCCTAAATTACTCCCATCATCCATACATTAAAATAAATGGAATTATAAGTTCTTTTATCAATACCTAAAATACACAGACCTAAAATACAGTCTATTTCTAATTTTTAAAAAGGATAGCCAGTAAGAAAAATATTTTTGTTAATAATTAAACCCAATGCAAAGAACAAAACTAGAGTGCTACCCATATATGTTTAGGGCAAGGACCCAAAATGTATCTTTACTAATTCTAGTAAGAACTGGATAAATTTAACCTGCACTTACTTTAGTTTTATCTTTTTCTGTCATAAAGTACAGGTAAAAATTTCCTGTTTCTCCCCCGATTTTAATAAATATTTTGCAAAATGTAAGGACTTATCTTGATTGGATCAAATCTATTCTGTTTCCCAATTTCCAGGTAGAATTTTAACCCTGGAATGAAGAAGGAGAAGGATAAAGTTTTGTGCCAATCATGATAATTCTAAAACAATTTCAGATGCTTGGTTCCATGAAGAGCCAACCAAAATCTGATGCAAAATTTCAGAAATCTTGATTATTAAAGTAAAAAATGGTTACAACAAACACTGTCAAGACCAGAGGTATTTTCTACAATATTTGCAAAAATTGTGGGAAAAATAAACCCTTTCTCTCGGAAAACAGCATTTGAATGTTTGGATGTTAACACAACTTGACAAGTCATCAGACTACAAGCATTTTTGAGCAGCTATATCCATAAGATAATGCCTGTGGAAAACTCTGCAAAACATTCATTAAGAACACCAGCTGGCTGACCTAACTGTGCATAAGCTTCATCAGACAGGGGGCTTCTCAGCACAGAACGCTATTCATAAAATGAACAAGTCAGCATTTTAATATTTATACTATTAGATGGGGAATATTATGAAAATTTTGATTTCAACAGAGACCAGAGGGGAGCAGGAAAAAAAGAGATATTTAAGTTTTGGGTAAATAACAAACTACAAGTATGATGAATTTCACCACCACATTTTTTTTTTACTGCCACTTGATTTTGGTGACAAGAAGGGTGGTGGCAGATATCCCTCTTCAGATAAAATTCTGGCAGTATCTCTGTAATCTCAGGTTTTGAGAAGAAACCATTTTTTTCAACATTTTCCTAGTTAAACTAATGGAAACTCTTATATGATGGTTGATTGGCATAATTTGAACAAATCTGAAAACACTTCATGCCAGCATGCTTTCCTTTAAATGTTGCTTTTATTTGGTAATGGTGGCTATTTTTGATGGCTGATTAGCAAGTTTGAACAAAATTTGATATAGCTCTTTGCCATGAAAGGTTTTGTTAAATTTGGTAAAATTCTGTTGCAGTGTCCTATTTTCAGTAGCAGTGACCATAACTGATAGCAGGTCATCATCATTTGCATTAATGTGAATGAGCTTGAAAAGAGTCATTCAAATTGTTCCATATCAATGACCATATTTGATGATGGATTGGTATTTATTTAAGCAAACCTGAAAGAACCTCAAGCCTTAATGTTTTCTTTCAGATTTTGTTAAATTCTGTTACATAGTTTTTCAGAAGTCGTTTAAAACTTTTTTCAATTTTTTTAATGGTGACCTTATTTGATGATTAATAATTGTAACAAATCTCAAAGTCCTTAAGAACTCACAGTATTAATCAGCTCCCATAGCTGATTAATACCTATGCAAACACCATAATAAAAACTTCATAACTTTGCATTTCTAAATGCACATGATCAAAATCTATATTTATCAGTATAGACTTATCCTTGATGACAGTTTCTGTGTAGAGAAAACCATGAGCCACAGCATTTTCTGGATCTACATGTGTTTTCAATTCCACATCAGTTAGGTGCTAATTTCAGTAATGAGTGTTCCAAATTCAAGTCTGTAAAAGACATTCCACCAATAAAGCATTGTCTCTATTTTATTCAGTTACGAGCTCTCAAAGGATTCTTTTTACCCCAGTCCTACTTTCATTATCAACCAATCCTGGACAGCAAAACCCTTATAGCTCCATTGTATGTTCACTGATTTCTAGACTAGTTAACACCCTATGTCCTTCATGCAACAATAAGTTCTGTCAAATTTAGTGAATATATGAACGATCCAGGCAGTGTTGTGGGGTATTTGAGATTCAAAGTGGTTTATGCTCATAAATTGAGTCAGTATGACCCAAATAAGAGATGTTGAGCAATTAAGTTAGACAAGCCTATAGAAAACAAATGGACTTAAAATCTGAATAAAGAAAAAAGAAAAATCTGTTAACTTTAGAAGCATTAATACCATTTAATACACTTTCAAAGGAATATGGCAGATAGCACTGTTATTGCACATATCAAATAATCCAAGATTAAATTCAAAATAGTTTCTGTCTTTAAAATCTATCGGACATTGGAATAAACTAGCCTAAAGTTGCTGACTTTGCCATTCCGAACAGTTTATGGAGGGTTTGAATACAATGCAAATGTCATTAGTCTTCATTTCAAACTCAAACATTTTTAAGTCATAGAATATCCATGTGTTGCATAAGTAAATCCTGTTTCCCTGAACATCTGGCACCATGGTTTTTTTTTTAAAGTATAGACTGGTCTACTACCCACTAATACTATTAATATCATGAATCTGTGTGGTGAAGTTTCAAATTGAAGAAACCCACAAGTTTTTTTGGGAATATATGTCATATACAGATGCTATAAAAACAGTACATTTATGTCAATGATGGACTACCAGTCAAATGTAATCCATACAAAACCAAGTATATGACATAATTTGGTGAAGAAATACATACCAATTATGCCAAAAGCATCATGGTTGACATATGTTTGCAGGATGTGCAGGGGCACCAAGTGGCAGAGTGGTCTAAAGCGCTGACCATTATGGATCACTGCCATCTCACCTGTGTCTGCATGAGTTCGAGTCCAGGCTTGGCTAACATGGGTAAATGAAAAAGCCTTCCAGTAGCTTCTCGTGGTTCTTGTTCTTCCCAGGGTTTTCCAGTGTTATTCCTCCACCATTAATACTGGCCATCATGTA
This sequence comes from Potamilus streckersoni, assembly GCA_016746295.1. Lineage (NCBI taxonomy): Eukaryota > Metazoa > Mollusca > Bivalvia > Unionida > Unionidae > Potamilus > Potamilus streckersoni. Next base: position 778,354 of record JAEAOA010001358.1, read on the forward strand.
TAGCCTATCTTGTGCTAAAAATGGCGTCAAACCCTATAACAATAACAACAATAACTCCATGCCTGAATCACAGCTGTATTTCTATATTTTACCTTTATCACTCCAACACTATCAAGCCAGTTACTAAAATAATTCATGTTTTACATTTTTTTAAAGTTTAAAGTCATATATATGATTTTCCACTTCAACTAGTCACAACTGTATTTGACTGCAAATTGCCACAATTTGCAGAAGTTAAACGGAATTTATGCAAAGTTGTTTTCAAAATCTGCCAATGTCTGTGGTTGAAAGGTATTTCTACCTTTTAGCACTTGTGGCCATACTTGGATGGTTGATAATCATCACTAACATAAACTTGAAAGGTCTTTATGCCAGGCTACTTTCTTTTAGATATGGTCAGTTTCTGTCTGATATGGTCACTTTACATTTAGTGACTTTTGAAGAGATGTGCAAAATTTTTTTTTACTGTTTTTAATAACAATGGCAAAAATTGGGCATCATTGAAGAAAAGTGAAAGCCCTTCATGCATGCAGGCCTTTTGTCACATTTGGTCACAATCGGCTGAGTTTCTAGAAAGAAATTTAAAATAATATTCTTTTTAGTAAAGGTGGTCATTTTGTTGAGCTGAATCAGCATTGATTGTAAAATTTGAACAGCCTTCATGCTTGCATCGTTTGTGTAAATAAAACAGTCATGGAAAAATGAAATGTTGCACAATGTATGAATGATTAAACGCCACACCCTTTAGGTCTAAAGTCTGGTATGCTAACCACTGAGCCACAGCGACTCCCGTTTTAAGTACTAGCAGTTATATGTGATCAGGAATTGGCATCACCTAAACTACATTACAGATTTTTTATAATAATTAACAACATGACAAAGCTCATCTTAATTTCATAGTTCTGACCCCAATTACTATAACATTTTGAGAGAAAATCTCACATTCAAGATCTGTAAAACATTCAGGATTAATGTGAATTTGTTTTAAAGATAACACCACTTTTTTTCCATTCCATGGTTGCTACAAAGAGCAAATTTAAAAACCCAATAACTGAAGATCCTTCTATGGAAACACCAAGGTCACATTTGCAATCTGTAACAAATTAGACAACAAAAATGTCAATGTTTGCTAAACCCCAAAAACTGGTACCCCACAAAAACAAACTGAACAGTAAATTTTGGCTCAAAACCATTCACACTGACTTTTAATGGTAATGTATGCCAAATATCATCTTTGAACTTGAGGGTTTTGAGCACAAGCTGGATGTTAAATCCTCAAAAGTTTTCAAGAATGTTGCACAAGTTCTGAGACACATCAGCTAGATTTGCATAAAGAAAAATTAACATAGTCTATCAAAAGCAAACACTAGTGTGACATTCTGTCATAAATCTGAGTCCGTAAAAAGTGCACATAAGGGAATGTCTGTCTCAGCCCTTTTTCATGTTGAACCTGAAATTAAAAAGAAGACAGTCAGACTACAGGTATGGGATAAAGAATTCTGAAATGACAGTGCTATAACAAACTTTGTTAAATTTTGTTAAACAGCAAGCACAAGTTGTGATTCAAACTGCAAATAAAAACCATAATTTGCAATCACATAATGTACCTGGATCTATGCTGTTTGTTACACTGATTACTCCTAACAAGCTGTAGAGAATAAATGACTTATTCCCAGACAGCGGTGCATCTTGAGACCAGATGGTACTGCTCCACAAACTTCCCCGAAAATCCTATATAATTTTTCTGAGCAAATGAATGATCAATCTGCATCTGTATTGCTATAATTTAGGAATTTGTTTTGTTATTAATAATCCTATTCCTAAACAAAAATTAAACAACAAATATTACTAACATTCTCTATCAATAAAAATAAACCTAGGTATATAAAAAACAGAGTTAGGTTGAAAAATAATGGCTGATAAGAAGAAAAATTCTAAATTTGCATCAAAACTGAGTATTATAATTTAGGTACTTAAAGAAATCTTCTTTTTCACTGAGTCATTTGCTTCATTCTTTTTAATCATGACTTTGTTCTCTTCCTTAAATGATTTCTGTTTCTAGTTATTAATTATTACAAATTCTTCTTCCCACAAAGCTTTTACTTTCCTAATCCAACATCACATCAGAAATGTTATTCATACACGTGAAATACATTCATACGCCTAATGAGATCTTAGTTACATAAAAACTCAACCTTTTCTTGCTAAATCCTCAATAGTTATACACTCTCAAACATGTAATTCATTTTACTAGGAAAATTTGTAACCAAACCATTGTTACTGATTTAAAACATAAGCAAAAATCACAGTAAGTACATAAAAATTGAATAAGAGATATTAACTTCCGAGCAACAACCTTAAGTTTATTTTGAGGGCTATCTTCGTTATCAACAATCTTTTAAAAACGTGACCAACATAATCTATAAGTCTTCTTCATGACCTCAAGTGATTGCAATGGGTTCCAAAGTTATGTTTGTATAATCATATACAATTTCAACGGTTTTTGAAGGCAACACATTTTGCAGTCTCAGAGAAAATACAGAATAGAAACTGCTAATAAGTGCAGTTTTTTTAAAAGGTCATTTTGTAAACCACTACAACCAACCATGTACATTCACTAATAAACCAGCAAATCTAGTTTGTCAGGAGTAATCAGTGGAACAAACATGAACCCTGATATGCCAGCACATTATACCACAGCAGATCAGAGCCCATGTTGTTTGCAGTTGGACTAGACTTGAGAATATACATTGTTACCAGTCTTGTAACATTGTTTATTATTTTGGTGCCAACCCCAAGCTAAAAAATTAACTATTATGCCTTTTAATTGCACTGAACTAATTAAACAGATCACCAAGTGTATCCCCCATGGGTGTAAAATTGAGAGTAAAAAAAACCTTGGGGTGAAATAAAAAATGTGGGGGTCAAAAATATACCGACAAATTTTATTCTATTCCATACCTTTTCCGCTGAAATAGGATACTGCAATTTGCACAAAATGACAATTAATTTACTGCCTGTCATAAAATGTGTACTATCATTGGTTTCATTGTACTTCGTCCGAAAACATATTTATCTAAAAATCAAAGAGGCTAATGAATTATCTTCTCTTTAACAAGTTACACTTGAACTTTTAGATCTTTCTTTCATTGCAGCAAAGTTAGCAAAGTTTGCAATGGCCCCCTGAATTTATAATCCAAATAATGGATTTGTCTCTGCAAGTTTACTTATTTCTTTGTTCTGAAAGAATGTCTTAGGTAATAATGTGTTCAAAAGATATCTTGTAGTGATGAAGGGCAGATTTTTAAAAATTCTTAAACGCTGTCAGAAAAGGATTATTCACTCGTGCAGTCTTGGCAATCACAAGATCAGAAGTCACACCGGTAATCCCAATGATATGCCATATTCCAGTCAAGGGAATATTTTCTCCATTTTCCACATTTACTCCGTCGTGTTCTGATTCTTTCACTTTCTTTGCTAATTATTCTTAGTGCACACCGTTTTCATCTCAAGATCACATTTTAGTGCAACAAGCATTGAGGTTAAACATCTGGACGACATCTTGCTGAGCTACATAGAATCACATGAGAATTCGTGAGATTAAGGGAAGCTACTCTGTCATAATATTGTCTGTGGCAGTCTGGTTCTCTGCTTTGTATGCTCAGCATAGCCTAATCAGAGTGCAACGCAGAGTGCATACAAAACGGGAAACCAGAACATGCCTATGATGTAAGTATACACGATGCCATCGCTAATTCAAAGCATTGGATTTTAAATAAATCCTAATTGTATTTTGCAAATCCTTTACGTCAAAAAAAAAAAAGCACAGCAAAAAATTCTGTGCATCAATTTTCTCCAGTGTGTGTCCCTGATGCACAACTGTGCATAAAGGGAAACACTGGGTCACCTGTGGTAAACACCCACACAGGAACCTAGTAAACATATAGGATAGTATATGTATGTCTGTATGTAGTTCTGAAGAAGTTGATTTTAAGGGTTTATTTATATATCTTTAGTGATGGTGACCATGCTTCATGGCTGACTCTGAACAAATATTAAATCCATCATGCCAGAATTACCCGTGTCAAATTTGGACAAATCTGTTACGTGGTTGAAAGAAGTTGTCTAAATGGTTATGCATTCATTGAAAGTATGGCCATATTTGACAGTAGATCTGCATCATTTAAATAATACAAGCATCAGAAGAATATTCTGAATGAGCATAATTCCATACCGTGTGGGGCTGGGTGTGTGCATGTGTGAAGAAATTCCATAGTTTTTTTGCCAGAATAAATTCTTTCAAATTTCAACAAATTCTTTTGGGCAATTAAGTTGTCTTAATTTTTTGTCCTATTTTAGAAACTGTGACCAACTCTGATGGTGGATCAGCAGTATTTTAAAAAATGTTACAACATTTCATTCCTGAATGAGTTTTACTCTCTTACCAACTAAAATATACAACATTCAGTTATTACAGGCTTACATGATATTGGTTAGGTTTATATCGATGTGTAAATTTTACCTAATCACTGACAAAGTAAATAAAGTCCAAAGTACATTATGTTAACTTTGAGAGTGATTAGGTAAATTTTACACATCGATAAATACCCAACCATGATCATTTAAGACTTATAATTCTAATTTACTGCCTTTCTGTCATTGTATCAGCAGGTTTCATCAACAAAACATTTACTTTTAGATAGTTTGAAATTTTCATTCATTAGCCTCATCACTGCAACTATATACATAGCTTAAGTTTCTTCTAGCCAAGAATCATCAATTTTTATGTAGGGTTAGGTGTCAGAGTGGGTCATGCCAGTCATATAAAGAGCTAGTTTTTATCATTATTTTAATATAGAAAAAAACATTGATACTGTTTAACCCAAGCTATTCTTTTTTTTCTTATATTATGTTTCCGTATTGCACATTTCGATCTTTCAAAATCTTGTGCATTTTTAGTGAGATCCTTTGCTCGAGCTATGACCCTGACCTTGAATAACAGCATATGAAACACTGTTGAAGCATAATGCAATAATTTCTAAAGACTGACATGTAAAGCCTGCAATATGCTTTCATTCGGAAAAATGGTAAGTGTTGGAATGCTGGAAAGACTGCAATTACATTGTTTTAACTTCTAATGGGCAATTTTAATCTCGAGGTTGCACATTTTGGTCAGAATCACAAAGGTAAGTGGATTGGGTTTATAACTATTATGGTGTAAGATGCTGGTATAGGTAAAGCTTTACATAACATTATCTGGCAACTGGGATCCAAAAGTAGTCAGCAGAATTTATCAATATATACAAAATTCTTGATTGGTATCACATGACCATTTATATCCAAATTTTCTTTTAAAATGCAATAACAATTGGAATTATCTTTTGTGGGATTAGAGTCAAACTGCTTATTCATATAAATCATTGTACACTAAACTGCAGTTTTTACTGGAAATGGGCTTTAAGCAATTTAGATGACTTTCAGAGAAGCAATAAGAACTTAATGATCTAGCTGTACCCCTTTCAGCTGTATAGCTGTACCCCTTTCAGCGTTTGACTTGTGATGGTGGGGGTTTTACTCATAAAGATTTTGTGAATTCATTGTGACATCGTTTCTTCAAAACACTCTAGTTGCCCTTACAAATCCATCTCTAGTGAGAAGCCCAATTCAATCCCACCACAAATTAATTGTGAAAGGACATGGGGTTTTAGAATTAATTATAATGATGAGTAAGATGAAAGTTTAAAGGAAAATTTTATTCATCTAACTGCTGAGACCTCTAAAAAGTAAGGTTTAGTAATAGGTGTAAAGAGGTATAACTTACATTGTCAAACCAACGTGAAACATGCATATAGTTCTCCTTGTCATAAAATGGCATTCCAACCTGCAAAGACAAGACAAAATCATCAGACTTGTTAAGTTTTCAATAATTTCACTGTGTACATGCAGCATCAAGAAAAAATATTGCAATAGGAATGTAAACACTACAAGCAAATGAAAGCTAAGATTAAAATCAGGTCTCCAACAATAGATTTTTAAAAAATATCAACAAGCTTCTATCATGAACAATGAATTTATGATGAATGTTACAATTGTTTTCAGTTACTATTTAAGTTTGACATTTCTCTTGCTTAAAAAAACCAAATAGGTTGAGTGATTCAAGAAACAGCCACAGTAAGTTCCATGCATGCAGCATAACAAAAGCTTTAGATTTAAAATTAAGATAAACTTTAAAATTGAGGCTTACCTTTAACAACATCCAATAGTGTAAGAAAAGCAGGTCAATGTGACCTACTTTAACTGGGGGATTCAGAATGAAGAAAGAAATGCCCTGTGCAAACTCCATTAACATATACATACAGCTGAAAAGTTTCTGCGAAGATAACACTTTTAAACTTCAGTTAACTTTTAATAACAAAGTTTTTGTAAAGAAATAGGTCACTGTGTCATTGGGAAGAACCACCAACCCATAAAAAACTATGTGCAAGTTTTCCCCACATACTCGTTGCAAAGCCAATACCTGAATCAATAGAAAATGAGGCAAGATATCAATGATCAGTTAAGGTGAACATCTTAGATCACTATGCTACCCAAGGCCCCCGCCTGATATAAAAGCATTTAGACAAAATTTATATTGAAATCCTTACAAAGTGTGTGTGAAGTCCATAATACAGTAGGATATCTGCCAGAGACAGTGTATGGTTGACAAAATAGACCTTGTCTGCTAGATATGCATTCAGCTCCTGCAGGGAAAAGATAAAAAAATTAGTTTATGCAAACATGTTCTAAAAAGATTTAAATTCACATTTTCAAAAACATATCAGGCAAGAGACTACATTTCCTGTCTTAATATTGAGAACACTGAGAATGATGCCACTAAAATAATGTAGCCATTTTTGCTTTTAAATTTGCCAGCAAAGTAAAAAAAAAGAGTCCCTTGAAGGGACTGACACTCTACTGGGCAAAAGGAATTTCCATGAATTCACAGTAAGACAATTTCTTCCTTTTAACTGTCATGTGCTGAAACAATATTTGATATTCTTCAATGATAAGATTTTCAAATTAAAAGCTGTCATACACATACTGCATGCCACATTGGCACCATTCAATTAGGACAAAGTAGAAGTCATTACAAGTCTTTTGGTGAAAATCCAATATCACAATGATCATCTATTCTGGCTTATGAGTGACAAGGTCTTTAAGACAGACATTACACCAGCTTATTGCTTGTAGGGATAGTAACATTATCTTTTAGGACTTTGTGAAAGAAAAAAAACCTTGTTGTCATGATCGTCCATTCAGGAGTAGTGACAATCTGATGTTTAAGACAGTTATTATGGCAGCCTATACAGAATTTATTACTTGCACCATTTTTATTTAGGACCAATTAGGCATCATAACAAGTCCATTGATAAAACATGTTGCTGATATAGCCATCCACTTGGAGATGGGTTAAGATATGATTTTCAATTCAAGAGGAGCGGCAATAACAAGATTAAAAACTGGTTGCATGTGATTTTCTGTTCAAGCTAAGTTGTGATAACAAAATTTTAAGATTATGACTACCATAGTAGTCATACTGTACATCAGATCAGCATTTATTGCATTTATGACCAGCTATATATCATAAAAAGTCTTTCAATGAAAACCCCACATGGATATACCCATCTGGGCAGGAGGAGATAATTTCCATGGTGGTCACATTGGACATTAGATTTGCACCATCTTTATTTAGGACCAGCTAGACATTATAAGAGGTCTTGTAGCAAAAACTCCACATTTATATGACCATCCATTCAGGATAAGGTAGCTACATCAAGCTTTTCAAGATGGCCACTGTAGCTGCCATATTAGATATCAAATTGGCACCATTTTCATTCAAGGCCAACAAAGGCATTATAAGAAGTCCTTTAGTGAAATCCAATGCTGATATGGCCATCCATTTAGGAGGAGTAGTCATAACAACATTTTCAAGACACCAGATCAGTACTATTTTTATTTGGAGTAAATAAAATTATTTGACGAATTTGTAAAGGCCTGAAGAAAAAATTCTTTAAAAAAAGGAAGATGATATTGCTGGCAAAATGATTAATATAGATGAAATCCCAGTGTACTTTGATATCAGTCCTGGATGGGCTGTTGAATAAAATGTGGGTTACAAGTGTGTGAATTAGCATGACTGGTTCTGATTTTTAAAAATCTTACTTTAGACCTTGCAGTTTCTGCTTCAGGAGATGTGTTGCCCTTAGCAATAATTTTTCAAGGCAATGCATGAGATAGCTTAAAAAAAAACATACTCATGCACCTAAAGAATGGATCATATGTGTGCAGAAGAATTGTTGTGTTGACAAGATGATGCTGCAGTGGATCTAGGAGATTTTTCTCAAGTAAACAGTTTTATATTTTTTTTAAAGTTCAATTGGATTGTATTTTCAGACATGTAATTTTCGAATGATCTAAAAGGTGTCCCACAATTTATGACTAGTAAAAACAATGTGTCCCAAAACATACAATCCACAAAAATATTACTTTAAAAATTAATTGATGGTGTCCTAACAAATAAGGTAAATACAGTATTATTCATTTCAACAACACAATGAGGTCAGATTAATTAGGAACTATTATCAAACTTCAGCATGCATTACAAACATAAACATAAACTGAAACAATGGATCAATTTTAAAAGTTACATAATATTAATGAAACATAACTTAGGCTGTAAATTACAATGTAAGATGGCTTCATGTTAGAAAAATACATCGAAATTTACATTGTCTTCTGTCAACATTTTATAACAGTGTTTACAATGGTCACTGCCTTTATTTCTGCAAAACATCCACTCTAATCAAGTGTATAAAACAGAGACCATTTAAGTTTCTAAGCGTTATTTTATTTCAGACAAATTATCCTGTGATGAATGAAAGAATAAGAAACACCACAATAGGAAAAAATAGTGCCATGTGGTTCTCATTAAAGTGTAAATTCAGTGTTTTCTGTTTAGTTGTTTGGGTTTTTGCTAGCAGAAGCAGCTGCCATCTGGAAATTTAAACATACACACCCCAGAGTATTACTTTTCATGTTTAAACAGTTGTCCGGACAACTTTATACTCTTGAAGCAAAATTTAAAAAGTCTTGTCAAGTCAGTGCATAAGTTTGTTCAGATTTCTTTGAATAAAGTAAAAGCATAAACTTATTGCAAAAGGTGACAATCATTCTTTTCTAAATTAATAAACCACAGTAGTATTAGTAGTTTTTTAGGCATTGCAACTATGTTAATATTATCTAAACTTTGATGTCTATAACATAATCTTTAGTAGAACTAGGAACTAGGAAATGTTTATTATCATCTGTAAATAAATTGGTACCTCTCCCACCAGAAACCTCTAAAGAGCATGCTTGCTGGGGTCCTACATATTAAACTATGTCCTTTTGATAGAGACCACATCCACTCCAGAGTGCAGTGGAAACTCCATCATCAGGATGCATGGAGTGGAGTATTTTTTCTTAATGTTCTCAATTCTCTGACTACCTTTAGGATCATGCATGAGGTTCGAAAAATTCATGTGAGCTATAATATATGAATAAAATGTGACACACAAAAAAGAATATCATATTTCTTTACTGCTATAAATTAACTTCATTTCTGCATAAATCTTCAAATGCAAACTCGAAAATATTTCAGAAAGCTACACTCAAATGTAATAAAACTATACATTAATCAGGACACTTGTGTTCACAAAATTAACGTCATTATTTCTATCTTACTCAAGGATAAGTAATAAATTCTGCAGGACAAGTTTGTTTTTTTTAAAAGTAAAAAAGCCACTTGTCCATTACAAGTGGACAAATAGCCCTTGGTATTCAATCACTAACTATCACAAAAAGTGAAGATACATTTATGATTTACCTTAAGAACACCAGCCAACTCCTTGTCTCCCTGGCATCTGTCCAACTGACTAACTCGATACTCTAGCCATTGATCCACAGCTGCCTGGTCTTCAGCAGTATTCCCTGCAAATAAAACTAAATTAGTGATTACATACATAATGCAGAAGATAAAGTCTGACCTTAATAACTTTGCTCATCTTTCCAACTAAAGAGCTTTTAAAAATCTTTTAACATTACATTTGAGCTTTCTATCATTTTAAAATCTAAACTTGTAATCAGCACTATAGTCAACACTGCCATGCCATACTGTGAAATTACCTATCTACCAATTTACTGGGCATTCTTTGAAGACAAAAGGATCTTAAGTGGTAGAAAAGTATTTCTGTATTAAACATTAAAACAGTATGGAGGAAAGAAGAAAGAAATTTCCTGCAATTTGGAATAAACTCAGTACCTCATGCCCCAAAATCAAATGTGTGTGTGTGTGTGTCTAAGTCACATACTTTATCAACTCAGCCACTGCAACTGTAAAGCAATATCCCACATCCAGAAACATCTCAAACACTTTTCAAAGAACTTATTTTAAATACTTTTTTGTATCAATAAGCAAACAGAAAACTATTTACTTTAACATCTGCATTTATATAATCATAAGAAATATATCAATATTACATTTAGTTTATTGACATCATTTCCATATCATTTCCATATTCATAACTAATTTTTTCCATGATAATACAAAATTTTGATTTATATTTCCCTTTTAAACAATTTGCAAATAATAGGATGCACGTGGAGACTAAGCATACATGCTGAATGCCCTAAATCTGGTAGAAATCAAAATCTCTGAACATCTGATTAAAATATTGTCTGCATTGATCATTTCAGTGATATATAGTTCAGATTAAATACGAACTATCTAACTTCCATTATTAATGGCAGGACCATAATTGGGTCTGTTATAATGCACCTAATCAGAAGGCTTCATATGATAAACACATCTTTCTGAAGCTGAAACATATATTTTGATGATAATCCTTTTCAATATTTTATAACAATGTTGACAATGGTCACTGTCTTGATCTGTGTAAACGTCCACTGAATTCAAGTCTTTATTAGGAAAAAACCATTTCATTTTCTACATGGGTGGTTGGTTAAATGCTTTAAAACAATTGTCTTGTTCGGATTTGTAGTATAAAAAAGACACTATTCCATTCCTTACTTTTGTATGAAACAAATTTGTTATGATGAAAGGGAAACACATATCCTAGAAGGATAGAATGGTCTAGCCTCAAACAATAAATGGTCAGTCCTTACATTACATATGGAGTCAGAACTGACCTAATCCAAAGCTGTTTATATTCAGCCTTAGGCATGTGCCATTACTGCTTAAGGACAAAGCACCTGGTTTACATTTCAGTGCAAATTCAGTGTTTTATGTTTGCTTGGTTGGTTTTCTTTTAAAAAGAGAAGTGGTTGTCAGCTTGGAATTTAATTGTCCCTCAGATGATTTCCTTTATAGAAGAAGGATAAATTTATGATATTCAAGAGAAGCTCAATTAGGTGTGCCTCTTATCAAGTCAGACAACTTTGAACAAAATAAAAACATAAAATTATTGCGAAAGAAGTCAATCTTTTTTAAGCATACATGTACTGAATATACAAGACATATAAAAAAAATTTACTGTAGAACTATATGATTGAAAAAAATATGACAGATTCTTCAAATGGTATATGGTTCTAAATCACTCTTAATGCAGCACTTTTTCCATGGGTGGTTTTCATTTATTGGCTGTTCAAATGTCAATCAGTAATATCAACCAGCTCCATCCTTGATTGAGTTGCCCTCAGCATACCTGCCACAAATTTGTGTTATAACGGAGCATGCTATAGTTAGGTCACACTGTATGTGTGTTGTGTGTTGTGTGTGTGTGTGTGTGTGTGTGTGTGTGTGTGTGTGTATGTATATATATATATATATATATATATATATATATATATATATATATATATATATATATATATATATATATATATATATATACACACACATAGTTTTGCCATTTTTGTATGACAGTGACTATGATGCAATTAAATAAATTTGAAAAACTAATTATTCACTTCACAAACATTAAAACAATCCACAAAATTTGTTTTTGTAGTTTTACAGGATTTACCTTAAGTTCAAAACAGACACATCCATATTTCATCTGTAAATACATTACAAAACTACATGATGCACCTGTTCAGGTAGGAGGCCAAAATAATTAGGCATGCAACTAATCAATCAGAGTATATATAAATATATAGCAAGAACATGACACAGCTGAGTTAATGACAATCCTCATTTCATTTCTAAAAAAATTTATGATGAATATTACAGACCCAATAATGAATTTTTCTCTGCTGCTCGAACAAGATGCTTAGTAATGGAAACAAGACCTCTTCTTGTGCCAGTCTTTCCTTTTACCACTGGTAACTGTAAAAGAAGTAAATTTATGTCTTTTAACATCCTGAATATTCCCACCCCATTCATTTAGAATGGTGAATATTACAAACTTATCAAACATAGTGGATCTGGAAAAAGACAAAAGTGTTCAAGAAACTCATATACTCAAGCTCTCCTACTTAGTCCAACCTGCCCACCACCTCTCCTAGAGGCAAAGACATATTTTAGTTGCATATACATGGACATATTTTGTCTTTTCATACCCAATAAGTATATGTGTGGATATAAGGTGAGATGATAGCAAGTTTCGACAAACAAGTTAAGTACTCACATGGGCCACAAAGCCAATTTCTTCTGCATGCATATTTGGATGGGGTTTTTTAATGTACAGTTCATGTACATGTATATATGGTTATACAGTGGGATTCTCAATAGCTTCACAGTTATGAAAAAAAGACCTGATTCCTGATGGGGCTGGGGATAAACCTGGAGTCCAATGTTAGTTTATGTATTCATTTTTCTTTTCATGCCTAGTAAGTGTAGATACAGGGATCCTAATGGTTTACATAGTAGGTCTCAAAATTTTAGGCAACTTCTACTGGGTACCCATGGATCCTAATTATCAATTACCTAGGTACCCAATCATAGGGAAATTGTGTTAAATGTGTACAAACCTGAAGTTAACCCTGAGTTTTTTCAAATTCATAGTATCTGATGTATATCACTACCTAATGTAATGTTATGTAAAAGTTTGTAAAATGGTGTTAATTTGTCCTTTTTTCTTATCATTAATGTTTTGAAGTTCGAAAAGTACCATCTAATCAAACATTTTCTGTCATATAACATCCTCATTGTGTCATAAAGTTCTAAAATCCTTCATGATCCTGGTCTAGCTATCATGAATATCATCTGACTCTTTGGCCTCATTGTCATATAAGAATGCTAATTTTTGAGACTGGACTTGAACTTTGGAAGTAACACTTTGATGAACAGTTGTACAGCAAGATCACAACCACCCTGTGTTACTTGACCGGAACCAAACTTGTGGCAAAATCAAAGGGTTGTCTCCTGGGAAAAGAAGCTATGTGATTAAGGTAAATTATATACTGGAAGTGTATGTAATAATCCACAAAATCTATTTTTCCCTATCTGACCATCTTATGATCTTGACAATTATGTCAGTCATAATGATCAATTTAAAAAAAAAACTGTGTAAAGCCCAAAGTTCTATCAAAGCATCTCTGATCCCATTTCCTGCAAACATTGGCATCAGTGATATATAATAACCTTAGTGGTACATGTACTTTCGCAAACACTTTTCAGTAATGGAAACCTGGAAACATATATCTGGAAATATAATCAGATTACTTACCTTACCGTAATCAAATATTGGTTCTGGTCATATATTAATAACAATATGTGGCCGCTTGCAAGGGGTAAATTTTATTTTTGTGCAATAATATGTTGGCCACTGGTCACAAAAAGGTAACCTTTCTTGATGGGTATTTTGAACATGAACTTATAGGTGCCAAATTATTGTGGCTGTAAAGAGTGGGTGGCTGCTGGTCAGAGTGGCCATTCATGAGGGGGACAGCTGTATATCTAAGGTCAGCATCACAATCATGAACTCTAATTAAACTGGATTATCAAAGATTAATCTAAACAGGAACAATTTCTGTATCAAATCCCGATTTATACATGTATTCACTTGAAATATGTCATAAAAGATATTTAAACAATCAAAAAAAAAGTAATCTTATTGTAAACATGTCAGGCCTTGAAATCAAATGCTGGGTAAAAATTCTGTTTATAAATTACAATCAATAACAAAACATTAAGGGGTTGTCCATAAAGGACATCCACATATAATACATTTTCTTAACCTCCCCTTGTCCATATGTGGCTTACCCACCCCACCTCCAGACTACGGACATCCCCATTTAGCAGGACTGATATGGTTGGCATCTGTTCATCTTCAAGAGATGATGCTGTAGCTCCCTGTTTTGGTGAACTGATATATGGACCATGTAATCAATCTCAGGCACTAGGAGCTAGACCTATGTTTTAATGCCAACCCATTCATATATATTCTGTGGCACGAAACATGCAAATTGAAATTAGCAATAATTTATACTTAGGGATCACCCATAAAGGACGTCCACAAAACACTGGAATACATGCTGTAGGCCTAAAGCAGTTGTTCAACACAAAATATCATTAAAAAAAATACTAGTTTGCAGATGTCCACAAGGTCCTTTACACCCTCTCCCATCTTGTCCGCAGTTGTATACATTTTAACATATCCCCTCCCCTTAGTCCTACCATGTAAGACCCATCAGGGATGATAGGTATTACTGCCTAACTAATGGTGCTGTTTAGCATATTTTGATGTGTAACGAAAGTCAAATTTTCTGGAATATCATGCATCTGGCAAACAATAATGACACTTTTCTACAAAAGCAAAGCTATGTTTTTGTCAGACTTTACTTACATTGATGTTTTTTACTCTAATGAATTCAAATTCTCACAAATGAAATGGACCTGTTTTCAAGTTTCATTGGCCTACATTTCAGTTAGCTGGAAAGCAATGAAAGCCAGGAATGACGAAATCAGATTAGGTTGAAATATTTTTCTTTAACAAAAGGAATAAAATATATGTTATGCCTATTGGAACTATAAGCAACATTTCATTTTGTTAAAGATATATATCCTCCATATTAAACTACTTGATTATAGTTTGCATACCTCAACTACTGTTGCTTTGAAAAAATTCAAATTATGTCAACAGAACATGAAAATGCATCCATTTGCTAGTGTCATATTTTGATTCCACCAGGATAAAGACAGCACAGTAAGTATACTAATTACACAAAAATTATTGGAAGAGTGTCAATATAGGCTGCCAAGTGTGTGAAATATTCCTGAAACTTTGACTATCGTTCCGATGTCAACGAAATCAGAACTGGCTATGTAATGCCATTATTTGGCTAGTAAGACAGAGCACTTAAACAAAAACAACACGTGCTATGTCTTATATTGCAAGACTACCCATCCCCCTATCTTTGCAGTTGTCATTTATGGATGATCCCTAATCTGACAATATAAGTTAAATATACACATCATATTTACAAATAAATTTTAAGCAATGATATAAGCCACAGTGATTCACACATTTAGACGTCGACACACCCACCCACACACACCGTGCATATCAGAGTCGACGTCTCAAACTGAAGGGCTATTGCAAGTTCAAACTTAGTACTAATAATAGTACCTTAGTCCTACCTTAGTCAACTACAACAAAACAAGTTGAGGCTACGACATCGTAGCTAATTCAAACTGAAATTTTGGGATGACATACAATTATATGTGTGTGTGTGTGTGTGTGTGTGTGTGTGTGTGTGTGTGTGTGTGTGTGAGAGAGAGAGAGAGAGAGAGAGAGAGAGAGAGAGAGAGAGAGAGAGAGAGAGAGGAGGGGGGGCAACGTCCACGAAAATAGGTTACTCTATAATATTCACTGTGAAAACATTGCAGCTTATGAATAAACAAGTCTAGAGGCTATTTACTTTTCATGCTATATGTCGAATTAACAAATAGATAATTTACCTTATCTCTCCCATCTAACGTTACTTTTCCTGCTTTCACCCCTAAATATGTGGCTAGTGCTGCAATACTTTGACCAGCTTCGGCCATGCTGGACAATATTATGTTGAACAATAAATTCGAACAACACCACAATTTGGAATCCTATGTATTGCGATTTCTCGAGAAATTGCATGACATGGCGAATCCATATTCGTGTAAATAGACCTAGCGTTCGGCTTTGCATCGGTCCCTGTAAGCGCTTTATAAATTTAATTACTAAGAAATCAATGACTATGATATGACTTACGTGCTCAGATAACTGCATGCCTGATGAAGTAGAATGAATTCATTAACAATATAACAATTTATGTATCAAAAGATTGTCATCTACTTGGGGCCCTGAAAAGAACATGATCATGAAGTTATAAACATATTGTCATACATTCAGTTGAAAATGGTTTATCTTTACAGCCCAAGTACATGTCATTGCCATATTCGGATTAGTCAGGAAAAGGATTCTAGTTAAGCACTATAATATGGAGATTTATCACATTTGGCCTTACAGTGGTAATCATCCTCCTTAAATCACTAGTACGGTTGCCATCTGTTGAAGGGAACATTGGGTATTTCTACACGTAAAATCTCTAAGACTTTTTAAAATAGCATATTTGCCATTCAATAGTGAACAGAGGTGAAATTATCTCCACTGCTTGTCTGCAACCTTTTTTTTTTTTTTTTCTCAGTTGAAGAATTGCTAAATTTTACAACGTATTAATGTGTATGTTCATGTATGTCAATAATCATTTGGTTATTTTTGTCTCTCGCTATTTTTCATGAAGTAAATGAAATATAACCCCTACAGATGACTATTGGCTTGTTTGGTGCTTTTCCTTTTTATGGCGCAGTATAATGAAACTTTTAACATTTGCAATTTTGTGACTAAATAATTTGTCATGCTAATAAAGGCTCAAATATTTTCAGTTACCACTTCAAATTAGTTCTAAAAAGATAACATGAAGATGTCATTATCAAATTCAAGTAAATTTGGCCCGTCTGGTTTCAATTAATGCACAAATGTAGTGTTTACTTGACACAGTATATAACAGTGTATGTGTAATACTTTTGTTTCATTGTCAAACCGAAAAAGCTCACATCCAAATAATTCGATACAACTGATGTTTGCATTTGTAAATCTGTTGGTGTGAGCAATGAAGACGACTGCCTGGGACGGGTGGCTTGTGTGTGCTGCCGATGGACACACTGTGTTTGCATATAATCTGAGGATTAGTGAAATGATCAGTATACGTTGGACAAAAAAACATTTTTTTTTCAGTCACTGCATGGAGCCAAATACCCAGAAAAACTATAAGCTCCAAAAAGATCTGATGAGCACTGGCTATTGTGGTGTAATTGTGGTGCAAATGCTTTAAAAATACAGGAAAACAGAAATAAACGTTTTGTAGTATGCTATAAAATTATTCCAGGGATCGAACTGAATGTTTCAATATTGAGTATTTAGTCTGTGATTAAGTTGTGGAAAATATTAGGCCTATAAGACAATGTCATAACGTTGTCATGTCGTTGTTTTATTGAGGGGATAGTCGCTAAAAGATTTGAACAATGTGATAACATAATTACCTTCCTCAACAAGATTTCTAAGAACAAACTTAGTTCTAAAATGATATCATGAAGATGTCGTTGTGGTTGTGGTACTTGATCGGGTCAAAATATGACAACCGACTATTTCTGACTGTTACAACAGCAAAGTTCAGTTCAAGGCGGTCTGGCTGTGGTTCACTTGCAGCTTCACTAGCCAAGGTTCCGATAACCCTATCTTGGCAGATCGAACAGTTATATCGGTGCTTTGCAGTGCCGTTTTAAGGCATAGGCACACGAGGCACGTGCATATGATCCGCACAGCAAGGTGCCCAGCGACGGCCAAAAAACAACATTTCGGTGTCTGTTGTGTTAGTAGTTTAGTACTATATTGATAAATTTAACAAAATGACACACATGCACATGGAAATGTAATGCAATACTCTGTATCAGAGACTGAGAGATTGAAGCGGAAGTCTGATTACGATTAAGGTTAGAGTTTGTGCCTAGGGTCCCCAAACTTCTTAAATCGGTTCTGGTAATTTGTCCTTGCGACATCTATTAAATTTCATGTGTTGCCTCCCTTAGTATGTAATACCAACTAATTAATGGTGTTGTGCATTGTACATCGACCGAAAATGGTGATGGCAATTGACCTTCAAAGGATACTTTGTAAGTTTAACATCGACAGTATGACTTTGCACCAGAAGAAAGCCATTTCAGGTCTATTTGAGTAAAATGTATTTTTGCAAACACAGATCGGCATTGGAAAAGTGCTTATTTATCAGTCCATTCAAGTTGTGAGCTCATCTTGTCTCAATCACGTAGGAGCTGTGTTCAAATTTGAATAACTTAATTTTTATTGGATGCGGTGGCTTGCGGCCGCGTCCAATGAAATTCACAGACCCAAAGCACACAAATATCTGCAAGATATGCCAAGGTGTAGATAGGGGTCATCGGAACATTGGCTAGCGAAGATATTCTAACCCCAAAGTCTTAGTGTCTGGAACAAAATTGATAATAAAGTCATCGGCAGTTTCGTTAATGCTGGATCAGTATGCTGGAGACTGTCATCTAGGAATGATTTACTGTTTTAAGTGATAAACTTAATGAGATTACTAGTCTGGCATTTGAAAAACTCTCGTGGTGATAAAAATCGTCATGGTTCTGATAGCTGACTTCATGGTCCTCCTGGAAATACTAGGTTTGAAAATAAAATAAAAACAAAGCAAACAATAACTCTTCCAATCAGCAGCCAATTTTCCGGAACAATGTTTGGAAAACCAGTCTCCTTTAAGAACGACCTAGTCTTCAGATACTAGAAACATGGAAGTATGAACTATACCTTTTATTTAACACTATCCAGTGACACTTCTATGGATGTATTCCACAACAGCGCATTATGTTTCATAGCCAAATTACCTCAGGCCATACAATCAGGAAGTTCGTAGAGAAGTAACTTGATATAAATCATTTATCCCACTCAAGATAAGTGTATGGCTAGAGTCCAAACCACGTTCCTCGCAGAAATATTCAAGTTCAAGAACACTTGGGTAAAATTAATCCTCTTTTACGAATCTAGAATACCATCACCAGCTAATCCACAACTGAATATATATTGCATGAGAATTCCTGCACGATTTTATTTTAATGTTCAACATGTATGTATGTATGTATGTATGTATGTATGTATGTATGTATGTATGTATGTATGTATGTATGTATGTATGTATGTATGTATGTATGTATGTATGTATGTATGTATGTATGTATGTATGTATGTATGTATGTATGTATGTATGCATGTATGTATGTATGCAGATGTATGTATGCAGGTAGGTCGGTAGGCTGGCAGGCAGACAGGTAGGTAGGTAGGTATGCATGCATGCAAAAATGTAAAAATTAGCGAGTGCAACATTATAAAATTTAGCAAGAAAACTTCGCTTGCTAAAGTATGCTTTGTCATATGCCACGCCATGGTATGGAAAACAGATTATTCGTCCAAGTGTTTTTGCAAACATTGAGGGATGCGATGCAAAAATATGATTTACACACATGTATGTGTATGTACATTTTATTTGTCTTCATACTTTTTATTAATTCCCAGATTGTTTATTAATATGAGAGCAAATCAAAGCAATACTATACAAAAGAAAAGGACTCAATTTGCTCTACTCTCTTTATGTAGTCCGTCAAGGGAACCGTATGAAATTAACTTTTGATAATAATAAAACCAGCAAACTGTTTTGCTGGAACCATGTTGAGAACGTTGATAAAGTGAAAATCCGTATCTCTCTCGTGCCAGAATGGATCTAGGACAGCATGAACACTTTACCGCATTATCTTGTCTGTACCTTATATAGGAAATAAATGTTTTGACGCATTCAAAGTAGTGTTGTTGGCTTAAAAAGTGTTCACATTTTCTTTTTTTCCGAGTATAAGTGAATATAGTTCCGTTGCTTTTATCCATCCAGTAGAGACAAAGAAACATGTAATTTTCTCTGATCTTTTATTACAGAATCATACCCACACTAATATTTCAAAATGTCTACCACTGAAATATAGTCTAATTTGTAAAGAAAACGCGGGGCTCGTCGGTTAGCACGCTGATCTCGTGACCAAAATTGTGCGGGCTCGAATCCTATAATCGGATCTGTCTGGGTCATGTGTTGTTGAATGTCATTTGGCAAGACACTTTACTCAAATTGCATTGGTCCTAAATAACGAACTTGTATTGCTCTAACGTACAACATAAAAACAGATGTTTAGTTTAATTGCTTTATATGTAATGTTATCAGACTTCCCGCAGCCATTACATACACTATGGATATGTATCTTGATGGATTCGAACCAAAACCTCCAACCATTTATCCAGTTTATGTTTGTGATCTATTACGATCACCTTTTCATGTTATAGTAACAACTTTCCATCGTAATTCTTGTTTGAATGAAAAGTTGGACATAAGATAACGATGCAATCGAAGAATTCTTGTATTCAATCTCCCTCAGATCTAGTATAGACTATATTTTCTTCCAGTTAGTCAGCCATGCATACATTTAAAAAGTTAGGGTTTCGTTGTTTTTCCTCTGCTCCATGATATATTTACCTGGCCATCGGATACTAAATGTCCATTATGTGGGCGACATTTTCCTGTAAACGGATTTTTTTCAGGTATGCTTTGTTATACTCTGAGCAATTAAAGGGTATTACCATGCATTTTATTATTGCGCGTATTTCTCAACTGAAGCTATGTGTGTTTGTTGTTCATGGAAGAAATAATAATATCATTGTCTAAAAGTCAAATAGCTTTCTAATTGTTTTCATACACCACAGAATGCGCAGCTTCCGTGCCATTATTTTGTGCTCCTTTTCTGAGCATCCTCATTTCAACAGTCATCATACTTTGTTCGACATTTTCTAATTGATATAGATAACCATATATTTTTATATTATGTTAATATGGTTGAGAATTTTAACCTGAAAAAGTATTGTCTCAGAATGATATGTTGATGTGTTTTACAAGCTTTATACGTAAATTGTTTACCATTGTGTTGCATAGCATATCGTTGTACCTTAAAATTAAACAACGGGAATAAACTAAAAAGTACAATGAATTTATTTTTAAATAAATTTGGTATTGCTGTATGTACGCTTTCATCTTGTTTACTGCTGATACATGAATATGTGAATGTGTTTGACTGAGATATTTAAGTCGTTGGAGTATCATTTCCCATACAGAGACATCTTCACTATCTGGATACTTCCAAAAGTTTTTTGACAAAAGCTTGTAAGCAACATAGACAATAACACCAATCACAAGTACAGTTAATGTTTGATCATGTTGAGGCTGGCAATAAACTTATTAGATTTAGATTACCATCATTTTCAAGTTTTTACACCATTCGGCTCTGCAAGAATTATATAATTTTTTGTGTTAGTAGAGGTTATAAATCACCAGCCATGATGTTTAAGAATGGAGTCACCAGACGGTACTATCTCAATCCTTTATTAGTCACGTGTATTCTATCTTCCCTGCTAGCTCGAAAATATCGGCGAACTATGTTATCAGCTAAGACGGCCAGGTTTGAAGTTATGCCAAATTAGACAGAAGTGAATTTTGTTGAGAGTGAGTGGGCCAAAGTCATAGCTAACATATGTCGTTAATGACTTATTGGGCCGGCCCCGTAAATCTGTTTTCAGTTAAGTCTTCGGTTTCCTTCTAGACGTCGTGCCTGACCTTTTCTTTGTCGTCACCAGTCATAAAACTTAAACAAATAGTTTATATATATATATATATATATATATATATATATATATATATATATATATATATATATATATATATATATATATATATATATATATATATATACTAGACGGTTAGTTATTGCTCCTCCAATTATAACTGCTTCTGCATCCGTTTGTACTGAAAAGCAGAATACAGCCTGTAATTTTGCTTACGCTGTACAAATAAGAGTAACAAATTAGGAAACTGTTGCCAGCTTTTATTTCACATGCTGAAAAAGTATAATTATATTTATTATCCACTTCATTCTGATTATTATTATAATGTTTCTTTACATTGTAATTTATTTTTTCAGTCTCCTTTTCAGTCTACAATTTGTAAGCAAAATCTAGGTTGTTTTCATATACCTCTAATCCAATGAAACACTTAATATTTCATCAAGATAAGATTCTAATTTATATTCAAGTTCATAAAAACTGTATGTTGTTCCTAACTTATTTACATATTGATTCGAGATATATTTTGGTGTGAAACTTGTAATCAGTGAAATGTGATGAAGTTTAGTTGAACCTTTAACTATTAGCAAATGTCTGTGGCGAAGTATCAGCATTACAAATACCTAACAACAATTTTATTTCTTGAAATTTATAATCTCTTCTACTGATTATAATTTTTTACTTCCGGATATCTAATTAATGCAACTGCTTTGGGGAACTCTTGACTCATAACATCGAGAAAATCGTGAAACAATTGTTATCTAGGAAGTAGTTAAGTTTTTCTCCTCAAACTCCTTTTGGTATTTATCTATTCTTTTCATCCGATTCGACAAAACAATGTAATATTATTTACGCTCATTTTCTTCTTCCATTAAATCTTAAACGTCTCTGTGTTTCAGTTTATTTAGGTTTTTACTGCATCCTCTCAAAAACAATTATGCCTACGTCTGAATATAATGTGATCTTTATCTACAGGTCCAGATCGGTTTGAGATCACACGTCTTACTGACAAGTCTAAATGCAAGAGCAATTGGCCAATATATTTAGGTTTGAAGTATCGTTTCTGTTTTAAATTCACTCATTGACGTTGACTCGATATGTTATGAAAACGAACGTTTAAAGGCGTCTCACACTTTATTCAAATCAATCCTTGTTGTGTATTTCGTGCCTGCACTTCGCAGTCAATATTTCTTTTTCTTTTGTCGTTTCTAAATTGGACTCGGCGATTGACAGTCCTGATAACCAAAACAGTACAGCCGATGTTAAACACGACATCGACTTCACAATCATTCTTCTCTACAGTTTATAGTTTACATTTATCGGTTTGAGTGGTATTTCTGCTGTCTGGTGCACCGACGGGAGTACATTTTGGTCACCAGAAAATTAAACTCGAGTAAACAGATTTCAATGCAACTTGAGACTTGTGTCCCAAAGAAGCCCGTTTGTGTTATGATCATTAGCTTTAAGGCCAAAATCACTGTTATTAAAATAGATCATGCCTAAGAACTTATTTCCAATCAATTAATTAATCTCTTGATGACAGAATTGATCTAAATTTGCAACATTTGTTTCCTCTAGTCCCAGAAGAAAAAAAAAGCTTAATGATATGTGATCAACACCTTCAAGATTAGTGTTACTTGGAGGTGGTGTTGGGTGACGAATGATGCACATTAAAGCTGAGACATATATGTGTTATATATGTCGCCAATTTAAGTTTAAAGTCGCTGTTATTGACAGTAGATTTGACCTTTGCATTTGATTCAGTGTCCAAAACGAAGTTCTCTTTAAGTGATTTCAACGAAATGTTGCTCTTGCAGCATAATTCTTCTGCCTAAAATGTGCTTTTTCGATTTGGGAATCAGGAGGTTGATAGTTGAAGTAGTACAGAAACCATTATTTGAATAACCCTTTTCCGTGGTACTAAAGTATTCTCCTACAATTTCATGCAACCAACTAACCTTATGTTGGCGGGGTATCAAGTCTTGTTTGCAATACACTTGTGTTATGCATATAAAGGAGACATTATTGACTTTTGTCATATGTTCGCTTCTTGCTTGCCAGTTTACTTGTTCAAAGAATTCTTTGTTCTTACTGGGCATACACGTTCAACAGAATGGTCTCCTTGGAATATTAATGAAATAGGCCAAGTTTCCAGCCCTCGTCATTTAACGGAGAACTTCAGATGGATTATTTCAAAATATATTTGTCGATTTTAACAAAACCTTTGGACGACAAAGGTTATAAAGAATGCTCAGTCCCTTTTCTTAATAAAGGGAGTCGAAAATGTAAGGAAGTGTGCATTATGCTATTCTCCACAAACCATTGGGGGTGGGAGAGGAGGGCAAAACAAACCTATATCATGGATTTGCCTGTCTAGTTATATTTTTATACTGAATAGCAAAGGCTTTAATGAACTGAATAAGATTTTATAGAGAAAAGCTAAGGTTTTATTGTGGGTGGATAAGATTTCATAGGACTAGCTAATCTTTTTGAAGAGTTTGCTATGTTGTTATGTAAACCAATATTGACAATTAATGTACAGATTAGAAGCGAAATTTCAAACATATTTCAACTATTGAGTGATTAAACCAAATGTTCGTCTCTATCCGATGTTTTCTTTGGACAAAAAATGTTGGTTACATTATCAGAACTTTGAAGTTTTGCGAGATACGACACGATGTTCTGCTTCAAAAACTAGAAATAGAAAAAGAAAAATAGAAGAAAAAAAAATAGAAAAATAAATTGACAATGTTGTGCCAGCAAAAGTTTACGATTGGTAAATTAAAATGGAATTACACAAAACTTTAGGAAAATAAAACTTTATAAATAAATACATAATTAAGTACATCAAGACAAATATAAAACATAATGATGTTAATTTATTTTAAAAGTTTTTGAAATAACTGTTAAAGTTAAAACATGTAAAAAAAGAAAACTTTGAATGATATCAAAGACATTAATCTACAGTAATATAAAGCATGAATGACAAAACGAGTATCGCTATAATGGTTTTTGACCGTCTGAACAATTGCCTTGTAATTTGAAGTCTCGGTATTTATAAAGCCCGATTACTGTACACTTCGCACTTTCTTTAAAATTGAAACAAAGAACCTATCAATAAAAGCATTGAGAAAATTCACTGATGTTCTGCCACAATAAGCCAGGACGGTTTTTTCTAAATGTTTGTGTGTGTGTGTGTGTGTGTGTGTGTGTGTGTGTGTGTGTGTGTGTAAATATATATATATATATATATATATATATGTATGTATATGTTTATATGTATATGTATATATATATATATATATATGTATATATATATATATAATATATATATATATATATATATATATATATATATATATATATATATATATATATATATATTAGGACTACATAGTTCATGCATCTAAATTAAAATACAGATATAAAATAAAAGTATTTTAAACATAAAAGATCATAGATATCTTATATACAACTATACAGAATACAGAGTCATCTACAACAATGGACTTAGCATCGTTAAGAATTAAATTACGTAGCGCATTTAAAGAGTAATTTGTTCCATTTAATCCTGATAACAAAATTTAAATGATTGTCACAGTTCCACAGAGATTTTGAAGAATTTTACTATCAAGTGTTTTTGTCATCATTCAGAACACATAATTTTTCCTTATTTCATCAAAACTGAATGTGTTATAATTTACAAACATGCTGTAAGCACTGTTCGATTTTGGAAGGCTTAATAAAAAACGAAGACAATTATTATAACCAATCACTAGTTTTCTTTTCATAAATACACTAAAACTTGCCCACAGAGGAGCTCGATATATATATATATATATATATATATATATATATATATATATATATATATATATATATATATATATATATATATATATATATATATATATTGATGCTTGCCTTAGTACGTTAGCACACTATGCTCGAGAAACGTTGTAATTTGCAACAATTACAAGAAGTATTTCTCAAAGTTTTAAATTGTTAAATCGCTTATTGTCGTTTCCAATTGTAATAATTACTACATATTTGAACAATGACGTATTATTTCTTGATGTGTTGTTTGAAACAGTCCAAGTTTGAAATACTCGTTAGAGCCTGCACCTTTATGCTTTGTTGTAATTGAGTTATTATTACGGTCTTCCTGTTCACATAAATATATTTAGTTATCATCACAAATATATACGAGAAAACATTTCAAATTCTACGCAAAAGCAACCCCATTAAAAACGTAAAATGCCATCAAAACAACATAGGCTCACTGAAGTCAACCCTAAGTTTGCTCACAAAACAACATGGATTCAATGCAATCCAAATACACCTCTTAGCCTGCTCATAAAATAACATGGGCTAAATAATGCCCACGAAAAAAAAACCTTAGCCTGTCTACAAAACAACATGTTCTTAATAAAATCCCACATCAGCATAACAAAATCAAATTTATTGCTCTGAAAACTAAACCCGCATTGCAACAGTTAATTCATATAGTTTTTTTATATTTCACGACAAAAGTCATGTGTAATATATTCCTTCTATTGTACGAAACATTTGTCATGTTAGTCATCAAAATATTGTATTATTTCTAAACAAACAAATACGAATGAAAATAATAAGTTTTATTTGGTTGTTCATATTTATTTTCGACAACGAACAATTTCCTTATTCTCACACCCGGTATATGCCACTTTCCTGTAATTAAATCACATTTATATAACTGAAAGCAAAATCAATACCGAGAAGTATATTTTCAGATTTCTTAAGTTTCTTAGAATAAGTGAACCCCTACCTAAACAAAAATAGTTTTGCACGCAAAAAGGTAGGACTATATCCATTAACCTCTTCTCATAGATGGTCTTTACCCAGGAAAAGATGAAGTCAGTGGCTGTATGAAATTAGTTGTGTATTACAACTCTATGGTTTTAAAATGTGTAATAGAAACGAGTGAGAAGCAACAGGCTTTGTAAAATTTAACGAATAATTTATTTCCCATGAATACAAAATGAAAATATAAAAATAATTTATGGTATTGTAAATTAAATCCAAAAAAAAATTGAACATTTCTGATACATGTCCTAATGATTAAAGTTCCCATTATACTTTACTTTTGTCATATTCCAAAATAAATCCTACGCTGGTAGTTTT
This sequence comes from Potamilus streckersoni, assembly GCA_016746295.1. Classification (NCBI taxonomy): domain Eukaryota; kingdom Metazoa; phylum Mollusca; class Bivalvia; order Unionida; family Unionidae; genus Potamilus; species Potamilus streckersoni. The sequence continues at coordinate 805,275 of JAEAOA010001358.1, forward strand.
GATGTGTATTCCTGTAGTGACCTGTGTCCTGGTCTTGTGCCAACGGTCTCTATTTCTAAGAATGTTAGTTTTAGTATTTTATATTTCCAGTGAATAAACAATTGGATAAATTTAGGTCCAATTAAATTACTTGACATAGTAACAACACAACTGATTCTGCTCAGATCTTAAATCACGAATGAATAATTTCTAGAAAAAAAAAAACAAACAAAAAAAACAGTCCTCTATTTGAACTCAGGTCACAATTAACAGTTTAAAACAAACTAAAAACCTATTACCAAATGGAAAATTTCATTCTGCAAAGTTATAAAATGTTTACAAGATAAAATCTTAATTATAATTAGAAGGCTACTACAACAGTGATAATAAATGATATGGTAAACACAATGTCCTTGACTCAGGCAAGGATAATAATCCTAATAGTTAACCCATACTCTGGGGAAAAAAATAGCAATCTAATAGTTGTTTACAGAATATTTTTTTAAAAACAAAATATATTATTCATGTCAAGTAGAAAATTAGCTTAAGTTTAGACAAGGTCCTGCCTAAAATTTATTTATCCATAGCATATCATATAAAAAGAACAATTAAAAAAAGAACTAACATACAATGCAAATTAAATATACATAACACGAGTCGTCATTTTAAACAACGTACCTGGACGAGACTAACACCATAATATCTGTCCAAGAATGAAGCATGTTTCAAACTTAAAATTTAGTGAGTGAGAGATGAAACATTCATGAGAGTGGATTCGTCTAAATATGACACCGATTAACTTGACTATTATTAAACATAATGTTGTTTCATTCATACTTTGTACAAGTCGGGAGGGGGAGCGATCTGCGTGAACTATCGGTTTCGTCTCTCATTAGAGAAAATATCATGAATGTTGGTTTCTCTCATCAGTATTTAGAGTCTCTCTCTCCACACACACTCACACACACACACACACAAACTTTACATTGTAAATCGCATAAATGTACTTTGTACAACAGCCATCATAAGCAACTTTCATAAGTCTCGTGTCATACTTTGTGTCATAAAGCATTATTACGAAAAGTGAATTTTGTCTGATATTTGTAAGTACTCTCTGTGTCATAAAGAGTCTGACTGGATTTGGTCTCGTGTTTGTGCACATCTGTTATGCCTCTCAGCTGGTATAACATGTAAATATACAAGTGGCTTCTCAGTAATGTCGTGGAGAAAATTACCAACATAATTCATAGGCTGGAAAAGTATTTATTAATAAAGAAAGATATAATGTTATAACTTCTTTTATGTAAATTTTTATTAATATTTTAAGCAGACTATAAAATCATATATTTTCCATCATATTCCTCGTCTCTCGTGAACAATGCTAACATACGCAGTGACAAAATATATAAATAATAAGGAAACGGATTTTGCAGCGTTGATAAAACATTTAACAGGTTCTACCTTCATAAATTTTTGCTTCGATAGTGTATTTCCAAAAGCTCTTATTCGGAGCCATGGTCATGAGACGAATGGATCTCACAATAAACGCTCGCGATATATTTTTTTTCTCGAAAGATCGAGATGTGCAGAGATTGCGAACAATGGATGTGAAACCTGTTTAGTGTATTTATTCAACTAAAATGATCGTGACTCTCGTCAACTCTTGTGTGATTCTGCTGAGCTAAGTCATTATCCACATCCACATATGTGTGTGTGTGTGTGTGTGTGTGTGTGTGTGTGTGTGTGTGTGTGTGTGATTTGGATTTTTAACGTAGCTTTAACAATTTTTTCAGTCATAGCGCTACGATGTCTGCAGTGTGGCAGTTTATAGTGATGTCTAGCACTGGGGCATCATGCCGCAGACATGTAGCATGATGTCCTACACACTCACATTATCTTGACACCAGGCCAATCAGACCTAACATTTACCTCTTAATGTTGAGCGCCAACCTAGGTTGTTATTAGTCATTTTTATAAGTCTTTGATATGACTCGGCCGGGGATAAAACCCACGACCTTCCGCATCCGAGGCGAACGCTCTAGCCACTAGGCAACCTGAGCGGTCTCGACGATAAAAGAAATGGATCGACGACCACTGACTAGTGAAGACGGGGATAGCTTTTCTGTTGCTATGCAACGAGACTAAAAAAAAAAACACTATGCGCTACCTACGATCAAATGTTTTGTAGATGAAACTCGACCATTTGAAGACAGAAACGAGAACATTGCAATTTTTATTTATTTAACTTCATGAAGGATCATATAAATTTATATTAAAACGATCTGACTGATTGATTCACTGATTGGGTGCCCTGTTCGATAAATTGATTTAGTTTAGATCAGGTCTTCATTCAATTTTGATTCACAGTGTACCTCACATATTTATAACAAATACACCTGGAAGTATCAACATTCGGTTCGAAATACTGTGTATCCCAACACTTAGAAATAATCACTAAATCATGCGTGTTTCAAGAACCATCACGTGCTAACTTACAATGCCTAAAACTGACCCTCATCCAACTAACTCCACCCACCCACCCAAAAAACGACCTCGTATAAATAAAGGTAAATGCAAAGGTAAATTAGGAATTTATCGAGTGTTACACATTTCTTTTGAAACATCCCCAATTTTGAATAACATTTGTGCTTCTCAGTAACGTCATGGCGAAAATTACCAACATAATTCACAGGCTGGAAATTTTGAATCCCATGAATGCATTAATTCTTTCATGATTCTAATCACGCGTGTTTAGAAAAATAGCGATGTAAATTAGAATAAATTTTCTCCTATAAAAGCCCTGCAACTCGGAATCAATTTTTGTTTCAACTTTTTCTATTAGACTGCTAAAATGCAGACTTAAAAACGTGAGAGCTGGGCAGTATAACGAAAAATCCTTTGTTTGCACCTGTGGAATGTCACTTGTCCAAGGAAGGGTGTAGATGAACAAAAATACCTACCACTTGCAAGACTTCTTAGAAATACACACATGCATAAGTTATGTTTTTTGTGTGTGAAACAGAATCTTTCAAAACAGGCTTTACATGTGTTATTTTTGTAACCTAAAAACCAGTTGCCAATTATTGGGGTGGCGACGGCGATTGTGAAGATGACGACAACAGAGGTAGAGATTGTAACAATGACGAAGAAAACAAAGGTTGGTGATGTTATCATGTTTTTTTTTAACCTTTCTTTGTATACTTTAATTGTTTCGTGAAGACTGTTGGCTCGGCATAATTTTCTTATAGTAGCTTACTTTCCCAAAAATTTAAAGAAGCGATAACAGCTTTACAGCATCAATACCAACTGTGCAATTGCCGCCTACAGCAACAAAACTGGCATTCTATATGTGATTCACAAAACCGAGAGAGCTGTAAGTTGGTGGCGGGCTAAATATAGTTCTTTGCCTTTCGTGTAGGGGCACGGGATTCTCAACAGCAACAATAGTGTTGTATGCAGGGGGCGGTCGTCCATAATGCGTCGCACTGTTGTAATCGGCTGAACGTACGAGTTCGTGTATAACAGTTCCTCGTTGATCTTGACCACGTGATCTCTGTCTTCCGGATGCGGCCCCTTCGTTTCTTTGGTCTGCATCAGAGGATGAGGAGCAATAATCCGCAATGTAAGCTATGATCACAACAAAGAATAGAGCGCAGAAGAAAAATAAAGGAAGCAGCATCACACAAAACAATACCATGGATGTCACGACCAGACTGTAGTTCTTTTCCTTATTGAGGTCAAAGTTGCATTGATTATATGCGTCAGCACGGCAACCATATTTGATGACATTCCCTGATAACACTGCACCAGGGATCACCAGCAGAAAAGCTAATGTATTTAATAGCAAAATTACCCGCATCTGAAATGGAAAGAAATGTTTCATATCACTGTGCATGTGTTTGTGCGTGTGCCTAATACATTATACATGCAGGCATAGAATAGTACCAATGATTTGTATAATCAGGTTATTCTTTTAATCCCATACTGATAAAGGTTCACTTCCCATGTCTTTCCAACTGTTTTCATATAAATGCTAAGACTGTCAGTTATATCAGAACGTGCGAACAGATCATGATTAAAATGAAACTTCAAAATTAGTAATCCCACGGTCAAGATTAGGCGGACATTTTTCTACTTTCACGAAAAATTTAATGACGTTTAATGTGTGGTAATAAATTAACAGAAACATGGACATGCGTACATGCATTTAATAACACAAAAAGCTCAACGGCCACAAACATGTATCAAAGCAACCTTCTTACCAAGTATGATCGTGACTGCTCTAGAGTAAGTACTTGTGTGTAGCACATCCACATGATACCGACACATAAACACTGAAAATAAGAAAATCTAGTCAATATTTCAACACGACAACATATTATTTAATGAATTTTCGAAGAATCTTTATTAAAAGTGGTATTCATCAGTCTTGCATCGTATTATGTTTTATTATACGATTTCACGGAGAGATGGTTTTTCATTGGATGGCACAATGTCACGCGATATGTAATAATAATTCATATTGCGTTACCATTTTTGATGTCGCATGTTTATGAAACATCAAATAATTATTTAGTATTTGTTCTCCGAGTCATATAATAAACAGTTATATACCTTTTTAAGAAAAGGATGTATGAACCAGTTAACTTCACATAGACTTTTGCGAAGCGGAGGTCAATATGATAGGTTTGCAGGTTCTTTAAGCTTCATTCTCATCTCTACAGCTGAATAATATTGCATTGAATTGCGTCACATTAAATTTAATTATCTTATTATATAACTATTTAATTTTATTTCCATAATCTGGTGTTTGATGCATATGTTAAGTTCGTATTTCCGTATCAAATACCCAGATTGGAATTATTGCACTGTTTTCTTTACATCGGCGCGTTGATCTTTCTTAGACGTAATAACTCAAACAGGTATAAATTTCAATTCGTTTGGAATTTCATTTATATAATAAAGCTAAATATATTTAGTTGGTGCATATAAAAGTGTATGTAATATATTCAAAACCGTAATCGTGTTTTGGGGTAGAGGAAGGGTACTCGATTAATATGGATTATGTTTATCGCTTATGTTCTGTTTTCTGTGTAACCTAATTATCACAACTAATTAAAGCATAAAGAACATATAAAAAATTTGGAAACAAAAACTGTGAGATCTTATTCTTGCGTAACAAGTGGCCATGGTTACTACTAGATCATGCAAGTGACGAAATGGCAGATGAGATTTCTTGGTCATAATGTTATTGATATCTGTTGGCTGCAGTGATAAGATATTTGTAATAATTCTCAAAGTGATAATCAGAAGTCTTTCTTATGGAAAATGCACTAGTTCATGTAAAGCATACAACAAAAAAAAACTTTCACCATTTTCTTTACAGAAAGCAGAATATGTTTATAATTTGCAATATGTGTATGTTATTAACAATTTATGATGTTCAGTAGTCCTTGTGCATTAAGACATCAAGATGAAATAATTATATTATATCGAGAAAACATGCACTGTGTAGCAGGTATGGCTGAATTTTTAGTATCAAAGTCTTGATGTATGAAAGATGTGCTTCCATAGCAAGAGGCCAAGAGGCTTTCCTCACCGTAACAAGATCTTAGGATTAAATCAATCTACAGATGGCTGACACAAAAGTAATGTTGAAAAATAAATAGCCTAAGGAAATTAAAAATGCAAATCGAGAGATAAAAGTTCCTTAGATTACTCCATTGATCAGTTCAGACACTGGACCATGTTTATCTTACTACCAAAAGAACAAGGTTTGCAACTTCAAAACGCTCAGTTGTACGACTGACCCAAGTAGAGGTATAATTTGCAATATTTTGTTTTCTAAAAATCCAAATTTCATATATTGTAATCATTTTTGTTATATAGCGACTTCTAAGGCCTTCGCAGCACACACAAGTCCTCGCGTAAAGATGATTGGCTCAAAAGTTACTTTATAAAATTAAAATGACTGCAATGCATAATTTTTCGGCAAACAAATGTAAGGTAAATAATGAGTTTGCTAAATTGTGTTTATTTTATTGACAAAAGTGTAGGTAGTAAAATCAGCTCCTTCCCAGTTCTATGTGAGATAGTCCTCGCTAGACAGATTGCACGCGTTCCGTTTGCCTTGGGGTGATGCTGCCATTACGCATAGGTCAGCAATTTAAATTTCAGGTCAATAACCGATGGATTCACCGCTGTTCTATTCTGACAGAGATTAATACTTAAAAAGTGAGAGTTCTGAATGAATTAATGCTATGGCTTTAAAGAAGAGGGATTTTACCTAACGTGCACATACAGTCGAAATAAATGTATTAATTACCAGCGAACGGCCCCTAAATCCGCGAGATCAAAAAGCTGACACTCCAGCACAAATCTCCATCTCTAGCAATGTCAGAAGAAAACTAAAAGGCGGAGAACACCTTGTTGGCCCAATTGTCGTGCAAAAGGGGAAATTCCACATCAACTGATGCCACATTATATTTATATTCCATCTGAATGTTAAAATAATTCCATGTTGATTAATCACTGCGCTTCAGCGTTATGACAGTCAACAAGTTGACTTTTGACGCCCGGTTCCGATATGTGAAAACGTGTGGTTTACACAGGTCTTGTCCTTTATCTTGCCTTACAAGAGTCAAATTTCGTCATCATAGAATTTCTCAAAGTGAATATTGGAAGGTCTTGGGAACACATTTCAAAAGGTTATTGGTTATAAATATTTAGTTTTAAAACAAATATAGTAGGCATGAATGTTGTGGTGTAGTTTTCCACCAAATGACGCTAGCATGCCTGTTTACATGAGTGCATATCTCGGGATCTTCAGTATTAAACCATTTGGGTTTCTTGAGATATGACCAGATTAATCCACTATTTGTGTTGTTATTTCAGAATTGTTAACATATGTAGTAGGCTTGTACTACGCAAATATTTCACTTATTTATTGACAAACACAGTACATTAAGATTAAAAGAAATCCATATTTTTTCATGCATAGATTCCATCTAGAGTTTTTGTTATCTATATAATTGGACAGATATATTGTTTCTTGGCATATGTTATTATTCTACTATTAATAATCTATACAGAGAATGCATCTGTTATTATTCTTTCAAAATACTACCTCGTGCATTTGAAACTGCGGTCCAGGAAATATTTCTCAATCAAAATGTAGCATTCATACAAATATGAAAATAGAAACTTCTTCAGATTATAATTTTTAAAGCATTTTTACGTGTCATTTTACTGGTTGTGTCTTATCGTTGTCTATATCCTAGTTTTAATTAATAACTTATCCCGTGGTAGCGACAATATTACATAGGGTTTTCTCCTTGACAGGTATAGGCGCCGCGTACCATCATTGAAGTTGCATGTGTATTCTGAAAGTACATGAATACAGTGGCGTATTAATGGTAAATGGCCCCAGGGATGTTGATGATGACCAACCAATGATTTTCCAGCAATTTAGTTTTTGTCAGATGTTATGGGCTCCCAAGACCTCTGGATCTCAGGGGAACCGCCTCACCCACCCACCCTATTCACCCGTTAGTAAGCTACAGCACGAGTAAATCCTGAAACTAATTAGTTTTTTTTTTTTTTTTTACACAGACATAAATAGCAATGCAGGTGTAGAGGTTGTAGTAGTCGTTCTTGGCTTGATTCGATATTTAGAAGATATTTCAAAATGTGTTGAGCTTATCGTTTGCGCCACTAAACGTGTACACGTGCAAGAAGATTCAGTGGTAGTAGCGTCAATCTGTGGAACCGTAATTTGAATATTTGAAACTTGGAATTTCGGTCGCCTTTTATGACTCTTTTTTAATGTTTGCTTTAAGAAACAGGCAGTAGAAGGATTCACTTTGTGTTTTCTACCGTGCACAGTTCATTCAATGTGCCATGTCGCTGCTGCAGCTGCTTCACAGAGGGCGTGTTCTTCATATTTTTTTTTAATAATGTACCTTCACACAAAAATTCCTTTACTTCTTAATAATCATAATAAATAAAGATTCAAAAGGACAAGTTTGAAGGGAAATCTGATTAAAATCATATCTCTACAGATCTGACATAAATCAACAGACGTTCATGTTTTGGTAACTATTTTAATTCTCAGTCCACTTATTTTTCGTAGCCCTGTTACAAATTCGTGTTAGGGACATATATCGTTAATAACAATATCTTCCGAATGACTTGTGTAACATGAATACAAATTTGGCAGTTGTGTATTGATCAGTTAATTTCGAGGTCAATAAAACATGACCCCTTCTTGGTGTCCATGAAATCTCCACGCAGAAATGTGGACATGTAATATCAATCAGATTGGCTGGAAGGATGAAAAAAAAAACACTTTATGAACGGTTATTATACAATAAGCGGACTGCAAGGTGCAGAACGGGCTGAGGGTTTAAACTAATGCCCAGATGTTGATCTTGCTTCAGTTACAATGTCCCGAACAGTGTTTTTTTTATTTTATTTTATTTTTTATAGATCGCTATATCCAGATTGAATGCACAGACTTACCATGAATCCTGAGACTAATGCAAATATGTAGAAGTCAACCTCAATGTAGGACACGGATGTAAACCCAACCATGCCAACAATCATCAGGGTGATTCCAACGACACTGTAGAAGATTCCCAGAATATCCTGGCACTTGATTTCTTTTGCTGTATAAAAGGAGAGGAACATATATATATATATATATATATATATATATATATATATATATATATATATATATATATATATATATATATATATATATATATATATATATATATATATATATATATATCCCGGTAACAATCATACAACTAAGTAACAGAAAGGAAGAGAGCGAAAACCATTTGAAAATTTACAAATGTAATTTATTCCCTAAATTAAAAAGGGAAACATTAAAGTCTTAAAGTTCTATCGCAAATGCAAAAGTATAGAACATCCAAATGAGTTCCAGTGGTGTTTAAATTTTAATCTATTGTGCTGATTTGCAAATGGTATTGATGTATCACAATGATACAATCCAAAATGTCTTTAAATGAATTCCAAAACATGTACGAAAGCCTAAATTATGAGGACTTTGTAAATGCAATGAATAATTTAAATAAATTAATTTAATCCTCTTAAATGATCTAAATTACTTCTTTAATGCTGATGTTTTTGTCAAGATTAGATACTTTTCAGTCAGTCTGCCCTTATATAAAAGAAACTAAGATGAAAGTCAATATATTTATTCTAGATCATTCCGACTCGTAAATAATGTAAAATACTTTAGCAGAAAGCCAATCAAGACTTAGGTCATCCTTGTTTTTCAAGACATCCCACAACCTGAACTCAAATCTTGTTAATATGTTTGCTTCGATAGAGTACAACGTACTATGTTGAAACTATGTAATGTGATAACCAAAATGACCTCATACTAAATTACAAAACCACCATCACAACAAAAATTATTATTGAATATGGTATTAAATAAAATGATCTTAAAATGACAATCGATAAATCCTTTTATATTTATATGATACGACATATGTCTTTTTATTAGCTTGCAAGTTATACAATCCTACATTCTCCTGCTCCATCGTAGTTACGTATGTAGATGGGATTGAACGGACGTACGAAAGGAACGTTTATACGTATTGTGATGTGCAAAGGGATATGTTTACGAGGGGTATATGGCACGTTTTAAATATGTTATAACATTTTTATTTTGTTTTTAACCTGTCAGTAAATTTAATACTATTCGAAGGGTAAGAATAATTTTTTGAACATGATCCGCAGCTGCAGATGCGACAAACCGGCTCCCTGCAGATATAAAAGTAGTACATCACATAAATATATGGCAGTGACCTAAAAATGTCGGAATAGCGTGTACACAGTCTGGATGCACTTAGGGTACTCTATCATTTATACCAACGCGGACTTTTATAAGGTTTACAAATACAAATTCCCTACAATTCTGACACGATTTTGTTTTTTTAAATATGTGTGCAAATCCATGAAAGATAATCCAAGTTCTGGAAGACCATATTATGCAATTGATGAGCCGGAAGTGGCTGCTGTGAAGAGGTCAATTGAAGAAGATGATTGACACATAGTGGAAGATATTTCTATTATCACGGGTATTATTCGTCTGCTGTTGTTTTGTTTTGTTTCGTTTTGTTTTTTTATATTGATGAACCATTTGAAGTTCAGAAAGGCGTGTACAAGATGGGTCCCACATTTGTTAAAGGCTGATGAGAAGCAGAATTGGATTGGATGGCTACTTACCAAATATAAAAAAGTGACCTGAGACGTTTGAATTAGATAGTTCACATGTGGTGAAACGCGGATTTACTTTTTGTAACCTGATTCAATTTAAAAATTGGACAGGAGAAAAGAAGAGACCACAAATCGATCGACATATTCGGACTGTCAAAATAGTTTTATACGCATTATTGTTCGATGCATACGGCCCAGTCGTCCACGTACCAGTGCCTGACAGTGTTACTGGACATTTTTCTTCCTCCAAAGTGTTGCCAAAAGTTGTGGTACACTATAGAACCACAGTTCTGCGCTCGTTGGTATCTGACGTACCCATCTACTTCACCGGCGTATAAATCCGTTGTCGTGACAGACTTTATAAAGGAGTACTGCATCCAAACTTTGCCCTATCCTCTGTAAAACCCTGATATATCTCCAGGTTTTGGCTGAATCATGTTATCAAAGATTTGCATGCGACTGGAAGAACATATTGTCAGCTTATGAACAATATACTAAAAGGTAAATACAAAATGGCATTTAATAACTGGATAAACGGACTAAGTGCGTAAAGAGGTAGGAAAAATAATTTAATGGTTTGCAATGATGTCCTGATTACTAAATAGCGATATTTGTTGTATAGTGCACTGATATTCAGAACGTTTTAATTACCCCTCGTGAATAAATATTTGAACTTTGGTAGCAAACTTTTTTTAGGTACTACACATTGTGTTTTTTCCCAAAATTATTATTGGCCACCGATAAATTTTCTTAAACCCCGATGTTGGCCTATGTGCACAGGATTAAAACAAATCACTTTCATGTTTCTCGCTAAAATCGAGCACGCCATTCCTATTGTACTTATTAAGACAAATACTTTCTGGCTTTCTTGACTTTTCGTTGTTTCCTTAGACTTCTTGTTACCGTACTAGTCTATTCATACATGAATCGCTCCGTTCCAGATCTTTTGATGATTCTCAAAACAGCAGACTGATGATGCAGGAGAAAATCGCTACAATACGTTTGCGTGTATGTATGTATGTATGTATGTATGTATGTATGTATGTATGTATGTATGTATGTATGTATGTATGTATGTATGTATGTATGTATGTATGTATGTATGTATGTATGTATGTATGTATGTATGTATGTATGTATGTATGTACGTATACTTAGGTAAAGTGGCAGGTAGGTAAGTGTAAAATATTTTCTTCATTTCCCCTTTTTTCCAGCAAAGTATCCCTAATAATATTGAAGGTATATAAAAAGCCCAGGCAAATAAATATGTATTAATTTAACTAATATGGATTCCAGATCGAAAGGAACATAATTATTCGTTTCTATTTCATAAAGCCTATAATAATAATAATAATAATAATAATAATAATAATAATAATAATAATAATAATAATAATAATAATAATAATAATAATAATAATAATAATATGTGATTTAGAGAATGTTGGTTGTGCGAAAGGCACACTGAGGAATGATTGTTAAAACAAGTAAAAAAAGGTACCAGAATCACATTAAAATAAATAGTCGTTTGATGTTGGGCAACTAACAGATATAAATAAACGGCAGTTAGAATACTTATACTTGACAAAACTAGAAACTGAAATCATTGCAAAAATATGTTTTGTAATCTTTTGAATCCACCCCTCCGCCTCATTCCACAATGGGGCTGATTTAAAATACAAAACCTTTGTAGTCTGTGCGAATTTAATCAGTGATACTGATACTGCCCTTATAGATCGTTATTTATTTCAGCAAGATTGAGTCGCCGATTATCGACAGCGTGTGGCTAGTGGGGGTACGTGTAATCATTAATGTATTTTTTGTTCTTTAGTATGGCAAATGTACAAAGCCGTAAATCATTCTCTTGGCTTCTGACGTTATTAATTTCAGTATAAATGTTTTGAAGGAAATGATACACATTGCTATTTAATGTAAACGGTAACAGGCATCAAACTTGAGTACACATTCATAGTTTATTTACATGTGATACGTTATGTCTAACTGGAATATATATATATATATATATATATATATATATATATATATATATATATATATATATATATATATATATATATATATATATATATAAACTGGAATGATATTTGAATTTTATTTGATTCAATTTATTAATTTTAGTTTTTAGTTTTAGCTCAAACGAATCACCATTAACTAAAACTTTTTTTTTTTTTGCTTTGTAACATAACGAGTAATTCGTAAGCGGTAATTTGCACTGGAAGCATTTATCAGGCAATCCACACGGAAATTCTTTTTTTGCGCAAGAACTACCATTGCTAACTTAAATTAGCAAATTTCTAACCGTAATTTTACAAAATGCCGACGCAATTGACACAGTTTATATACAACGCCAGGAGTTAGATGATTTCCTCAAGTGTGAGGAATTCCTCGCCTCTATTTTCAAGAACAAAAAGGTCTCCATGTGTTAAACTTTACAACTTGGTTAAAAAGTGATTTTGAATCTTTTCCACGATCTCTGCCTTTTAACAAAAATATTTAAATTGTCAAAAGAATCACAAGCAATAACTTGTAAAATCTAAATTCTAGGAGAAATAATGTATTTCGTTGCCATTGAAATCACTGGTGTTTAATTTAAATATGAACAATCAAATTTTTGTTTCGGAATCGATGAAGTAAATATTTTAAACAAATCCAACAAAAACCTTCGGAAAAGATTAGAAGGAGATTTGTCCCGCATTAAACGGGACAAATTCCCCCCTCCCCCAGTTTCGAATTTAGGAGTATTTTCCGAGGAGTGGTCATCATACCGGGCGGAAGAAGTTCGAGTGAAACCTTGAGTTTATGCAGGAAATAAAATGACCGGTTATGCCATACAGTATAACGCGGTTGAATAACGATAATTAACACATTTGGCACTTGCTTTTACTTACATGTCAGCAGTGTGTGGGCGCGCGTGCGTGTTTAACCAATGTTTTTATTTATCACCCGTTTAATTGTTGTGTGCTTCTTGCAACTATTTAGTGATGCACACTTCGGTACCTTCTCTTGCAATTATATTGTATAACTAAACTGACCAGGAAGCGCATATCTTTCTGAAAAGGGAGTAAGAGGTAAGAAATTAATTTTCCACCACTTCTTCAAGCAAGTTAAAAATCTGATTTTCATCCTGTCGTCCTGTGTTGTTACAGTGGGAAACAATACAGTTTTTATGCAATCGTACCTAAGCATCCCCCACACGGAATAAGTGCCATGACTCGTTGTCAAATTCAACAATAAGGTTCTTTCTGACATTTGATTTCCCTCTAATACATTTTTCGTGTGAACTGTCATTAATAACTCCGCATAGCTGTACGCTTGATTTACTATATAATCATATGTACAATTTATTTAATTGTACTTTGAAATCTCAAAATTGTATGCTTCAATTGTTCTTTCATTAATTCATTTACAACACTAATCTGGAGAATCATTGTTAGGAAAGGTACAGAGGATATGATCGTAGCCTTTCACTCTTTCATTTTTTGTAGGTAACATTTTTTAAATCCACGAAAACATACTGTAAAGCTTTTATCCTTTTCTCCCAAAGTATAAATTACCAGAATCTTCAATCGCATAATTTTAACTACAATTCCCATTTTCTAATGTATTTCCCTATTAAAATTATTCTTGTATATCCTATACACGTATCCCGCCGTCCTTTTTATTGGTTTACCTGTTATGACTGCCTATATTAAATTTTACATGTTTCTGTATTTTAAATTTTAGTACAAATTATTCCTAGACCACATTCAGTATACCCCGGCATATGGTAATAAAATCAACAAATAATCTATCAAGTTTGGTGGTAATTTCCACAATATAGGATGAAGAGAATGGGAAAAGGACAGACACTGAGGGTTTCAAAAAATCTCAATTCCTTAAAAATTGTTTTTAAAACCCCCACAAAAAAACGTGTAGGAAAAGGAAGGCATTATTTGCACATGATCAGGGATATTTCCTACAATAATGACTTGATCCCCTACCATGTTTATTTGGCATACGTATAATTGACTTATTACACCGGTTTAATCTCTCTCTCTCTCTCTCTCTCTCTCTCTCTCTCTCTCTCTCTCTCTCTCTCTCTCTCTCTCTCTCTCTCTCTCTCTCTCTCTCTCTCTCTCTCTCTCATGGCTACACCAATGACAAAATCAACAGAAGTTTTAGACAATTGTTAAATATCCTACAGTTCTATTCAGACTCCAATATTAAATGAAGAATATCAAAATAAAAACATGACGATCAATTAGTGGGCTTGCCTGATTATAGTTATACACACCCATCTACCCTGCTAAAAAAAAACATCAAGGACCCCAACCCCAACCCCCCCACATATATATCATTGCTTATGATCATCCGCAAACTTGTTCTACTTTTCCCTAACAAAAGAAAAGATAATTCTTGCGATTTATTTGAGAGGCTTCTTTCTTGCGGTTTAATCCTCGAAATGCTCAGAAATCTTTAACAGAAGAATTTACGTGTTTATATGAAATAGTAAAATTTAAAAAATTAAAAGATCTTGTCAAGTATCATCGGATCGAACGAAATGTGCTTCATTTGACCTATTAAAGAATCGACTTTAAGTTGGGTTTCAGCCATTAACGAGCTCAGAGATGCAGAATGCGTCCAATACACTCTATTGCATAACTTGAGAGGTGACTGATGGTTAGAGTGCCAGACTCGCTGCTGAAAGGGAGCGAGTTCGAATTTTATCATCGGATTAAGTCGGCTACCAATGTGAGTCCTTGGGTTATGTATTTTATTTTAATTACCTTAGCACTAGAAATAAAACAAATAACACCTATCTGTGTTGCTGTGCCGTATTAAAAAAAAAAACAAACGCTAAACCAATCCTTGCTCTCTTCTTATGCTAGCATATATAAATAAAATTATTGGACTTACATTTGCACATCATCGTTATCCGTTTCCTTTTCTAGCAGATCATTGGAGTACATCTATGGCCGTTCATCCTAGCAGCTGTAATTGAAATGACTTCGTAAAATGTCTGGTTTGCGGTCCTCTGTGAGGTAGAAATTTTCCTGTTTCCTATATTCCATAAAGCATTACTATTTCTATGTTGTTTTTCATTCCATATTTTTAAAGATTGTATGAGTATCAAAAGTATCTCCAAAGTATTAGTAGCACATACTAAGAGTCCAGTTAGTCATATAACTCATAACAACGAATCAAGGTAGTAGTGATATGTTTCGGACCTGCTTGTATACCTAATACACAAACATAACGAACCTTATCTAAAGGTTTTGCATGTGTGCCTTGATATGAATTACCTAAGTGTATTCGAGCAGACTGTATACAGGGTAGGTTCCACTGAATTATTTGACGTCAATTTCAATAGACCCATTGTTACACGATACCATATACTAATCGTCTGTTAACAGAAACTGTTCGAACCGACTCCATTAAAAGGTGAATATATAGTACAATAATCACTCGGACCTCTTTTGAGGTAGCACTAAATAGCAATGGACATGATTCAAGCAATGGTCTGCATAGGGTCAAATGAAAATCCATACAATACAATACAATTAAATCACACACACACACACACACACACACACACACACACACACACACACACACACACACACACAGAGGTAAGCTCGTAAAAGGATTTAGAAAGTGTGTACATAAAATATTTGCATTACAAATATTTTCAGACGCTATTTCACAGATTTGTATTTATAAATCCATCCACCTTCCAACAATGAGTGAAATTCAGCAAAACAGACACTTGTGACAATTATTGTAATAAAGGCTAATGATACAAGACACAAGTAATACCAAAATAAAAAAGAAAAAAAAGCAACAACAGGAACAAACAATTTCCCCTCCCAAAAAATAATAAACAAATGGCAGCTAAATAGACCATGCACTGACAGTTTTTTCAGCAAAATTACTTAATTTGAAAGCTAGTAAGCAGGTCTTCATACAGATATGGTACTTGCTGTTGAGTCATACATAACAACAGAGTAGTTAAAATTAATCTCCAACACAACTTGCACAAAGCTTGTCTGCACAGAACTGATGTCCCAATAATGGTTATACGTTCCTGAGACCTTAGCTAATACAGATGAAATTGATGTTGGATAACTTGTGGATACTTCAACTACTTGAAGTTCACCCCGTGGCAATTATACAAAACTGTTTAATGCTACCTTGAGGTTTTGCTGCATATCACTGATAATATATGTTTTTCTTCATATCAAACCTTTTAGTCTTCATTACATGAAAATTGGTTGAGAAACAAAGATATTATGGTTGTGAAACTTTTTTTCCCATTGATATGAATTCTGATTTGTGAGTGTATTGCTGCCCATGTACTGCCATAAATGTGCCCTGCTTAATTTCTCCAAGGTTGTTCTTTGACCAAAATAATGATTAGATTTTGGTTCTTGTGTGTTATTTCTGTTGCTTTGAGAAAATAGTACCATTAATCAAAAGTAATTCACAAAGTATTTGGCGCTTTGCCATCTCGAAAATGTATCAATGATATTTTTTTTTACTTCTAATATCTTCTGTTACTTGGCATTCATTCCTGGCTAGCACTCAATATATCCAGTTCTCTGCTTGTAATTCCCAATCCCAAGATAACCCTTTTTGCAAATTCTTTCTAGCATTTCATCCCCAGACTTCTATGGAGTCACAATTTTCTCACCTTTGAGAACAACCCTGTTGCCATAAAAATGATCTCTTATTTCGATGAGTACGTGTGTGTTAATTTCTTATCATTGCTTTGGGTGAACAGCGGTATAGATGTTCTTGTGTTTCTTGTTGGAGCTTCTTCAGTTTTACATCCAAAACTGGCGTGTGTTTGTGGACCATAAACTAAGTGTCTAACTCGTCACTAAAATTATGATTTGGTTCCATCAGTTTGTACGTAGTCGACAATGTGCTTGCGGTAACCCTTCATTCCCTTTGTGATAGACCAAACTGAAGTTATACGTTTGTAATCTTAATTACATGTTTTCAAATTGTTCTATATATCTTTACTGTGTGTGCTTGATTTTAGTTCTGAAAATGAACTTTTAACCCTCTTCCTGGTCCTCTTATTGTGTCTTACGTTTTCATGTAAAGTTTGTTTACATCAAAATTGTTCATTCCTATCTTGACATCTGCCTATTGGAACCAGTCTTTTTAGGGGCTCATTTATACTTTGAGATGGTTTATTTATTTTAATTATTCAAGGGAGTTTTAAAGAGCTCATTAACTTTAGGACCAAAAAAACTATTTTGGAATTATCGTGAATTCATTTAAGGACATCCTGGATTATATCATTGTGATGCGTTAATATAGTAAGTACATCATCACAATTAGGACTACATGCATATCATCAAATTCAATACTAGAATTTATTCGGAACACTCTATACTTTGGGACTTGTGACAGGACCTTTACGACTATCTCGGATTTAACTCGCACAACTATAATATTTTTTTTTAAATTACTTTGTATTTTAGGGAAATAAATCTGCTGAATTTTACTAATCTTTATAGTTTCCCTCTTTTATATTAATTAGCTTAAGACCACAGCGACGTAACAAAGTCTAGAAGGTGTTATCGACAAATGTTTTTTTTTTAATAGACTACACTGGCTTATGGACAGATTCCACTTTATTTCTCTATCGTATGTACACTGGCTCGACGTCTCTATAGCAAAAATGGCTGCAACTGGCACCTTTTCTATTAAAACGTACACTGTCTCTAAAAATATTTAACACGGCTGTTTTGTTTTTGAATTTCAAAGTCATTCTCCCAAAAGGTAGTAGTCAACAGCTGACTTCCCTTATCGTAACATATTTGTCAGAATAAATGATTGGCGATTGGCGCTTGGTTTTGAGAAATGTGATGTGATTTCTTTGGTTTTGATAAGTAGGTGCCTGTCTCTCTTGATTGTTTCATTTAAGCAATCTAGATCCAGTCTCCATCATTTTCTTCCTGGGCTCAGTTTTTTATGATACTGGAATCTGTTTCAGAGAATTCAACTCTGGTTGAGCCGACTTGTCGTTTCTATAGTGCATATCATCTTCGTACATCCAATACTCTTGGACACTGTTTACAATTCCTTTGCAACGGCATTTGTTAAAATTGCCGCGTATACAGTCGAGACAATGTTTATTATTTTCAAATCTTGAGACCCTTGAGACGAATTGTTGGCGACTGACATATGTTAATTATGTACAATACTAGTTTTTGTTTCCCCAGCTATGTTAGTGTACACTATCCAACCACTTTCTGTTTATCCACAATGCAGCATTTTAGATGACCTCTGACATTTTAACCGTGATGCTGGTATTTTTAACCTTGATCCTGATATTTTTGCCTTGATGTTGGTATTTTTACCTTGATGGTGGTATTTTTACCTTGATGTTGGTATTTTTTCCTTGATGTTGGCATTTTTACCTTGATGCTGGGTTTATACCTTGATGTTGGCATTTTTGTTTGTTGAGCACCGAATTTGGCAAAATGTTGATTGGAGACGCTATACCAGCGCTGTACTTTACCGCACTCCCATGAACATGAAATAGTACCCAAAAGAATAATCTTAATTTTGTAACTTTGGCCAATTTTAAAATTTCGTTCTCAGTGCTTCTTTACTGAACTTACTGGCATGTTTTTTTATGATTCTTCATTTGCACGCCGATCGAAAGAGCTCGTCTAATGCCACTGTCTCTTTTCTGAGTAATCTCTCTTTATCTCTGACTCTCTTTGACGTATTCTCTGTACTGGGGAAATGCTATTCTGTGCTGGGTAAATGCACCAAAAATAGCAAAAAGTGCACTAAATTTTATGTACATGAATACAAAAATGAATGTGTACATGCACAACTTTAAAATATCGAAAAAAAATGTATTGACTTGTTTTTGTTCTAGTTTAATTCTGAAGAGCTAGCAATCTTCTAAGATATACGCGTCGGAAGTAATGTCTGGCTGTGTACTCGTGAACCCAAATCAACCCCATCATGCAGACATTAAAACAAACGAAATTATAGATACTTTCAACCTAATTTAGAATACAAACATTATTTAAATAACAAAATCATCAGCGAAAATCATAGCAAAACATTTTGTTTAAATTTTTAACCTTGTGCAAAACTGCAAATTTCCAGATCAGAACCAGAAGGCATATTGTATGTGTAATAGTGAAATAGGCATTACTGGGTCGTGTTCATACATATTATCTATATTAATGAACCATTTATTCAATAAATCATATATACTAATATGAAAAAGTATTTGAATACACAAATATTGAAATTTGTAGCAATAATCGAAATAATGCTATTATTGTATAATAAGATTTATTTTGTATTGATGACAATTGCAAATTACAAGCATCTGAGCATTCATTCTGAATAATTACCATAATTTCTCTCGGACAACAGTATTCATTAGTGTCAAAGTCTTGCGAGTGCTCCACCCCCTCCTCCTCTAGTACCAGACAAAAGTGAACAATAAGCTATTTTCAAAACGCACATTGTATATTCTTGACATAGAAGCTATGGTATTCCGAAAAAATTGAACAAGAGATGGAACATGAGGTTCACGGGGGTCAAAGGGTGAAACTTCTATAATGTTTTTCTCACCATTCATGGACGCATGCAAATCTGCTTTTTGGATGGGGGTTGAGGAAAATTTATTATACATGACTTAAATGACAGTACTTTTCTCTTTGTTGATTTCTTCTTGATTCAGCAGTTTAAACTACATTTAACTTTCTTGACCAAAAGCTTGTAGGTTTCCTATAAGTAGGTATATTTCACAGACAGTACTGCTCAATGCATGCTGTACAAGAATGAACATAGAAAAGTTCATACCGCTTCCGTTTATTAAAACATTTTTACATAAATTTATTACAAATGAATTTTGAAAAGTGTTGTATTTCTTTTCATTTAAATTCAACAGTGTTAAATTTAGGTGATTTTATTTCACTGTACTGCGGTTGTTTAAGTTTCCGATAAGTAGATGTCATTTGATGGTATTTAGTTAACATGTTTAATGTTTAGCCCAATTCTAACTGTAATCAAATAGAATTTATTTAGCATGTATAGTTTTTAGTCTGATTCTATCTGTAATCAAATGGAATTTATTTAGCATGTCTAATTTTTAGCCTGATTCTAGCTGTAATCAAATGGAATGTTTTTAGCATGTCTAGTTTTTAGCCCGATTCTAGCTGTAATCAAATGGTTGTTATTTAACATGTCTAAATTTTAGCCCAATTCTAGCTGTAATCAAATAGATTTTTTTAGCATGTCTAGTTTTTGGCCCAATTCTAGCTGTAATTAAATGGAATTTATTTAGCATGTCTAGTTTTTAGCCTCATTCTATCTGTAATCAAATAGAATTTATTTAGTATGTTTAGTTTTTAGCCCAATTCTAGCTGTAATCAAATGGAATTTAGTTAGCATGTCTAGTTTTTATCCTGATTCTAGCTGTAATCAAATTGAATTTATTTAGCATGTCTAGTTTTTCTCCCGATTCCAGCTGTAATCAAATGGAATTTATTTAGCATGTCTAACCTTTAGCCCAATTCTAGCTGCAATCAAATGGAATTTTTTTAGCATGTCTAATTTTTAGCCCATTTCTAACTGTAATCAAATGGAATTTATTTAGCATGTCTAGATTTTAGCCTGATTCTAGCGGTAATCAAATGGATTTTTTTAGCATGTCTAGTTTTAAGGCCAATTCTAGCTGTAATCAAATGGAATTTATTTAGCATGTCTAGATTTTAGCCTGATTCTAGCTGTAATCAAATGGAATTTATTTAGCATGTTTAGTTTTTAGATCGATTCTATCTGTAATCAAATGGAATTTTGTTAGCATGTCTGGTTTCTAGCCCGATTATAGCTGTAATCAAATGGAATTTATTTAGCATGTATAGTTTTTAGCCTGATTCTAGCTGTAATCAAATGGAATTTATTTTAGCATAACTAGATTTTAATCTAATTATGGATGTAATCAATTGGTGTTTAGTTTGCATTAATAGCATTTTATTCTTATACTAGATGTAACCCAATGGAATCATGTAGCATTAATAGTTTTTACTATGATACTAAATATAAATCAACTGAAATTTAGTTAGCATTAATAGTTTTTGTTTGATACTAAGTTTCACATAATACTAATATCACAAGGTATGATGATATTACCTGAAAATATCAACATTTTTTAAAACATGAATTAAAATAAGTTATGAAAATGGAAAGAATATACTTATGGTTCTAGTTTAAAATGTATCCTTTGCAACAAAATATACGAATTATACAGATTTTATAAAATTTAAGACGCAAACGTTTGTGGAAACCATGAAATCTGTCAAAGACAGTCGCATAATTAAAGATAACAAGTGGAAAAAATTTTTCATGTTGGCAAAACATTGCACAGAGGTTAAAAAGATGGTTAGTTTTTCAGTTTAGTTTTATGTACAGAATTAGTGCCACAAATCAAATTTTGAACAAAAATCTACTTCATTCAAGATGACAAGATGTTGTTTTGAAAAGATGGAAAAAAATATTTAGCACGTCGTTTATAACTGTCCAGTTACTGACGAGGTCTGGAAATAATTTGTTTTATGGATCAGAATTTATGTTCTAAATATTATAGATGTTTGATACAATTTTATACTGGAGTTGATAGTTTTGATGGGTTTAATAATTTCCTACTTATGCTTGCAAAATATCCGTGTGCGTCAGACAATTCTACATTTATTGATTATAAACAGTTTGTTTTATACTTCAATATACAAACCAGTAATACTGCGCACCTCTACCCGCAACTGATTCGTAATTTTACAGCCGGCCGCAAAATTGACAAAGATATATTACAGTCAAGATACGGGAAAATCAAACAAAGTGCATTGAACGAAAGTTTCCACCGTTGATCAAACCCAAACGCGAGGTGAAGGAAGTCGTGGCGATGATGAGAAGAACAAGATGAAACTGAATGTTTGCAAGGGACGTTTGGTATAATAAAGGACCAATAAAGAAACGCTTAAGAATATTCCAAAAAGAAAAAATTCGGGGTATAAGTCACAGTTGAAAAAAGACCATCAAATCTTTATTTAAGACGCTTTCGCGAGAATCCGTGAAAGATATTTGAATTTCGCTAGTGTTTCAACCATTCAGGTGGAAAGAATGCATGTTGAAGCCATCAAAGAAGATTTATCCTCTCACACATGTTCAATGGACCAAGTGGGGTATTTAAGGAGTTTGTTAGAAAGTCACGACTTCGGACCAAGGATAATGCGAGTGTTCTTGTTAGAAAAGTGTCTTGGCTATGTCAAACTGGGGTGTAGGCTATGTCTGATTGGGGTTTAGAACAAAACTGATGAATTATGGAAACAATTTATACACTGGAATTGATTCCATCTAGTCCACCGTTGTACAACATTCGTCACCACTATACCTCAATATTTCTATACCATTTTTTTTATAAATGCTTACGTGAAAAAGAATTATGAACCTTGACGATCATACAAACCTGAATATGAACAATCATACAAAATTGAATCCAAATCTTTTTAAAAATCCTAAGACACATCAGTATAGAAGACTCCAATAAGCGGATAAACAGGCAGACGCGGTAATCCCAGAAATGCATCGATAATCACCTAAGCAACCTGCACTCACACAGAAACAAAGAAAGAGCTAATGTGCCCACACAACGTGCACCTACATACCAGTCAAAACGCGTATCACCCAAAGAAAGACCTTTTGTATCCACACTTCTACTGGAACAATAATTTCATCCAATTCCGTCTGACGAAGAAACCCAATGGCTAAGAGAACAAAAATAAATAATGAGGTTAATAGAATAACGATAAAGGAAAAGAGAAGACTTTGTCGGACTACGTGATCTTCCACGTCATGCCGATCGGTTGGAAACACACGTGGGATCGGGTCGAGCGAGAAACATCCCACCGATATCATTAATGAGGGTACATCGATTTGTTCGCGGGTGCTTACTAATGACATCAGAGACCAGGTGACGTTTCTTGAATTGTTGCGTGAACTTGTTAAAGACATCGATGAGAACGAGATGAATTCTGATACACTTCCTGTTTTATGTGAAATGATTTTTGCAGTGCGGAATGTTTTTGCAACCATAACTGCGAGCTTTGCTTCGATGATTACGATCTCATCATCGAAACCAAAATTTGATGTGAATTTTCATACAATAAATCACCGCGGTAGAAGGCCTCACTCAAGATCGCAATGGCATCGTTGTACGTTTATCGCACTTGGTCACGGTCATTTTGTGGATTCCACGCGCATAACTAGTTCGTGCTTTTGCTTGAGGTCGTTTGATAAGGTACTTGGCGTATTGTTTGTCTTTCCTCAGGCCAATACAAGACTGAATCATTCAATGAAGAGATCTGAAGGATGCTCGCATTGGTGACAAAACGCGATCACAAAATTAGCTTACTCGCACATGACCTTAATCTCAGATCTGCTATTTCCATCGAATCTCAATAGACGCACACTCAAGAGGCGATATTCAGCGTCAGAAAAAAAATAGCCAACATGGTTTCAGAGCACCAAAACATGTGTTCCTGGCTTTTGAAAATATGGATTAAGAAAATAAGTAACACAAACAGGGCTATGATATTTGACAAAGTAGGAGCGTCTGAGGTCTGTGTGCGGTTAAACTGCAATCAGACATCGTGCGAAGAAATTTTATTGAACTTTGACGACAATCAAGTCGCACTTTCATACATGGATCGGCGTCAAAACGTTGATACAAGTCTAAAGATTTTTCAGCACAACTTCCGTAATTTGTACCCGATTTATTACTTTTATTGGAACACCTGGAGTAGTTTGAGCAGTTTATGTTTGACGTTTACTTTTATACAAGTGTAGGTGGGTCCATTCTCTTCAACAATACTGACACAGCTCTCTCTGTCACAGGTGGTTATAGATGCCTTGCTGTAATTTTCCAATATAGGTTTTTGTTGTTGGAGGGCACATGTAGTCGAATGAAGTCCTTAACGCACGTACAAGAAAATTCAAAGTAACTAAACATGTTACATTTTCATTTTCAAATAATAAAGTTCTATCACGATGGTCAGGTTGGCCTTAGCCCAAAGCAGCTTGTGAAAATAAAGAGCAAAATACGAAACGATTGCAAGGATACATTTTGTCTTTTACGGGCATAGTTAACAGGAATCCTGCCAAACGAAAGAACACCTGGGTGACATTAAAAGTATCCATGTCAGAGGCGACATAAACTCAAAAGACCAGTGAAATATTTATTTTCCTAGCAGCCATTCCAGCGCTGTTAGTATAGTGGCTGCTTTAGGGGCTGTCTGAACTGCAACCAGGATAGACGGATAAAATAAGCCCCACACCTGAATGATATTGAATGATGATTTAGTGGCTGTTATCGCCTATTTGTTAAAACCAGCCAAATGATGCAGTCGATTTTGTCTGCACAAATCGGTGTACAATTTATACACTTACTGACATTTCTCGCGGTTGTTGAGCTACCGTCGGTCGAAGGGTTCTTTTGGCGATATGTACATAATATTTCCAGACCAAATCCTATGTTTGGCAACCCGTAAATCGACGCAGAATAGCACAACCATCTGTCTTGTGACCATCTTAAATTTCGCGCTAGATATGGCTATCACCAAATTTGAGTAAGTATCAAAACTATACACCGGTATGTTCTGGAAAGATTTGTAGGCAACACAATTGCACATGTTTAATAAACAGGTCACATTAGATCCATGTATCGCTCATCAGTTTCAACACAGATTTGGGGCGGTGATTTATCGGACTACATCTGAAAGTGGCGGCTGGAGGCGGAGCCTTTCAAAAATAAAGGAAAATGTCATTGGTTAGAGTGAAATTGGAGTGAAAGGCTCCCGAGTGGAAGTGGTCTTAGGTTACAGCTTCGCCATTGACGCACCCACTTACTAATTTTGATTTATTCGCTATAGCTAATTTAATCAAACATTTCCGACTAGTGGTCGACTTGTTTTCAATTTTCTTGAAAATAGTTTAGATAAACCCAAATGTTACATCTCTATACTTAAAAATAACCGAAATTAAATGCTGGTGTGGTAAAATTATGGCACTGAATAATGATCTGGGCATCTTCGTTTGTTATCACCAGTTTCACGTATTGACAGACCGGGCGATATTGTTTTAAAGTTTTTTTTTTTACATTTACAGTACCAGCATCATTAGTCGCCGGAGATGAATTCAGTTCGAAGTTCGTGTACATAATGCCCTTGGCGTTTGCACTTAAGAATAGAATGATCATTACATATAAGAGATAGATTCTGACTGCGGTGATGAGGTTGCGGAATTTGATGGCAAGGTGGTGGATCCGGCGGTGTCGATTACGCGAGTACGTGCGCGCACGCGTGTGTGTTTTGGATTTTTAACGTAGCTTTGACAATTATTCAGTCATATCGCTGCGATGTCTGCAGTGTCAGTTTCGAGTGATACCTAGCACTGGGAAATCATGCCGCAGACATGTAGCATGATGTCCTACCCAGTCACATTATCCTGACACCAGGCTGACCAGTTATTACACTAACTTTTTAATGCTGAGCGTCAAGCGAGACAGCTGCTAGTACCAATTTTATAAGTTTTTGGTGTGATTCGGCCGGGGTTCGAACCCGCGACCTTTCGCTTCCAATTCTTTAACCACTAGGCCAACGATTCCAATTACGTTCCATTTGTCCATTCATATATGCAGGAAAACGGCGTCAATAGACTTTTGTATATAGTAAAATATAATTTTATTAAAAGTCCAAATAAAAATAGATAATTTGTCAGCAGCTGTTCACCTCGGATTTGAAATGAAAACACTTGCAAGAGCAACACATCGTAACGGTGAGACGCATTAGTCGGTTCCCGGTAATATATGTTTCGCTAAACCAATACCGAAAACTACCTGAATCATAGTTATGAAATAGACAATTTCTCTCGTACGGACGCTATTATTGTGCTATTATAGATAACTCTCTCTCTCTCTCTCTCTCTCTCTCTCTCTCTCTCTCTCTCTCTCTCTCTCTCTCTCTCTCTCTCTCTCTCTCTCTCTCTCTCTCTCTCTCTCTCTCTTACAGACACTATTTATGTGCTGTTAAAGGTGTGGGTTTGCAGCTCTGATATGCTTAGGATTGTGCACGTTTTCAGTGTAATTCGCCAATGCAAAGATATTGTCAATTTAAATTACCTTACGCCAGACGACTGATCGCTTCGTCTACTAAATCACGTGACTTAACCTCCGACAAATGGGTCTAGGACATTTCACCTCGACATTTTCCCTCCGGACACCTCCCGACATCCCCCCGGACTTTTCCCTTTTCTTCCCCCCCCCCTCCATCGGATAGGACTTCCCCTCCCCGTCATCCCCCTCATGATCTTAAAACTTAATTAATTTAATACGACATTTTGCCAATAAAATATAAAATTTTATATTAAGTTATGGTAAAAGAAAAAGGTTATTTGAAATAAATCTCAGTAGTGTTAAACAACGTTAACATTTTCATATATTAAAAATGAATTGTTTAAATGTTAATGTTGTAAAAAATTGCTTTTAAGTATTCTATGATATACTTGTCGAAGTCAGTGACGGTTCACAATTCTCGAAGAACAGTCTTTGTACTTCTTTGGTTATTACATCATAATCTGCACTGTACTGGAACAAGTATAACTAATTGAACGACGGCTAATCCATCTGTTGTTTATCTCCAATACCAATAATGCACTATAAATAAAGGTTAGACTCAAGCCACATCCACATACTTCAAAGAAACCTCCGTTCCACATTCAGTAAAAGCACTACCAATCGATTGACAAATAGACGATGCCCATGTTTGTTATAACTAACAATGCTTAAAAATGGGTGTGAATTGATGTTCACAGCTCAAATGTTGTGTCAAGCTACCCTTAAGATCCATGTGTGTGTGTGTGTGTGTGTGTGTGTGTGTGTGTGTGTGTGTGTGAGAGAGATCAGGAAAGTAGATATTTTACATTTAATAAAGCATTTATTTCAGGTGACAACAGTCATACCTGTGCACTAATGGTGATGCGGGATACGAGTATACATTAAAGCTAAATGTTACTATATATAAATAAAGTTGTATAAAGATAATTGGGGGAGAATGACTGGGGAGAGTCCTATCTGATGGGGGAGGAGTCCAGGGAGTAAATGTCCGAAAGGGAAATGTCAGGGGGGGTCCGGGGGGAAAAAAAAAATGTCCTAATACTCCGACAAACATGCAGTAGGCTATGTGACAAAGAAATGTTTCAGTTTACGTAATATATTTATTTAATACGATTTGTATCATTCTGAAAAATATAAAATTACGAAGTTGCATTAATTGTACTTCAGTAGACAACATTTATGTATGTTGTTCAAATTCGTACATTAATAACCTAACTGTTTTATTTCAGTTAATAATAAAAATCAGTTGTAATACTGTTTAAGAACTTATTGATTAGAAAGAATATTTGCTCCAAAAAGATGCTGGTGTATTTAGCATATAATCTTATCCTTGTCAATTTTATCTGACTTATGTTTGTTCTGCCTTGGAAGTATATATATTTAAAATAAAGAACAAAATCGTAAATAATTACTGTTTAGAAGTTTACTGTTGTATATATTCTTAAGGTCTACCAACGTAGGATGGAATTTTTATCAATGATGTCTGTTGATGTAAACATGTAAATGTGTCTGAAAGATCGAGACGATAAATAATTTATTTTGGAACAAGCCAAAATTAAACTGTAAATTTTCAAACTTTAAAATATTGCAACGTTGGGTTCAGTGCTTCCTATACAAGAATAAAAGAATATATATCAAAATCTGAATGTTAGGGGTTTCTCCACCTATATTCTTGAAAAGTTAATTTTTACATACATATTTTTCAATATCTTGTTTGATATTTTTCAAAGCTATCAACGGGACATACTTTTATGCAAACAAACACGTTATAATTGCCATCAACTATGTCTTTATTCAGCTGATCGTACACGCGACAATTAATTATTCATCGAAGTTTCGCCTGTGTTTCGGGAAAGGAATACAAATAATTCCATTTAGACAATCTGGATATTGACCGTCAGAATTACAAGACTTGTTTTCACTGTTATCAATCGAGAAATCAACAAATCTGTTCAAAATTGTAAATACATATTCATTGCTATTACAAATAGTTTGGCAGAGAAAAATGGTGGACGTAATTAATGCCTGGGGGTGTAAGTAAATTACGCACGTTGATTGGTTAAATGATCCGTTGATTAGTTAAATGATCCAGCGTGATTGACAAGTGGCAATAGGTCATTTCTCACTCTTGTTCAACAAGATACAAGAGAAGCAACTCAATACTTTCCAACCGAGTCCAATACATATTATCCCCCTTTTCCCATCATTGATGTGTGTGAGAACGTATAAAAAGTTATGAATACAGATAGTTTTATTATTATTTTTATTATGTATAGTGCACATTTTAAAAAAAAAATATATTTTACTTTGATATAATATTGACAAAAAAATTAACTCTGATGTAGGCTATAATTCGGAATAACCTCGGATATTTCTGCGAAACAGGTAGGAACTACGCAAACAAACATTGTTTTGGCGGGAGTTCAAGCAAGTGATATCAACTATTATTTTTTCGTCGTCAGTATGATGATGAAAGGTATTTAATATAGTATATATGAAGTGTAATTCGTTCCTGCTCTACCAGTTTAATCAGCAAACGTCCCTATAACATATTCGGCTCTTGATGGCTCACAGCAAAGTCGGGTCTTACCCTTGATGATGTATAGCTTCTTAACATTTTTTTTTATTAAACAATAACATAGGAAACAGTATTTGATTCTGTGCAAAGTTTGTATTTTTATTTTTTAAATCAAGAACGGACGTTTTAAACTCATGATACTGGAAAATATTTACTGTTATTTCGGATATAAAGAAAGTGCGATTCGAATCAGATTTAAAATAACGAGTAGTGGAGAAAATATGTACTACCATAAAGTTAATTAACAGCAGCAGGACAAGGAGAGTGTCAAATAGATTATGCAGTATGTAATTAAGAAAAGAAACAACTCTTAAACATGAAACATGTAATTCACATTGTTATTGTATAAATAGTAGACTGAATGGTATGGTTAACAGACCAGATCTAAAATTGTATCTTAGGTTTATAAATATGGTACTTTTATGAAGGTCAAAGCATAGTTTTCAGTTATAATCAATCAGCATTTGTAAGTATGAGTGTATGCCCAATACAAAAACCAAATATTATGAAAAGCTTGTCTTCATTCATTTATGTTTTGTTCATGTGAAATATGAAAGATCAGTGGGGGTGGGGATCCTACAAAGAATGGTGGCTGACAAATTTTTGTTACCCATCAAAAAACCTGCATTATGGAATTTGATGCTTCTATGAAGAAGCAAAAAATTTCTCATAAAAGATATGGATTTTTAAGAAACTCATAGATCCACATCCACCAATATAGTAATTCTGATCATAACAAAAGGTGCCCACGACCAGGTTGATTAACGTTGGATGAAATATTGGGTAATAAAATTTGTATTTTTTTTATTATTGGATTAGAGACTTTTTCCATTTTTCTTTTTCCATTGTGTGTGCCCCCCACCCCATGAATCATGAAATGTGAAACAAAATATTAGAGATTTTAGAGTGCTGTCCAGGCTGAATTTTAGTTTAATTAATTTATGATCAAGCATCCGATTCCAAGTGAATGTCCGTGCTTTAAAATGAAATGTCCACAGGGGATTAGTGAGGATCCAGGTGAGTTCCACCTGTTTTTTTTTTTTTAAGAATTACCCATGTAAGTATATCTTATTTCGATGCATTTATTGCGATGCTCACAATATGTCTGTATCGTGTGTTTTGTTTTTGGACTCAAACTCGTGAAATAATTTTCCTTGTCAATTGAAAGTTTGTCTTAATGCTTTTACCAATTCAGCCACTGTCTCACTTAAGAATATACAATGAAATAATTTATATGATCATACGTTTACTGAACAGACAAACATACACCACATATTTAAATCATATAATTTGTTCTCAAGGATTTTTATTTCACGTAAACAGATATAGTTCTAGCAAATAGACAATAATCGAATTACCTGTAAATTCCAGTATCTTAGTGTGTTCAACCACGTGACTAGGTAATATATACATAGCTGGGGATTCCAGCAAGTTATGCACATTGGTAGTTTTAGCACGTTGACGTGATATTGGGCATGGCTAAACTGTTGAGTCAAATTAAGATCCAGGTGGTTCATTGTATCTGGAAATCTCATACAGCTAAATTACTCGACAATGACTGAATACAATTAAAAAGTATCTTCCAGTCCATGATTCTGTTGTTGTTGTTGTTGTTGTTGTTGGGCTTAACGCCATTTTTCAGCACACGATAGGCTATTCATGGCGGCCAGTATTAATGGTGGAGGAAGAAACCGGGAATTCACCGGAAAGAACCACCGACCCACGAGAAGCTACTGGCAAGCTTTCTCACCTATCCACATTCGCTGTATCCTAGACTCGAACCCACGCAGACAGAGGTGAGATGGCAGTGATCCGTAACGGACAGCGTTTTAGGCCACTCGGGGCCCCCATGATTCTGTCAAGTAACAGCTGCAATAATGCCAGGATGCACATGTATTTACAGGGGTACAGAACAGATCATAAAACCAGTCAAACTAGTCATAAAAGCCACTAAAGATCATTCATTGTTGAAATAAACAGCTAAATCAGCCAAAAAAAAATAGCAAAATGCACTAAAAAACCCCAAAAGATTATTCAAGAACTTCCAGCTGGAATAGTTGCTGCTTAACTACGATAAAAGGAAGAAATAGAGGAAGTGATTGATAGAATAGATAAAGCTCGTAATGAAATCGCTGAAGTGAGAAACTTGTGCCAAAACCAGAATCTTCTAAAAACCATCTGCTGAATTTACCTAAGAAGGTCATAAAATACTAATAGTAAACCTTGCAGCTCTTGCCTCAGGATTTTGTAGTCAAATTTGTAGTCGACTATTAGATCCAGAGACCACCTATGTCTAAAAAAGAAATGGACTCTTTTTCTTTTAAAGTTTACACGATATATCTCGGATTAGTGGTGAATATAAGCCTTTATTTGAAAAATATGAGAAACGGGTCAAAGAAGCTAGAAAATCCTCATCACTTGGTGATATATTATCACTCAGATCACAATTTGTACAGCCTCATAGAGGAAGAAGAACCATCTAATAGAGGAACCAGAAGTGGCCTTGCCACTTGCAATAGACATCATAAAAAATATGGCAGTAATGTGATTGTTGAATCACTAGTGATTTTGGATAAAGTCTGTCCCAATAACATTCTCACCAACGTTTATAGACTAGAAACTCTGACTTGTGAAAGATGAACTAGCAGCAATTTCATTAAAGTCATCAATGAAGCAGCTGCTATTTGTCAGCGTTTCTTTACTGGTGTGGTCATGGACATTGGCATCTATCAGATAGATTAAATTACTGACATTTACTACACCCAATGCATACCTTAAAGCATCAGTGTCATAAATTCATATTACCAGTTTATAAAATGATCTGCAGAGATGGACTGGGCAATGTTGCCCAAGGTTGTTTAGGTTGTTTTTTTTTAGAAGGCTGGCCCCAAAAGCTATTCCAATTGTAAAACAATTAGGTATGAAAGCCATCAAAGTTGTGATAAGGCTTTTGGCACTGTTGGTTTATCTTGCTGGTAAAGCATTTTCTGCAAAGACACACTCTCCTGATTAGTATGATGAAAACCACAGCAGAATGTGAAGGATTCTGGTGCAAGTATTCCAGTAAAACTGCCCAGCACTGAAGTGATGCCACCAGATGTCAGCAAAATAATAAATCAAGCAGCAAATGAGTGGTTGAAAGTATTAGCTGCAATGCCATCACTGACAAAACAAGGCGTAGCTGAGATAAGTAAAACCCCACATGGTTGCATACCTAATAACAGGGAGAGTTCTGGCCCGTCATCAGTATTAGAGAGTCATTTAGATAAAAAAAAATTTATATTAAAAATGTTAAAGTGTGTACCTGGTCCAGCATTTGACATGGACATCCCAGTATTCAAGGATGAGTCTGTGATTATCAATATTATTCTTATGAAGCACAAAAACCAGACTAGTGTGGATGAATCGAATTACAAGTCCAAGATACATCAAGGTATTTCTTGCCAGCCAAGGCATTTATTGAAGTTTATGGTGAAAAATGATGATGCCATATATGCAGTAAATGAATGATGTATTTTTGTTAACAACAGTAATATGCCATTTTTTAACAGTGCCATATATATCATTAATGGTAAGAGAAATCAAAACATGCCTCGAAAATGTTAATGTTGCTATGACAATTAACAGTCTTGCAAGATACAGCGATGACTTTTCATGGTCCACTGGTATGTCCATCGCATTTCACAAAGGACATTACTGACCATCCGGACAATAGGCTGCAGCTCATGGTACAGCTAGAGCTGGAATGATACCTTGACCAGCAGCTGCTTTCGATTCACTACAGAGTGTTAATCCCAATTCAACCTCAGATTTGCTGCATGTGGATCTCAGGTGGATTTTCATGTGTGATACAATAAATACTGCTATGAGGGACCATGTGTTATTTCTGACCACAATCATAATACACAGATCGATTTTATTATATAACCGATCTGTTATGAGTGACCACCAGCTGAGTTCGAACAGCAACTGTAATGTCTTGGCAAAATATGCATTTTGACATTGCTTTGCATGACCACATTGGAAAAACGAGGATACACTCCTCTGACCTTTTTTTTTTATCCCTGTTAAGAACGACTGTTCATACCATTTTAAATTTGAAAAAAATAAAAACAATTGGCTGGCTACTGATGTCTGAATTTTTTTTAGCTATGTGTTTTATAGTTTCAGTCATAAACCAGGCTAAAGTATATGTAGATTATTTCCTAGTCTGGTTTTCTGCTTCCTATGCTCCCTATGTTGTTGTCTGTTATTTGTATAGGGGTGAGGAATGCAGGGAGCATACAAAGTAGGAAACCAGACTAATTATTCTTGCACTTAGCTTGCTTTCCAGCCTTCCTAGGATCCCTATGAACCATATAGCAAGAATGACAGACACCACTGACCTATATGTAGTCAATTGTTACAATGACCACCTGATTACTGTCCATTGTTCAGATAAAAAACAAACATAAAAGGAATATTAATAAAAAGGATTGTTGCTACTGGTCATAGATACTACAGTCCATAATCCAGGCTAATGTACATGTGACAAATTGCTTTTTGTAGTGCCAAAGTTGACATAGTGGTCCCATATATTGTTTGCCTTGTTAATCTGTATTGCAGGGGGTGAATGAGGTCATATTCTATTAAGTCAGCAAGAGAGAATCATTTGTGTGATTGATTGGTAGTGTTCAAGACTTGTGGTGTTTGTTGTTTTTCTCCCCTTGTTAAGTGATTACATCCCAATCACAAAGCTGTCATCTATTCAAGTTGGTGTTACCCAGTTACACACTTGGCTTTTAGAGTTAATCCCTGCATGTCATCTTTGAATGAAGCTGTTGACTTTTGTTTTTGAGTAAATGGTCTTGTTTCTAGATGAGATAATTGTTTCTTTTTATTTCATTATTTGTTAGATAAGCAGTGCACCTATATAGATGTCATATTTTCCCACAGCCCAGTCAAAACTGTCTTTACCTTTGATATTACAACTGAGCACTAATAATTGTAACACTTAAAACCTTAATAGCAATGGATGAACCTCCAACTAAAAAGAGACAAATTTTAAGGCTAGAGAATATTATTATAACTGAAAGAAGTGAAAAGGAGCAGACCTAGGGGTCACAATACCAGGTGAAGTGGGTGAAAAAGTCGCCAGAGAAATGTAAACTTTGCCTTCTTCTGTTAGGAAAGTGAAAACGACATAGCCCTCTGATTTTTCATAGGTAAAATGGCTGTAGATACGACTTTTGAGATGCCCCCTCAGTGTAGCCAGCCAGTTCTGGCACTGTTGTAACCCAGGGTTTAATGTATTTAGGTGGTATTGATACCAATCAGCTTTTGGCAACAAAGAAATTCTTGTACATTCACATGCAAGTTTTAATAGCTAACTGACCATTAACCATTTCTGGAGCAAGATATCACTGCTCAGTTTCATTAAGCTTGGTCTACTGTAGGCAACTATGATAAAATATACCAAAATTCTGTTTCGAAATTTAAACATCAATTTGCAAATAGTAATTTGCTTTTAAAAAATGTGATCGATGAAGAGCATTTTTTAGTTTATTTCTATTTTTAAAAATGGAGATTTTAACGGGATCTCTGTACATGTGTTGTTTCAAAGAATGTTTGAAATCTTTTTGACTGCAATTTTGCACAAAAAAATTGTAGAAAAAAATAAAATAATGTGGTAGTTTATTAAGCAATTTGACCAACTTGCAATTACAAGATTTTAATCTTTTTACTGCGATCAGTTAAAATTAATTAAAATGTATAGCTTCTACTTTGTGTTTTAAGTCGTATGGCCATTGCATCTCAATTGAAACATATACAACAAGTATGAATAGGGTATGAATAGAATAATTTTTATACCTGTACAAAATGTGTTGATAATAAACATGACATTTTTCATCTTGAAAATAAAATACTGCTTAAAACTGTTAAGCATACTGAGAAATAAAGCACATAATTAAGATAATGCAGCTCTATATTTATATTACATGTTTTGCTTTCTCACTGTTTAGCTTTCACTTTTCCCCTGTTCTGACCCAAAATATAAGTTACTTCTGAAAATTTAAGATCTGATTTGCTGATGTGCTTTGGCTCAGTAGTGGATAATCTCTTTTGTTCTCATTCAAAAAACTAGTCTCTGGTCTTGTTTGGTTCTAGTATTGTTAATCTCTCAATTGCACTCCTGGTTAAGTTAATAATGATTTTATCTCATTCCATAATTTTCTTGAGCAATTTTTGACCTTGGGAAAGCTGTTTTTTCCAAGTTAGAATAAAATACTGTTCTTGCATTTTGCAACTGTAGAATTAGTCATTGCTGGTATAACATACTTTCTCTAATATAATATAACTCTCTTCTAATTAGAAAAATATGATGTACTATAATTATGCCAGTGGCAAAAATTACCTGCAAATGGTTAAATATTGGATCAGTAGACATGCCAACCCTTTTTGGCATGTAAATTGCACTCCTTTCTAGTCTTATTTCTGATCAAGGAAATGTAAAAGCTATCTAACATGAAGTTCATGTAAAAGCTATCCTGGCAGGCCTGATAAAAAGAAAATGACAAAGGGATTTAGACCAGAACAGGATTGTTGGTGGAGCATAGAGTTTTAGGGCTCTGCATGTTGAAGAAATGATAAAGAAAGTAGAACTTGTGTACTTCCATGATTCCAACCCCAAATTTTTGGAAATCTTTTCCAGTTTTACTTTATTTATACATGCCAAGTTTTCTGATACCAAATCAGGGTGATCAGTCTTAACACTGTTTTGGGAGATTTTGTTCAAATCAGGGAGATTAGCCTAATGACCATTTTTGTCATAAAGTGCATATCATGCAAAAGTAAATTAACTACAATGAATTATAGTTACTCAAATGTATTATTTTTCTTATGTTATTTGTTTGACCAATCACTGGTGAACTTACATATTTCTTTTTTTCAATGGTATATATTCCGTGTTTCTATTAGTGCACATTTCAACATCGTACCAAAATTATTATATTTGAAAGAGTTCAAGAACTATTTTATATTTGTCAGGTTGCCTGCAAATTACTATACATGACACATTGCTAATTATTGATATATTGATGAATAAAACAACTTAAAATAAATGCATCAGCACATGTTGTGCACTATGATTGGATTGACTGACAGATTATGAGTCATAAACAGTGGATGGAATGTTGTTTAAGCTGGAAATTCTTATGCTTTGCAGATGTCTTTATAGCTGGAAATGTTTATGATTGGCATGTGTTGTTTTAGCTTGAAATACCTACCCTTAGGAAATGTGTGATTTCATGGAGTTTTTGTCAGATTGGTAAATCCAATGATTGGGGCCAAAAAGACTACCTAATAATCTGCAAGACTTGGCATGTAGGATCTTGCATCTGATAATAGAAGTTACTATATATATTATGATAGACTTTAGCATTATGAATACTGAATTATCTTATAATCTCCTAGTAACACTTACATACTCATGATATCTCCTCCCCAATGCTGTAATTTCTGCCAATTTTACATGCAGTGGAAGCTTATATGGCAGAATTGTAACAGAGTATTGGAAGCTCTTTTAAAATTGCCCTGTTCTTGGTTTTGGTGGCTGAAATTAGGCTTGCATAAATCCTGAAGACACTCAGGTGCAGTTTGATATAGACATTTATATCAAAGAATTTCCTTGAGAGAATCAATTCTTTCATATATTTTAAACTGTTTTAGCACGTTGACGTAAACTGTAAACAATGCTTTTGATGAATAATCAATAGATGCCTCTAAACCTTTTCTCAAGGTTATAAATCTTCTGATTGTTTGAAGTAAAGTAGTTTTGGATGACAGTACTTTACCAAGCTTGTCAATGTAATACATGTTTACATTGTAAATTATTGTCTAAAGACGACCTTGAAGCTTTTCATGGTTTAAATTTTCTGACTGATTATTATATGATATAATTTTCAGTTCTGTAATTTATGTAGTTTTTGTGATGTCACACAAATCATGCATTTTATTTTACCATCATTAATTACCTTCAGATTTCTTCTGTGCCTTTCTTAAACTATAAGGCAAAAAAGATATATATATATATATATATATATATATATATATATATATATATATATATATATATATTACCAGTATGTTGGGCCCCCAGTGGCTGAGTGGTCTAAAGCGCTGTCAGTTATGAATCACTGCCATCTCACCTCTATCTTCGTGGGTTCGATTCTAGGATTCATCGAATGTGGATATGTGAGAAAGCTTGCCAGTAGCTTCTCGTGGGTCGGTGGTTCTTTCCGGTGATTTCCCGGTTTCTTCCTCCACCATTAATACTGGCCGCCATGAATAGCCTATCGTGTGCTGAAAAATGGCGTTAAGCCCAACAACAACAACAACAACAACCAGTATGTTGGCAATCCCTCTCTCATTGCAGACCCTAGAACTTTTTTCTCCCATGGTTAAAAAAAATTAACATTAAATATATATAGTAAATAAAAATAAAACTGACAGACCTACTCTAAATTTAAAACCAATGCAGTAGGACACATATATTTTTTTGGGGGGGGCCTAATAGCATCAAAGTAATCATGTTTGGATAAGTTAAGTATCTGAACGAATCATATACATGTACAAGGATGCATTAACAGAAATAAGAAATATGTATGATCAAGTGTACTGTAGCTAAACCTTGTCAAATACAAATCATCCAAAACAATATAAATGCAGCTGTGATTTACTGAGACTGGAAGTAATACAAAACATCAGTTTTTGTCATTGGATTTAACAGCCCTTTTAACACATTTTTGGCTTTATCACCCTGAGGAAATGAGTTCAAGTCTTTCTCAAGCAGAGTTAAAGCAAAAAAAAAAATAAAACATTGACACCTGGAGCTAGTTTGAATCTGGATTGGTCCCCTACCATGTTCAGAAGGATTTGAGTTGTCTGATGGGTTTGAAAAAGAAAAATAAAACTTCAATATGATGTCTAGATGAAATGAGGTATTTTTGTTTTTCAATTCATGAAGGACATGTGTAAATTAATAAAATTGATCCTCCTCACATGGTTTCTATTTGTAAGTCCCTCCACTTGTGAGGTTTGTCTGCTTGCTTGTGTCAAAAGCTGCCATCTTGGTGTATAAAGCAAAGTACTTGACCTATAACACTATAATTAGCACTTTTTCTACATGAATAAAAAGAACTGGCCCTGGTCCTGACTTGGTAATCCACGGATTAAAAATGTAGTGTGATACATGTACCTATACCATTGTTTGACAGTTAATTTAAGCTGTTGGATTAGTGATTTATAGTCTTCCCTACAGAGTGGGTCTCTTGATATACCAAGTGTTTCTGGAATTGTGAGGCATCCACTGTACTATGACACTAACAAATTCTGGACTTGATGCTGCTAGTTTTACTGATTGCTATTACAAAAAAGACTGATACCTTTCCAATTTCATTTGTTTTCAACTTGAGAAATGTGGAGATATTTGCACCATTAGGAAAAGGAAACTACTGGGTACTGGTTTACATCAGGTTCTGGAGAAGAATTGCTCTTAGTGGAATCCAATCCAATAGTTTAGTGGATGAGTAAGTTTTTTTTTTTTTGAAGGCTATTTTGAGAGATAAATACAGAATTTTTTTTCTTTTAATTTAAATTGTAGTAATTTCAACTTTGTGGAAGACAGTGGTAAAATGACCTTGTTGGGCAAGTGGATTTTGAATCAGGGAAATGATGGCCTTGTTGGGCAAGTGGATTTAGAATAAGGGAGAATATGACATTGTTGGGCAAGTGAATTTTGAGTTAATGAGAATATATACTTGTCGGGTAAGTGGATTTTGAGTTTGGGAAAATGTGTTATTGGGCAAGTGGATTTCAGTTAGGGAGATATTGCCTTGTTGGGCAAGTGGATTTTGAGTCAGGGAAAATATGCCTTGTTGGGCAAGTGGATTTTGAGTCAGGGAAAATATACCTAGTTGGGCAAGTGGATTTTGAGTCAGGGAAAATATGCCTTGTTGGGCAAGTGGATTTTGAGTCTGGGAAAATATGCCTTGTTGGGAAAGTAGAGTTTTAGTCAGGGGGGGGTTGATGTTTCAAAAATAAAGGCCACTTGTGTCTGAAAAAATTTCTTTGAGCACTAATAAGGACACATTAAGGTATTTAACTTTATTATTGAAATCAATTATGGAAGATGTGAAATAATGTTTATTCAAAACTGTTGAATTTTTTTTCTACATCTAGCTCATGTTTTCATTAGGATTTCAGAAGTTCCACCCCCCCACCCCCGGCTCATGAACAGGCTTTGGTGTCTTAAGCAGTTAGAGCATTTGCCTCAGATGTGGGAGGTGTAACTGGGTTGGATTTCGGATTTATAAGAGAACACTTTTGATGGTGATATACGACTACAATGTTTATTGATGAATGACTTGGATGATAAAATAATTATGAATAATATGTGTGTGTACAAGATCTAAATATTGGACTGATTAACATAATCTAATAATGCAACAACTATAAATACAAATAAATGACCTTATACAGTACAAAGACAAAGGTTAATGATTCACAGTAATTTTGCACAACGAAAAGAATGACATGTTTTACTTAAATAGTAACAATGATGAACTTTACTCTTATAGTAAAATATATTCACTCAAATAGTGAAAAATAAGGTACTTAACTCAAATAGTAATATGATGAAAACAAAGGGACAGATATCATTCAAAATATCTTTACAGTCCCAAAACACTCAGTATAACAAACCCCAAAACTAGCCCACAGCTAAAAGATTGCATGCATGGAGTAACACAAAACACTAACACACTAGTCTACCAGTCACACTGGTCAATCAAGCAGTCAGCATTTCAGGTAGTCACTGACTACCATTCAATTCCTTGGTCAATCAAACAACCCCACCAATTTGGTCAGCAACACCAATCACCAGCTACTTGACCAGCAATACACTGTTCACTCAGCTCTATGGCTTCTGTGGTCAACTACTATGGTCAGTTCTACAGCTGGCACCTTGTTGACTCTGATCAGCTGAAAATAAATCTAACACTGTACTATGTATGACACGGGCATTTACAAAAAAAACTTCATGACCTTATGTATGGTAAGCTATAATTACATTGTCCACACAACATTACAAAGCAATAAGCCGGTTCAGAAGTGAACCTACCTGTGTCCGTTAAGAATCCTATGGTACTAAATGTTTCTTAAAAATGCAACTTTATATATTGCTAATATAAAACTCTTGCTAAGTCACAAACAAGAATAACAATTATTTGCATTATACTATGTAAACCAAAGTTACATAGAAAATAAATGTGGTACTACAATGCTTATAACTTAAAGTATATACATAAGAAATTAATAAATGACAAGACATTCCATAATGTAAAGATTTAGTCTTATAGTAAGGCATATTACACAGACGATGCAACCCTTCTGTGCACTTGATGTATTTGGTTGTTCCCATCTAAAGCACTTCACACGTGTGGTATAGGATGCACCGAACTCACTGTTTCAATGAACAATATACATAAATCACCCTCAGGTTTTGTACACCAAACAAAACGAAACCTGAGTACATGTATTTAATAAATAAAGTGATTTATACAATTCACTGACAGGAGATTGTAGGTTTGAACCACTGCCAAGTCATACCAAAGACTTATAAACATGGTACTGGCCTAACTTGGTGCTTAGCAGTTAGTGTTAGGACTGGTCAGCTTGATTTCAGGATAATAAGACTGGGTCATACATAATGTTGCATGTCTGCGGCATGATACCATTGCTGGACTTCACTTTAAACTGCCACATTGTAGACATTGCAGGGATATGACTGAAAAATTGTTATTGCTACATTAAAAATCTAAATCACACACATACACACACACACACACACACAAACAAACAAACAATCACAAGTGCATAAATAGAAGTTAAATTATAGGAGTTGAATTCACTTAGACCCACAGTTTAGGCATGTATCACCATCAAACATTGTATATAATATATAAAATTTGCTATTTAAGGTAGCATTGATTAACCTTTCCCCAGTACTCCACTTAATATATTTGTCAAATATAATGAAACTTTTAAAATGATAGTAAAAAAGTTAAAATTGGGATTCTTATCTCGATATGACATCGTACATGTTTAGCTCAACGTGATGAAAAATGATATTAAACCCACAAAATCAAAAACTAAAACCTTGAATGTTTAAAGTTCTTTTATCCTAAATTTGCTGAAAAGCTCCTTGAATTTATCTGAGGATAATTATATATCATTAAAAAAGAATATGAAGATATCATTTTTAATTTGGAATTTTGTTTTTTTTATATTTTTTCTAAAAATAATAAATACATTTCATGCATATACTGAAATTGAGTGGAGAAAATGTCAGTACATGGGTAATTACCTGATAGATTAGTGTATCTTAAATGTTGTATCGACCTTTTTCTTTTTTAGCCTATGTATTCAGTGGTAAAACAAAAGAAAAGAAAGATCCTTTTCTTTAGCTAACTTTATGTCTTGACAACTTTAGGAAGCCCTTAAAATTTTTTTAAAAGACCTTGAAAAACAACTCCAGGTTTGATGAATCATGAGATTTTGTTTCCTTTCAGACTTTAGTCCCCAAGCTGATTTTCTAATCAGAAACTACTTCAGTACTTTGTGTTTAAGATTTTGTTTTATTTTATAAAGTTTTCTTTTCTTGTGAAGGATCTTGTATTTATCATATAATGCAGGTGACAGTAGTGCATTCCTATTCAGGGGAGGTGATCCTACTGGGTGAAACCAACTTCAGGCCGCACTTCATTGGTGCCAGAAATGTAAATTACCAAAGCTATGAACTATTAAAAGTTAGTGGAATGTATAGAAATTAAGCATTATAAATTCAAATCACAGTGCAGGAAGCTCAAAATTGCTGATAATAATCATAGACACTCATGTTGTGGATCTAATTTCTATTATAAATATTCACTTTTCCAGCAATATACTTTAGGTAGATTGTATGGCTTGCTACCATTTCATCATGAAGTAAATGAACAATGGACACAGTTATTTTAGCATACGTAGAAATTATAGAAAATTATGCAGTAGTCTGACTTGACTGTTGAAGAGCATATAATGCTGGCAAAGTGGATATTTGTTAAACTTGCCATAGATTTATTTGGAAAAACAAAAAGACAGGTAAAGGTATTTGTGCCCCTTCTTTCACTTTTGACCTGATAGGTGTTGCTTTACCCTATTCTTGATTTCAGGAATGAGTGCTGCTGCATTATTAGATGAAGCACTACATATTTACCATCCACAATTTCCTTTTGAAAATAAGTTTAATCTGGTATACAGACAATTTCATACATATGTTCAGTGATATTTTTCAAATTATTTTAATTTTACTCACTTATTTGATGGGATTATCATTGTTTATTTCAGGAGAATACTAATTATCAGCAAATAGGCAAGGATCCATGATGATGTCAGACAGGCTTAGGGGACGTGAAAAATCTAAAAAGATTTTCATCTTATCATCTCTGGAGGAAAATTTGAGAAAAGAATGTGCCAGGAAGATCCATGAATTGGGGGGAGTGCATTTTAATATCAAGGTTTATATTTTTTTAGCTAATTGTACACCAGAAAAGCTTACAGTTGGCCTATTGTTTCCAGTCTGTCCATTGACCATTCATTAGCCCAAGTGTCTTTATAACTACTCCTAAACTAATTGGAGGATCTCAATGATACTTTGTACATAAGTTCATCTCATTGTATAGTTGGCATTCTACACTCTGACATTAATTTTAATGTCAAAGGTCTTGTACACATGATAATACAAACAAATAGGAATGGATTTTATCTTTTTGTGAATGACTCGGATGGATATCTTGAAAGGGTCAAAAGGTCACTGCCATCTCACCTCTGTCTTAGTGTGAATTCAAGACATAGGCTCAGCTAAAGTGGATACATAAGATAGCTTGCCAATAGGTTCTTGGGGGATGGTGGTTCTTCCTGGGATTTTCTCAGGTTCTTCCTCCACCAGTTATACTGGCCACAGTGAATTGCCTGTCTTATGCTGAAATATGGTATTAAATCCTACAACAACAACAACATTACCTTGAATAAAGCCTCTTAAATAAGTCTTATCACCAACCCATATTTTTTTTTTAACAACCCTTAACAAGTGTTATATTTTCACATGTGTAAAGTTGTGTGATCTTCTGTGCATGACATCAGATTTAAAGTCAGGAGCCATAAACACAATTTTTGTTGTACACTTAAAGGTATCTTGTGAACATGTTAATTCAAGTATAGGAAAATAGATTGTTACTGAATTTGGCATATGGAAATTTCTGAAGAGTATTGGATATTTTATTGCAAAAAATCTTAATGGCACACCATTTGCAGACCCCATTCTTTCCATGGATAAATTATGAGGACTGAGCAGGCACAGAATCATTCATTAAAACCTCAAATTTAAACACTTAGCAGTACATGCCTGTTGGAAAACTGAGAGTAGCACACCCAAGGTCTTAATATAGCATTGACTATGTGTGGCTGATGAAGCTTCTGCTGAATTTTGCAGGTTGTTTTCCATTTCAGGGATTCAAAGCTATATGTACCCATATAATATGTGGGAAATTAACAAAGAGTGAGAAATATTTAGGAGGCTGCGCAACAGGGAAGTGGGTTCTCCATCCAGACTACATTCTTAAATCTTACGAGGCAAAAGGTTGGCTGGATGAAGAGAATTTTGAATGGTGTTTAGAAACAGGAGGTGACAAATTCTTGGAAGATGAACTGAAAGCAGCTCCTAGGAGATGGCGATTTCTTTTGGGTAA
The DNA here is from genome assembly GCA_016746295.1 of Potamilus streckersoni. Classification (NCBI taxonomy): domain Eukaryota; kingdom Metazoa; phylum Mollusca; class Bivalvia; order Unionida; family Unionidae; genus Potamilus; species Potamilus streckersoni. The sequence continues at coordinate 849,124 of JAEAOA010001358.1, forward strand.
CAAAGGTGCCTTTGAAGGATGGAAGGTTGCAGTGTTGGCTGGGTCAATCAAAACTCCAGTGTACAGAAGGTAATTTGCAGCAGGTAAAATGAAGGTAAGGCAGACATATTATGTACTTCTGTTACCAATTTAAACCCAGGTGAATAACAATGTGTCTGTTTTTAAGTCATCTATTTATAAGAACAAGTGTGACCTCTCCCATGTCATAAGTAGTGAGAGCATCTGCCTCGGCTGTGGGAGGTCGTGGGTTCGAACCCCAGACAAGTCATGCCAAAGATTTTTAAAAATGGCATAAACAGCTTCCTCACTTGGTACTAAGCATTAAGAGGTTTTTGTTATGACTGGTCATCCTGGTGTCAGGATAATGTGACTGGGTGGGAGATGATGTTACACATCTGCAGCATAATGTCCCAATGCTAGATATCACTATAAACTGCCATGCTGAGGACAGTTATGAGAGTGACTAAACTGAACATCCCATGACAACACAGCCATAAGATTATGTGTACTTAACTTTTTGTATGGATTAAAATTTGAGTCTCGGCTTGAATAAATGTGGCTTTTCATGCAATTCAGGCATTCAATATATCTGCCACTGTGGCCATTTTAAAGAAAGATTATCACTGTTTCTCCAGAATGTGAATGGTCATACCAGCATATGGTTGGCACTGAAGAAATTATTATGCCTTGTTCATTGTAAATGTAATTGGTACCAATCAGACTTTTATTATGATGGCCACACAGTGCCGGGCAAAGTGAGCCTAAGCAATGGAAAGCTATAGAGACCATATTTGGTATAAAATAAATTTGAGACTGAGTTCAGACTTTGAGGCCCTAAGCTGTAGCTTGCTTAGCTTATGCCTAAATCTGGTACTGTTGCCACAATAGCCATGTTTTCAAGGGAAATAAATTATTTTATTAAAATTTACAAAGCTTGTTGGCTTCACTCTTTTCTTTGTTACTTTTGTACGAGCCTAGGCACGTAACAACTCTTTTCCCCCAAGGCAGAAAAAAATCCTGAAATTGGTTTGTGTATCTAATTGAGCCAGTTTAGTTCATTATCTCAAGCATTTAGTACACTATATATACTAATCATTATATATAACATTTTTATTAAAAAAATACATACCTTCCTATCCTATTTTTAAAACCAATGCAGTAAGGAAACATTTTGTTTTTTTCTTTTGGATTTTGCACTTGTTAACTGGGCCCACCCATTTGTTTTGTGCTGTTTACATGTATATATTTAGGCACTTAGTCTTGGAATAATTCTAATTCTGAGCCCACCATTTATACCGGTAACTTTGAACTTAATTTTTGTTCCCAAAGATTCAGTACCATTTGAGACAGTATGGATGTGATATTAATTTGATATTGTTGGCTTAATTGCTATACTCTTTCTAAATATACATATTTTTCTATGTTATTTGTTGGCAGAATATTTTTTTATTATTAACACCAACTTAACCCTTTCATCACTAAGTGACTTTGTAGACATAGAGTCCTCAACACTAAGTAACTTTGGAGTTGTAAAGCAAAATGACTTGTGGACTCTGAAACAACATAACTTTGCCAATGTTAAAGATATCTGGTTGGATTAAGTGTCAAAATCGAGGTTAAAAATCATATTTTATGTCTAATTAAAAAAAACGTGCATATCTATTAGAACTGTTAAAATGCAGATACAAACAGGTAAGACGACAGGTAAAATACAAGTAATTATTTTATTACCTCTTAGAAAACCCAGAAAGTTCTCAAAACTTGTTCAATTAACCCTAGATGTACCTGTGAATAATCACATCAGCAGCACAAGTCTTTCTTTCATGGTGTCCATAATATATAAAATTCTATAAAATGAACCAAAATGATCTCTAAGGCGAGATCTGTCCACACACCTATATTGCTCTGCCACATTTGATCATCACATTGAAATTTGTTAAACGGACAATTTTTTAAAAACTTCATCTGAATAGAATATTTGAAAATATTCCGAAGCTTTCCTGGAGCCATTTAACACTCGGGTGTGCCCAATTCTGTCGAAAAACTGAAACAAATCTCTTTGGTTTTCCGGCTTCGTCCAAACAAAACCACGTGGAGTGTACAATTCCTCTAGTTCAAAACCTTCAAAGTCCTCTTCATCGTAATCACTGTCACCCACAAGTGCATTCCATTGTCTCTCCATACGTCTTCTCTCATTTTCATTCAAATTTACCAGGTTGAAATTATTAAAATCATCCGATAACTCTTCTCTTAAATATCTTCAAATGCCGCCATTTTGGATAAACTTTTCAGCAGTCGGAAAACGTGTTAAAAGTTCCTACTTTGTTTGATATTTCTAGTTTTATACAAGCTAAACTCATGAGATCATCCAAATATAACATCTACATTACAAGTTGGAAGTTATTAGAGGTTCCCCGAAAGTTATTTAGTCAGGTACTATAACGTTAAAGAAGAACACTTCCCCAGACCGAAAAGTAGATCCATAGTGTTTATGGACTTACTGCCCCTGACCGCTTTTCCGGTCCACAGTGATGAAAGGGTTAAAATGGAGAAAAAGGTGAAATTTAGAAAGTAACTAAACTGATAAACAATATTTGCTGGCAATATATCTTCATCAGCAGATAAAAGGCATACAAGTTTGTAACTCTGACAAAAATATTCAAGTCATTACAGTTTTTTTCTTCACTTTAAGACTTAAATTTGGTAATATTAATGAAAGCAGCAATTAAAAGTATACTTTTGGGATTTGCGGCAAAAATTATGGCAGCATGTGCTTTGTAGAGCCGGTGATTTAGGTAAACATGTCTATCTATAATTCTTAGGAAAATATGTCATTGTACACAAATATTTGATGCAAAAAATCAACCCACTAATACCTGTGTTTGATCTCTCTCCCTTTCTCTCTCTCTCTCTCTCTCTCTCTCTCTCTCTCTCTCTCTCTCTCTCTCTCTCTCTCTCTCTCTCTCTCTCTCTCTCTCTCTCTGTTGGCCATGTTTTTTAGATCACTACCATTAAACTTAATACAATTTGTGAAGCGTCACAATATTTTGATTCTTTGCTTGGAAATTTATCTTTCATCTCAATCATTACTTATATATCAGTGTTTTTGGTGGTCAAGTCTTTGAATCATGAAAAGCATTGTGTACAGATTGAAAATTGAATTTTGTAATGTCTGTTATCACTCATCTGACAAGTTATTTTGATGTAGTGCATCATCTTAAATTTTCCTGAATTGATGATGTTTTTGATGTATGCATATTTATGAGGTAATGTGTCTAATAGCAGTGGTTAGAGCGTCCGCCTCGGATGCAGGAGGTCGTGGGTTCGATCCCTGGTCAAGTCATACCAAAGACTTACAAAAATGTTACTAACCTCGCTTGGTGCTCAGCATTAAGAGGTTAGTGTTAGGACTGGTCGGCCTGGTGTTAGGATAAAGTGTATGTGTGGGACATCATGCGGCATGATGCCTCAGTGCTAGACATCACTATAAACTGCAACACTGCAGACATCGTAGTGATATGACTGAAAAATTGTTAAAGCTACGTTAAAAATCATAATTACATCACGTCTAATAGAACATCTTGGCACTCATGATTTCAGTTCATAATGGTAAGCAAGAGCAGTACATATTAAATAACTGTTCTTGCATATGAATGGCAGAGCTTGTAACTTGAGAACTTTAACTCCCATCAAGTTGTTATAGATTTTTTTAAAATGATTTATTCATATGTAATAATCTGCTCTTTTTAGAAGAGAGTTTATGTTGCCACTCTGGTCTTAATATTGGAGAATTACAGTACAATTGTAATGTTGGTCAGTGTTAGACAGATTTGAATTCTTGTTGTAGTCATGGAATTTTTGGAAACATGAGTAAAATGTTCTTAATTTATTATTTGTATGCCAATAATTCTTTCTTTGTAGGCTTCTGATTTCTGGAGGAGCCGAGGTGTTCAACCTGACACTTCCTGTCAGAAACCCAGAGAAAGTAGCCAACACCCTGACATACCTGTTTGTCAGTCAGCAGAATGTTGGATATGTCTCTCATCTCGTGGATTATGGAGTTCTCTGTCTTAAGCCAGAGTTTATTGGAGATTACTTATTGAAGGTACGATGTCATCTACCATTTGACACTGTACTTTTTTTGCATATGACTGATAAATTCAGCAGCAAAGACCAGTCTGTTTTGGCTCTAAATATAATCACCAGCAAATTGAAGAGATGCCAACTATTCCTGATATTTTTGATTAATTACAAAGATTTAGTGAAATTTCTGATTTCCAAATTGACAAAATTCATACAAACTAAATTTAAAGGGATAGAGTTTTGAAAGAAAGTATGTAGCATAATTATAATACACTGGTACATTGAACATAGTTTTGGAATATAATAAACATGCTGTAAAAACCAAAAATCAGTCTAAAAGACCAAGGTCTATTATGCAACATTTGAATGTCCAATATGGCTGCCACAGTAGCATCTTGAAAGTCTTGTCATTACTACTCCTGAATGGATGGTCTTATCAAGATGGGGTTTTCACTAAACAGTTTCTTATGAGGTCTAGTTGATGCTGAATAATTATGGTGCCAATTGGATGATCAATATAGACATTGCAGCTTCCACCATGGCATTCATCTTATAAAACCTTGTTATAATTCTGCTATAACATAAAGTCAGATTGATATGGGATTTTTACCACAAGACTTCTTACACAATGTTAAGTTGGTCTTTAATGAAAATGGTGCTGATCTGACATCCAATATGGTTTCCAGAGTGGCCATTTTGAAAATCTTGTTATTGTTTGTCTTGTATGGAAACTTGTTTCATGAAAATATTATTTCTACTCCACTCCATATGGATGTGTGCATCAACATGGGTTTTTAGCAATAGTCTTCATATAATACCTAGTTAATCCTAGATGAAAATGGTGTGTTGTACACCCACTATGGCCACCACAACAGCCATCTTAAAATCTTTCTGTTGCCACTCATCTGATATAGATCGTCATTATTAATAGAGTTGTCACCAAGTCCTAAATTAAAATTTTGCCAGTCATTCACCTGTTATGGCTGCCATGATGAGTGTCTTTAAATTCTTGTTGGCACTACTCCTCTTAATGTATGATGATTAGGTCATGAGATTTTCACCAGAATAATTCAAATTAGAAAATTGGGCCAAACTGGCATCCACTGTGTACCAGATCAGCTGATTTGGAAATTGTGTTATTACTGATGAATATTTAATTGTTTTCAACATCTGGCACTTAAAAGGAAGTAATTGTCTTGTCTTGAACTGCTAGAAATTCTCTTTGCCTTTTGACTAAAGTTTGAAGGTGTTTCAGATTTATTAAAATGATGCCAAATACATTAACAAATTCGGCCACTATAAAATAAATAGATGCAATTTCCAAATGATTTTTCTCAGAATCAGAAACAACTTCACAAAAAAGAACCAATTTTGATCGAAAGGTTTCTGGTAATAAGGGCTTTCAGACTTTTACAAATTATGCCATCTCACCATCATATATTGCTACCATTACACAAATCGAAAAATCAACTTTTTTTTCAAAAAATGTCTGCGTTATTTAGCATATATATATTTCGACACTGTATGTTGGGACACCTAATTTTTTTAAAGTAATTTTTTTGTTCAGTATTATTCTGGGATAAATATTTTGTTTTTGAGTCCTAAATTTTGGGACGACATTTTCAATAAAAATGGTTGACAGTTTTAGTTTTTGAAAATGAAATCATTGAAAATTTAGATATTCAAAAAAATGCACAAAACTTAAACTTTATTTAAAATAGTAATATATAACAATGGTTAGTGTTTGTTTTTACACCATTGTCCTATCTGCAAATATTTGAAGAACAAATTTTTATAAATTTGGTGTCCATATTGGAAACTAGAAGTCTGCAGTACAGTGGTCCCCCTCATGAACAGCCCCACTGAGCAGTGGCCACACACTTTGTATGGCTAGAATCCATTGGCACTATTGAGTTTGTGTTCAAAATTACCCCTCAAGAAAAGCCTCCCTTCTAACATGACTAGCGGCCAGCATATTAGTGCAAACGATGTAAAATTTACCCTTAAGAAGTGGCCATATTTTAATATGTGTCCAGAATCAATATTTAATTTATATGTTATGGTAAGTAATCAGATTATCCTTACATGATGTCTGTTTTCCGTTGTCAGGTTTTTGTTACTGAAAGACGTGTTGGTTAAAGTAGATATACCACTAAGGTTAATATTTTATCATTAACGATTACATTTGCAGAAAATTGGGTCAACAATTTGCAATAGAGTTTTGTGCTTCACACAGCAGTGGAGATTTTTCTTTGATGATTATGACTGGATGTAATTATCAAGATCATAACATGGTCTGCATAGGCTAAATATAGATTTTGTGGATTAACACAGAATTAACCTTGAACCATACAGGGTACCAGACAAAGACCAAAAAATCATGTTCTGGTACATGTATAAATTTCTTTATAAACAAGGCATTTTGTTGACTCTACAAAAGTTTTGTCTGCATAATTAAGTTGCAGTACCAAACAATTGGCAACATAGGAATAAATCATTACAAAACTTTAAAATCTCATCACATAAACTGAGAACTAATACTTTACAAGAAAAGTAAAGTTATTCTTTGACTTGATGACAATAGGGAGAGTTCAAGAGCTTTTACCAAAAAAAATTATTGTTGGGAAGACTCAAATATACAACATTGTAACAGTTAAAGAGAATAGTCTTCAACAGTTGAAAAATGGAAATGGAAGGCAATGTATGTACAAAGATTTAAATGACATTTTTGAATGGTTTTGCCATGTGCATGTCAACAATTACCGACTTGAATTTCATGCCTAAGAATAAGAGCGGGTAATGTATGTCAACTTGAAATAAGTCGGTTCTTAAGTCAAGAAGAATCTTTAAATAGTGCTGCTTTTAAATGAAGATATTAAATGCTTTGAAGTTATTTGTATCTTTCTTACTACATACACACACTTGTCACAAATATAGTCCCCCTTTGGAAAGTTCACCTGTCTTATATGGCCATTTTCCTGGTGCAGAAGGGATGGCTGTATATGAGGGGGTCTGCTGCTGTACATACAAATCACTGTAACTTCAACTATTTTTATATTTTCATGCCACTATTCACATACAGACATGTTGGCTTCTGGATTGGTTTTCTTTATAAATAATTTGGCCTTTCTATTTGTAGTCTATGTTTAGACTTTTGATTTTTTTTTCTCTACCTGATGTGTTTATTCATCACCCAAGCCTTGATTGTTTGCCACCTTGTTATCATAATTGATACAAACATGCTATCATAATTGATATAAACATGCTATCATAATTGATACAAACATGCTATCATAATTGATATAAACATGCTATCATAATTGATATAAACATGCTATCATATTTTGATACAAACATGCTATCATAATTGATACAAACATGCTATCATAACTGATACAAACATGCTATCATAATTGATATAAACATGCTATCATAATTGATATAAACATGCTATCATAATTGATACAAACATGCTATCATAATTGATACAAACATGCTATCATAATTGATATAAACATGCATTTATGTCTGCTTTGTACAATAGCTTATACAGCATTATTTGCTGTCAGGATTACAGGATTACATTAGTAACATATGTTTTAATGACTGAATTTTAGAATATATTGTTATACTGTTACATAAAAACTTTGTGCACCTGCATGTTCGTGGTTTATACATTGCCTTTTGATTTATAAAGAGTACAACCTTGTTAAATATTGCATACAGAAAGATCTGATTGAATGGTATACATGTTCTAACAGTGTGTTGGGTTCAGTAGTCATATTTCTTTTGTACATTTCATGCCTTCAAGTGCATTATTGTTCAAGAATGAACTAGATTTGAAAAAGGAGCTCTCTTGAACTTTGATGACTGCTGAATGAATTTAAATTATTTGGTAAACTTGAGGCATCCACCATAAACATACATGCCATCGATTAAGCTTTTGGCATAATCAGTATGCTTTTTTCACTAAATTATGCCTTACCCATAAATGTATTTGGATTTCACTTTTTTGGTATATCCCCCTCCCCAAAAAATTAATAATTTTCTCATTTTTATTAACATCCCACTAATCTCACAGAACGTATTCTAGAAAAGACAGCTTCTTGTGTAACTATGACATTAAAGTACACTTGTCTGTAGACTAGCAGTGAATTTCTTAACAATGTTATGTTCTATTTATAGCAGCTGCCCTATTTCCAAGCTGGTTTATACTTTCAAACTTTTGATCTCAGTTTCTATTTATAGAACTTGTCTGGCTTAGGACAGAACAGACTGGTTTTCTAATTTTTAATCTTTGCTCACATGTTCTTTGTTACAAATTATATGAGGTACAGAACCAATCTGTAGGTATTTGGCGTAAAAGTCATGTCCGATTTATTGTAATCAATAGGTATGTTACACCAAAAATGTTTCTCAAATGATTTTACAGATGGATTGAAATAAAAAAACTGGAAAAAACAACTCAGAGATGAATATATGAATTACACAATACAGTGTTCCATTCTAGGGTAGCTTCACACCCATTGCATGCTGTGTGGAAAGGATTTAATATTGGTCATAGTAAAAAAAAACAAAGACGCTTGAATTAGCTCATTTTGCTAACTCCAGTTCTAAGGTAACTTCTTTTTTACAGCAGAACTAAATTGTGGAAACAAATTTTATAAATGCAGGGGTATTATTTACCGAGTTCTTTATAGAACACTGACACCCCTAGTGGTAGAATACAACTTTGGTCCTTTGTTCAAACAGATGCTTCCTTACCCTAAAATTGTAGAAAATATTAATGTGCAAGACCAAAGTCATCTAATAATTAGTGTAAATTTAGCAGAAGGTACATCACTTAAAATTGCAGAAGCCAAAATTTGGGCCATTTATTATTGCAACAGACAGGAGTAGTGTTTATGATGACAAAAAGTTGTACCCAGTCAGTGTAAGAGACTTTGACCACGAAAATGGGCAGGGCCAGATTGCTCTTCTTTCATTACCAGAATTAACAGCAGATTTCACTGGATAAAACATTTTCTAATTGGTTGATAATGTTTTGAATAAAGTTAAGTTGGCAGAACGTCTGGGGTTTTCAGTTGCATTCTATATTTTAAAAAATGGCTCCATCATTGTACATATCAGGTTGTTTGCTGCTTTTTAAAGCTCAAAATATGAAAACTTGAAGCAGTAATTAATGTTAAAAACCAGAAGGTTAAAAAAATCATTTAGTACATATGCACATTGAATTTTATTATGCTATAATTGGATTACTCTTTTTCGGCTCAGATTACTCTTTTTGTCCACTTGGATTGCACTTTTTTACTCGGCAGGGGTTGGCATGTATGCATAAATACATTTGCTTGTAGTAAATCCTTGAATTATGGGTTATTTTATCCATGCAGTAAACTAACCAGTATACACTTAAAATTCTTTAATGTTCACCCAATATATGGCTCAAGATGACTTACACAGAACAGATTGATATTTGTAATGCAAAGTGATAGTTAATCAAAAACATGAAAACAGAGACAAAGACAGGATTCATTAACAGTATTAATTCTTGCCTTGACAGTGGTGACAAACAGAGACCCAATTCTTATGGGTAAGCCTGTTAATCTGTATCAGATGTTTGAACAATGTAGCATTATTCTAACATTACTATGTGTGACTGCTCAAATTCCTTAAATCCAAAACTACCATATACATCCGTGCCTCTTGCCCTAATGATAATCAATATTTTATCCATAACTTGGATGAAACTATTATGCATTAATGTGGTGGTAACAACTTTAAAACATTCAATAATTTGCACTTTTTTAAAATTCTTGGCAACAGGAAAATAGTAGATATTAAAGTTGATACCCATTTCTTTTTATAACCTTTTGTTTTTAGGATATGAGTTTGGTTTTCATCATTAGCAGTTATGGTTTATTCCAGTTATGTAGATCAAAATAACACTGTTCCAAAGGACATGCTTAATTATGTGAATAAATAAATATGCATATGACTGGTTCTAGTACCTTTTTTTACTTTTTTGTCTTTGTGAATTTGTTTTTCTTCATCTTTTTTAAACATTTTTTTGAACTTGACCTTAATATTCATTTGAACACAAAAGGTTTTGATTGTTGAAAATATAAAATCGATACTTTAATATTATCATTGTATTTTTAAACTGTTAGCATGGTAACAAAACAGTTTCATATAAATTAGTACATTTAATGTTAGTCTCAATTTCTTTTGTGTATTTTGAATATTTTAAGATCCTTTGAGTATTTTAAAGAAAAATGTATAAACATAATATACAGTTAAATCTTTATTGATGTTAAGTTTAGTTTTGTCATTACCCTGATGCAGATTACCTATTATGCCCATATTAAATGGAACTTGAACAACCTAAACCTAAGCTAAATAATTATAAAATCATGATTTCTCAATCATAGAGAAAATTCAGAGCATTACTGTTATGGGAAGAAAGTAGAAAAATCAATTAAAAGAATGACTAATTTTGTTATGCTTTACAGATTCTAGGCAGTATTTGGTTTGTGGTTCAGTAATTTGTCCTTACATTTTTGAACCGCTCCGGTGGCCTAGTGGTTAGAGCATCTGCCTTGGATGCGGGAAGTCGTGGGTTTGATGCCCGGTCGAGTCATACCAAAGACTTACAAAAATAGTACTAACAGCTGCCTCGCTTGGTGCTCAGCATTAAGAGGTTAGTGTTATGACTGGTTGGCCTGGTGTCAGAATAATGTGACTGGGTGGGACATCATGCCACATGTCTGCGACATGATACCCCAGTGCTAGACATCACTATTAACTGCCACACTGTAGACATTGTAGCAATATGACTGAAAAATTGTTAAAGCTGTTAAAAATCATAATTACACATTTTTGGTTGCATTAGAGTATGCATTCAGACCAATTTTTCAGACAGTATTACTTAGATCATATTGGTGTGTCATACATTCCAACCATTTTGGCACAATCATTACTCTCTTTTATCACCAAATTACATTCTCAGCTAAACTGTATCTGGATTATGGTTTTCTCCTACATTAAAAAATAAAATGAAAATAAAGCAATAGAAAGTTGATTTTGTCATTTTTATCTCTTTAATTTCACTAATATAAATTTGAGATTATTCTTAAAAAGGTGATTGCTGCATGAGAATAGCATAAGATCCCTTTCCATAATTTCTGTATATAGCAGCTGTATATGATCCTTTTTTAAGTAAACAGAACGGTTTCTTCAGAAGAGAACTTTGCATAACAGATTGATTTATTGATGTGCTAGATAGTTAATGAACCAGTCTATAATTTTAAAGAAAATGGTGCCATATGCAAAGTGAAACAATTGACAGTGTGAATTGTGGATGTTATATGATGGAAAACGTTACAGCAGATTGATCTTTTCAAACTTCAAAACGTGTCTGATGAGAAAAAGTGACAAATCAACACAGCTTTACAAACTTTGAAAGAAGAATTTGAGGTTAATGTTTACATCACAGCACTATGATCATTGCAGGATTCCTGTTGACAATCATTCAGCCAAAAAGTTACACATGTGCACTAGTTGAAGTGAGTGCTGAATATAAATATTATTTCAGTATATTTCACGTCTTTATTCTGGTTCTAATTCATTTGGATTTTGCCCTTTGTGTCAAGAATTGTTACTAGTTACCAAACCAGGTTAGTAGTAAAAATGTATCTTTTTCATACTTGCTGTAAATTCTGGCTTGTAATGTATATGCTACACTTTCTACACCCAAATTATATTTGATATATAGATTACAATTTTTATGCCCAAATTATGCCTTTTTGCCACTTATAATAGCAATAATTATACTTATACCTCTGGGGTTGGGGTTGGGGTTGGGTGGGTTGTATGAATGGTATTTAAATGTGTTAGTCTGTTGATCAAAGGAACCAAAAGATCCATAAATTTTGGTATAAAAATTCATTTACATTATTCATTTGTAATCCATCCATACTGCCATTCACATTTGTCTTTAACAACAGTGCATTGTATTAAAATTGTATTGTTTAAACATATTGTGTTGTCACAATATGATATAGTGGGATTGGGTACAAATTTTAACAACTTAAATGGGCCCTCTCCCTATATATTAAAAGCATTACAACATATTCACCATGACAGTAATCACAATTTGAGCAAGTTATTGAAAATGTCCTTTAGCAATTTTACATTTGCATACATGATTAAAAAAATTACATTTTTCATTTGCAAATCCAAAGCAGTAAATCTAAGCTAATAGTTGCATGTGATATTGATAATTAATTTTCTCATCATCTCATCATTGTCTACTGTACTTGGGACAGAACATGAAGAAATGCATGGCAGTTTTGATTCCATTGCTGAAACAAAAAGAGTTATCAGCAAGTTGAACATGGTAAATATCAGCTTTTAATGAGCTTAAATTATGTTGTAATCTAGCATGGATACTATCCGGGGGAAGATTAATAAAAATTGGCATTTTGCTGGGTACAAGTTTTGGACATAAACACTTTTTCAAAGCACTGTAAGACATATATCATTATGATTTGGTAGAATTTAGCTTGAAATGGCAATTGACTACATTATTTGAATGTCGAAGGTTATAAATTGTTTGTTTGGAATTATGGGAAGGGAGATAATCTGGAGCTGGCTCATTTTAATGTTAAAAAGTTAAAAGTTTTATCTTTTTCTTCTACACTGTACTTTCCCTGCCTTATTTCAAAATAGATCACCTATTAGTGTATTTTGGAAGTCCTATAACTATTCTTGTTGCTTCAGACTAGTTTTTTTCAATTTTTCTGAATTGATTGAAGTGAATCTGTTCAAACTAAACTTGCATATTCCAAGATAGGCCTGATACAGTCAAACCCACTTATCGCGACCTTGGTTATTTTGACAACCCACATATGTCGATCATTTTGGTCTTGTCCCAAAAAATCCTTTTTTATGCTATTTTTTGCCCGCTTATCTTGACCTCTATTAAGTCGACATCCCGGTTAAGTCTGGTATAAGTTTCAGTCTGAAGTGATATGTGGACCTGTTTAATTCGATGAAATGCAACCTTTTAATGTCAGTCTCTCAGAAATTATCCAAGAAATGGTCAGCAAGAGCAATCAATTTTCATACACAATTTTGGTAAGTTACGGCAGTAGTCACATGTTTATTTAGCATTCTTTCTATTTTTGGTTCCTAAGAGTAGCTTAATGGATTAGTTTAGTATGAATATATCATGCTTACTACATAAAATATTCATGGGTTTACAAAGACAAAAGTGTGCACAAATTACAATGTAACTTTGCTTTACAAAAACGAAGATTCGTAGACGTCAGCTACATGACAGCTATATATTTCCCATTTGCTTCTTAAGGTACATTTCAGTTCTGAATTATGTTCGGAAATACATGTATAAAAGAAACAATGATCGAGGAGATACAAGTAATTAAATTAATAATCAATGTGCAGACAGAAGATTGCTGATTGCCTGAAAAAGTCATGAAAAATTGTTCTATATGCACATAATATTATGACGGTTTTTTTTATAGCCTTTTATGACAAATTAGCCAAACATGTCAGCAATATTTTTAAAATATGTAGGAATTATGAACATCATGATCTACACTGCATTATATTTTTTAGCAAATATGAAGTAATATCAGTCTGCTTTAGTTTAATCCAACGCTTTTTTGTAACAAACGATTCAAAAGCACTTATGTTTTCTAACATGCTTGGCTCCGGTGACACTTGCCACAATTTCATTTTTGAATTGATTCAGCCATTTCATGAAACAGCATTGATAAAATTATATCTCTGCATTAGCAGGATACATGAGACTAATATACAGTCATGTTTGTTAATGTGGGTTAGGAGAGTTGTCTATTGTAAGAAGTTCACAAGCTTATAATTCTTGGACAGGAACTGAGCAGTGTTTCTCTGCCTCTGAATTCTGTATGTATGTTTCGTTGGCAACATGGCATTTCATTACTAGCTTGCTTGTCCATTTTACTTTTAGGTACCTCCTCCAGATCCAATGGATTATTTAGCTCATGTTCTTGAAGTTGGAAAGGAGCTACCAGAGGTTGCTGACACAGACATTGATATTAACTCCCAGGTTTCAGTGACATCAGATTCCAACTCAACAAACAACACAAGTGAATATGTCTCCCCAGGGCCTCTCAATTACTCAGTACACTTTAGTCAAAGTCAAGGTTTGTACAGTATGTCATATTTAGGGAATAATAGTCTTTTACTTCAGGACTTGAGAATATTCATGGTGGAATTTAGTCTTCTTGATGATATGCATGTGCAGTGTCGTCATTCAATAGCTGCAAGTTTGTTATTGCTGTTCCACCTGAAGGTGATTGCCATGAAATTTCATCCCAAGGTCTTATTGATCCTAAATGAAAATAGTGCCTCTCACATGTACAATCTTAAAAATTTTGTTGGTGCCTCTATTTAAAAATGGATTGTCGTTTTCTTGTGAGGTTTTCACAAAAAGGATCCTTATGAGGAGTTATTTCTAAACAATCTGACACCCAATATGGCTACTACAGTGACAACCAATATGGCCACTACAGTGACATTCTTGACAGTTGTATCACTACTCCTGAACAGATGATCATATCAACTCATGGTTTTCAGTAAAAAAACTTTTTTAATTTTAGTTGATTTTAAATGAAAATAATGTAGATCAGATATGGGATTTGGCTGCCATTGGATTCTTCTTGAAAATCTTATCTCTACTTTTTAACAGGTAGTCATCTTAAAATGGGGTTTTCATTAATTGACTTTATATATGTCTAATTGATTCCTTTCTGTATACCAGTGCCTCCAGGCTGGGATGCTCACCAAGAGGGTTTGTAGTCTTCAGAGGAAATTTCTTTTCATATCATTAATGCAGGCTGTTCTCACTGTACTACAGGGGTGAATCAACCTTACATAAAATGGCTATGTTATATACAATGCTGAAAACATGGGTTTTGGTGTTCCACAGGTGTTACAGAGGCATTCATGCCCTGCAGCAATAATTCAGTAAATTACAGATAACAAAAATATAAATAATGTGCATACCTGGCATTACTTGAGTAACTCCCTTGCTTATTACCAATAATTCAGTTTTGTTGTTGTGTGCTTCAGCACATTAGTTTGTACATGGCAGCCACCATACAGAAAGAACCCAGGAAAATCACAAGAATAACTACTAGCCTATTGGAAGGGAAATGACTGGCTAGCTTTCTCACATACCCATGTTGGCCAGCCCGATGCTTGAACCCATGTAGACTGAACTGCGATAGTCAGTAATTTGTAAAGACAAGCGCCTTAAAACTCTCAACCCCAATAATTAAATATAACACGGATAACAAAAAATCAATATCTTGTGTACCTTGCATCACTTGAATAACTCCTTTTTACTAAATTTGAAATTTTGTTCCGTCCGACATTTCAAAAGTAACAGTTGCTGGAAACCTTTACTAAACATTTGGCCTGATATATATATAAACTCTTATCAAGTTTTGCTGGTTTTACTTTATTTTACTTTTGCACCATAGTTTGTAATTTGCTGACACTGCAAGATAAAAAATTTTCTAGTCATCTTTTATTTATTCTGAAAAACTGGAAGTCAAATGTGCCCCATCCATGGTAAATGTTTCATCTTGTTGACTGTGGTGCCAACCTTAGATGGCAATAATTAGATGAAAAATAAACCAGTTTAATCATATATATATATTCTTGACAGGGCTTACATCCAGGAAGAGAAAACTCGGAGAAGAGGATATTTATCTGATTTTACATGAAGTAAAAAAAAAAAGGGTTAGTATAGCATAGGATGTCTTTCTGTTTATGTATGTCAGACTAAGACAAATGAAAAATATCTCAACACACAATGTGACTATGCATGGAAAATTTATTAGAAAAATGTACCAATACACATGCTTAGTACGTTATATATATTAACCATTATAATCATATAACCAGCTCAGATGCACAAATTATTTTCTGGATTTTTATAATAATTTTTCTTAAACCTTGTATGTGTTTGTGTGTGTGTGTGTGTGTGTGTGTATATATATATATATATATATATATATATATATATATATATATATATATATATATATATATATTCTATAATGATTAGTATATCTAATGTTTTAAGCACTTCAAGTGCTGGGCTAAACCAGCTAAATTAGATGTACAAATCAATTTCAGAATTTTTTTTAACCCCTGGGGGCAGAAAGTGAAACTCAGTTTTCAAGAGAAATATTTTTTAAAATATTTTTTAAAATATTTTTTTGTACCAGTAGAACATCTACATTATTTGGTATCACTGCAGAGCTACATCTTTCTCTTTTGTTGTAAAATACCTCCGCTTCATTGTATCTTGAATGCATACATGCCAACCATTACACTTTTGGTGTAATCTTTACGCCTTGTTTCACTAAATTACGCCTTACACTTAAATGTACTTGGATTATGCTTTTTCGCTATATCCCTCTCCCAAAAATATTAATAATTTGTTTTCTCATTTTTATTAACATCCCACTAATCGCACAAAACGTATTCTAGAAAAGACGTTTCTAAATAACTATCACATAAAAGTCCATGTCTATAGACGCGGTGAATTTCTTTAGTATTATGTTCTATTTATAGTAACTGACCTATTTCCAAGAAGACCTGTTTCTATTTATAGCAGCTATTTGGTTTAGGACATAACAGACTGGTTTTCTAATTTTTAATCTTTGTTCACATTTTCTTCGTTTATAATAATGTGAAGTAAGGAACCATTCTGTAGGATTTTGGCGGTAAATATTGTTCTATTTATTCTAGATGTGTATGTTACAGCAAAAATGTTTATCGATGGTCAGTAATTTGTTTATCACAGATGGATTAGAAAGAAGAAAAAAAAAACGACTCAGAGATGAATACATGAATAACACAATACAGTACCATTCTAGGGTAGCTTTACGCCCGTTGCAGGCTGTGTGGAAAGGATTTTTTTTATTATTGGTCAGTGTAAAACAAAGACACCTTGAATTAGCTCATTTTGCTAACTCCAATTCTAAGGTACCTTCTTTTTTACAGCAGAACTAAATTGTGGAAACAAATTTTATACATGCAGGGGCATTATTTACCGAGCTCTTAATAGAATACTGACTGCAGCTAGTGGTATAATACAGCTTTTGTCCATTGTTCAAACGAATTCTTCCTTACGCCAAAATTGCGGAAAATATACATGTGTTTTGTACATATGAGCATTGAATTTTTTATGTTATATGTGGATTGCGCTTTTTCTGCTCAGATTACTCCTTTTGTTCCACTTAGATTATGCTTTTTCCTCGCCAGGGGTTGGCATTTTATGTGAATGATGTTACAGAGCTTGGAAATAGGGTACAACCTCAAGATGAGTAAACATGACTTGAGATGGTTAATGAGTTAACAAACATGTTATCCATTCTGGACAGGCTGCATTAATTATGAAAATTTATGTCAAGATTCCAGAAAACATTTTTGGATTATTTTATTGTGATGCATCAAAAGACTGCACATTGCCACACTACAGGCTACTTTTATGTTACCATATTTGAGACGACAGGGACAACAACATGATCAGTATTGGAACTTATATGTAATACCATTGGAATTCAATTAGAACTTTATACTTTTGGACTTGTGATAAAACTTTCAGGACTGTTTTGGGATTTAATTCACAATACTGTTAAATTTTTTTAAAATTTTTACTTTCTATTCTAGGTAAATGAATTATTTTGTTGAATTTTACAAAACTTGTTGGTTTTTGCTCTTTTCCTTTACTTAATTAAGGACAATAGAGTCATAATAATGTAGTTCACTTATTTCTTATTAGGATATATATATATATATATATATATATATATATATATATATATATATATATATATATATATATACACAGTAGTCCCCCTCTTGAACGGCCCCCCTCACCAGTGGCCATCCACTCCTTACGGCCAGAATCTGAAGACACTGACGAATTTGTGTTCAAAATTACCCCTCACGAAAGACCACCCGGCTAATGCGACCAGCGGCCAGCATATTTTTGCAAAAACATAAAATTTACCCCTCACAAGCGGCCACATTTTATTTTGTAATATTTATCTAGAACAATTTTTTTTTCTAATTGTGTTAAGTAATCTGATTTCTGTTTCCCTATGTCAGATTTTCATTCTTCAAAAAAGGGTTCTACAGGTAACACTAAGGTTAATATTATATCCATTACACCTCACGAGAAGCCACATTTATTCCTTAAAGCCGAGAAAGACTCCTATTTTATTCCTTATATAAAGGTAATCCGTATATCCTTACTGTGTGTTATCATAAGATGTCTGGTTTATCCACTGATAATTATTAAGATTACACTTAGTAATAGCAGTAACATCGGAGAAGTGGCAATATCTATGGACAAGACCAAAGTCTGCGCCGAAAATGGTTTGATAGCCTTTATGGCTTCCCTTTGCAAGATGTTGAACTTACATAATTAATGGCTATTACTCAACAATTGTAAAGTTTAACGGCTGCGATATGCTATTGTTCAGATTAAATCGCTGTACTTATCCAAGCCGTTTTTCGCACTTAGAGTAAAAAAAAATATAAAAACAATAGGGTACCAGACTGCGACTAATGAATCACGTGACAATCGCTGCCTTTAAAAATATACAGCATCTGTTTAAAGGCAGAAAAAAATTGTTTTATCAGTCTTGTACTTGCAACATTGATGATTATTACTGGACGTAATGTCAAGATCATGCGGTCAGCATTGGCTAAAAAGAAAAACAGGGTAATAGACAAAGACCTAAAAATCACGTGACAATACAACTTGTCGCTTCTTTACGAAGAAAGAATTTCATCCGCTCAACAAATGTATCGTCTGCATAATTAAATCGCATACAGTTAGCAACATCGGAATAACTCATTACCAAACATTAACATGTTATCATGTAAACAAAGATGATTATTTCAGAAAACATCGGTTATTATAGTCTACGATATCGGGAGAGTTGGGGAGGGGGACTGGTCAAACAAATTTAGGTAGAAAAGACTCAAATAAAACAATTTTATATTGAAAATACTTGAATAAATAACATCGTAAACGATAAGTTATTTAGCAGCAGTGGGGAAATGGAGCAAATGGAAAGAGAATTGCGTATGTACCAAGATTCAAATGACGTTTTTGAATGGTTCTGCAATGTGCGTGACAACACCCGCTCGCATATCACGCTTACACCAAGAATAAGAACTATTAATTCATATTCAGTTGAAATAAGTCAACTATTATAGCACAAGAACCGTTCAATATTTAATGTTGCTTTTAAACGAAGATATTAAATGCTTTGAAAAATGAAGCTTTCTTACTACGTACATATACTTCTCACAAAAAATTTAGTCCCCCTCCGGAAAGGCCACCCATCTTATAAGGCCACTTTCCCGGTGCAGAAGGGGTGGCCGTATAAGAGGGGAACTAATGTGTGTGTATATATATATATATATATATATATATATATATATATATATATATATATATATATATATATATATATATAATATGTACTAAGAACTTCAAGTTCTGGGCTAAACTAGCTGAATTTGATGCACAAATCAATTTTGGGAATTTTAAAAATAAAACTTTGTTTCGATTTTTACACTTTTTCAGTGGGTGGGTGTTAGGGTTAGCAATGAAAATCTGGTGGCTTGATGACAGGAAACATGTTTTTTTTTTATGTGGCTGAGAATACACATTTTATGCACAGATCACATTTTTTCTTTTTCCATTTTACTTTTACCTTTCCAGGGGATTGCAGGTATGCATATGGTTACCATTGCAAAAAAAAGAAAAATCTTGATATCATTTCTCAAAAACTACTGAAAAGAATTTGACCAAATTTAATGCAGAGCTTCCTGGCATGAAGGGATTTTTCATTTGTACAGATGGTGCTAATTCACAGTCAGATATGGCTGCTGGTACTAAAAATAGGAAACTATTTAATTTCTAATAAAAATAGAATGCTTTATTTTATGGTAATTGGCATCATTTGTGCATATTTGCCTTCATGACAGAATACTTTACCATATTTGATTAAAGTTGTTCCTTCAGAAGTCGAAAAGAGCAATTATTAATGGCTGAAGCATGATTTTACTAGTAGACACAGGTACAACACTTGACATACTGTACAATATCAGTCACTAGAGACTTTAATCTGAAAAGTTTTAAGATGTAAAACTTATTTTGATGTGCAGAATGAGCATGAAAGATTTAGGATTTCATGCAAGTCACATCCAATAAAATAAAAATAAAAAAATAAAATAAAAATATAATGAAATAAAAAATAATACTCTTGCACTTCTGAGTCGATAAATAATACTATCATTTTTAGATAATAGAATTTCTTTTGTATTTTGAATAGTTTCAACGGTAGTAAATAAAAATACTGATTTATCTTGTAGAGATTTCTGTATGATGGAAGACCAGCCTTGTTTTTTACACGGACTGATGTAAGTATTTTTAAATTTCTTTTAGATTGCCTGGCTAATATTAATATTTAAAGTTTTCATTTTCATGCTTGAAGTAATTATTTAGACTTGTTTCTTTTAATAGACTGATGTATTTTAAACTGTTTTTTTTTTACTTGTACTGATGTAAATAATTTTAATTTTATTTTACATTGAACAGATGTAAATATTTAAAGTTTAATCTTTACATATTGTGGAAGACATCCTAGGAATGTACACCATGAACAGTTTGTACACCATGTACAGTTTACTCTTGATGGACAGATGTTAGTGTCATGTAAAGTCATTTTGAGGAAACTGCAGTGAGACAATCAAGCTTGGACAGATGATTACTTGTACTTAAGTTTACATCCAGGAACTACAGATAAATGTTACAGAGAAAGCCAGGCCTTTTATATATATTGTTGCATCACAGTTATGTATTTCAGTTTGATTCAATTACATTGGAGTAATGCTTTGAATTTATTTTTCCAGTGCAAACTTAGTTTGCCAAAACTGATATAATTTTGTGTGCATATTTTGAGTCTTAGCAAAGAATTAATATCTAGACAGTCAATTCTTTTATAATAACAGTAGATTGTACCATTGATTCACATCTAAAAATGGATTTTAATTTCATTAAAATTTAGATATCGGCTGTTTAAAATCTACGCTTTCTAGATCAATCAACAAAGGTCCTGTATTGATACTGCCAGTTTGGATGAGTACACTATTCATACAGAATTGATCATCTGTTAACAAAATTCAAAATTATTTTTGTGCAGGAGCTCATGCATCAGATACCTAAACTCCTGCAAACAAAACTCAATGATGCATAAATCTTGACCTGGTCTGACATGGTTGGCTTCGATAGATTTAAAGGCAACCTTTTTCATGCATCTTTTACATTGTCCAACTGTGCATGATCAGGAATCCATTGAGGTGTGCTCAACACAATAATTCCTAGTGGTAAGATGATAAGGGATTGCTTTAAAGTTCCTCTGCTGGGACTACTGAATAAGGATACTGAATGTGTCATTGACAACTTGGAGACTATTAATATTTCAGGGACCTGATCAAATATAAGCCTAGGATGTTGGATTGCATGTGATGAAACTACAAAGAAGAAATAAAATTTTAGTCAAAATTTCAGAGGTCATGGTTGTGTTAAAGCTTGAAAATCTGGCCATGCACATTTCCTCTCTAAACTACAAATTGTGATATTACTTTTTTTGCACAAACTTGTATTTACACTGCAGTTGTAAACAGTTACTTCTGAAAGTGTTAAGAGATTCATGCTAATAGAGCTACAGGGTGGGTCATATGAAGATTTCTGTTCCAAGAGAGTACTTTGTCTGTGGAAATGGAAAGTAGAGGTTTTTTTCCTGACTATGACCATACTTTTGAAGCAATTAGAGTGGCTTTATCACATTTCTGATAGTATCACTTGGCCTATGATTGTCACCTGAATAATTGTCTGTTTTTTCATACACGTTTTAAAAAGTTGTTTCTAGACTTTGAAAGACAAGAACATGCTGCTTGAAAGAAGTTTCAAACAGATGATTGGCACATTTAATATTCTGTACATTTCTTGCAGAGACTGACAGAAGGGGTATTCCCATTGCCTGAATATTATACCAGCATCATTCATACCTGTTTGGAAGAGAAACACATGATGTCTGCCCTAACAGAGATCAAAACTTTGATAACACAGAAATACTTCCCTCTTCCAAAGACGGTTCATGACCTGATGACAAAAATACTGCAGGTGATAGTGGACACGTATAAGTGTGTAATGAAAATTTATGCCTAGTATTCATTAGATACTCTGATGATATTTTATGCATTGTGTCTGTAGTACTTAATAGTTACTCTAATGGTATTATATCTTCATATGAATTGTTATGAGCATTGGGCAAAAATATAAAAGTACATATTGCACTATGAATATAGTGTCATGCATTTAAGTAAGAAATGAAATAAGTTGTTTTATCCAAGATTAAAACTTTCCTATTTCTTATGACTTAACGCTTTTTCAAAACTACTTACATTTTTGGAAACTATTGGATGACAAAATTTTTCAAATTGCAAAAATGAGTATTTAAGATTATATTAAAGTGCATGTCAGTGTGGTCATATAGTGCATTTACCTGGACAAGTTATTGTTCTAAACTTTAATACTATATTAGCCACCACTCCAGTGGCCTTGTGGTTAGAGTGTCCACCTTGGATGCGGGAGGTTGTGGGTTCGAACCCTGGCCGAGTTATACCAAAGACTTTAAAAAATGGTACTAACAGCTGCCTCACTTGGCGCACAGCATTAAGAGGTTAGTTTTAGGACTGGTTAGCCTGGAGTCAGGATAATGTGACTGGGTGGGACATCATGCCACATGTCTGCGGCATGATGCCCCAGTGATTGACATCACTATAAACTGTCACACTGCAGACCTCATAGCGATATGACTGAAAAATTGTTAAAGCTATGTTAAAACTCTAAATCACACACACAGACACACAAAAAATGGTGATCATCATAAGGTAAGTGTCATTGTACTCAGAAGAGTTATGCACTCTTTTTATTATGGACTCATTGCCGTTGTATGGGTAAAAGTGAAGTACAGAAGAGGTGTGTTTAGGTTTGCTTGAGTAAATTGTTCACTATTCCTTTATTTCTATATCTTTTGCATTTTTTTTTCAAATATAGCTTATAGTTTTTCTTAAATATCACCATTGTATTTTGGACTATAACAAGGCTTTCTTTTTTTGTAATACAGAATGCCAGGACTGAACATCAAGCAATAAGAGCATATGATGTTTTGATGACTGTATTACAGCTTCATCCACCAGTCACCCCATTTTTACAGGATTTGTATTACCAGTATCTTGGCTTCTCATTATCTACCTCAGGCAGGCAGAATATTTCAGGTCCAGCTATCACAGACTTCATGATTCAGTCCAGTAAAGGGTGGAATTTCATCAAAACTTGTATGAGGTGCAACTTTAATATGACTATCACAGTATTATTTAAAAACCATTTGTTTTCTTTGCTCACCTTGCTCTAAGTATGCTGGTGTTGATTTTACTAACTTTGAACAAACAATTATAATCAGTATGAAAAAATGGCACAGTGAATAAGAATGGAAGAAAAAAAATGTAATGGACCAAGCCTTGACCAGGAATTTTGAGTAAATAGGAATATAATTTTTCTTTAATGGCCAATGGCTTGAAACTGCTTGATTGGAATTTTGAGTCAATAAGAATAGAATAAAATGAAAATGTTATGGCCCAATAGAAACTGCTTGACTGGAATTAATTAGAATAGACTTATAAGAAAATGTTATGGCCCAGATAGAAACTGCTTGACTGGAGTTAATTAGAATAGACTAATAAGAAAATGTTATGGCCCAATAGAAACTGCTTGACTGGAATTTTTGAGCATTTTTGACATGGAACTGCTTGATATCAGCTCTCTAGACATTGTAAATCAGGTGAGACATATCAGGCCACTTGTGTCTCTTGTTAAGAAACATGTCTCTGATCTCTAGTAAAATGCTTAGAATAGGCTCCGTATCCTCACAAGCTTGTAGCACGAAACCAAAACTCACTGAAAACCTGAAAATAAAATGCCATGCATGGTGTATGTCTAGTAGTGATACATACATATTAACCATTATGCTTTCGGCGTAATCATTACGCTTTTTTCACTAAATTACACCTTACACATTAAACGTATCCTGATTACGCTTATTCAGTATATCCAGCTCCATAAAATTAATAATATGTTTTCTAGTTTTTATTAACATCCTAATAATCCCACAGATCGTATTCTAGAAAAGACATCTTCTACCTAACTACGAGATAAGAGTACACTTGTCCGTAGACTGGTATGCACTCTCCCAACAGTGTGTTTTATTTATAGTAGATGCCCTATTTCCAAGAAACATACTTTCAAACTTTTGACCTAGGTTTCTATTTATAGCAGCTGCATGGCATAGGAGAGGAGAGACTGGTTTTGCTAATTTTAATCTTTGCTGTCAGATTCTTTGTTCCATATCATATCTGGTACTGAACCAGTCTATTGGTGCTATAAGTTGTCAGATTTATTTAAGTCGATGTCAGTGTTGGGAGCAAAAATGTTTTCAAATAATTTCACAGATGGATTAGAATAAGACTAAATACAAATTCAGAGATGAATACATGAATTACATAATACAGCATTCCATTCTAATGCAGCTTCACACCCATTGCAGGCTGTGTGGAAAGGATTTTAATATTGGTCTTGGTAGTAAAACATAGAAAAACCTTGAATTTCTAACTCTAGCACTAAGGTAATTTCTTTTTTATGCAGAACTTAATTGTGGACATATATTTTACAAATGCAGAGGTGTTATTTACCGAGTTCTTAATAAAACACGTACTACCCCTAGTGGTAGAAGATTATGTTGGTCCTTTTTCAAATGGATGTGTTTCCTGATTCCAAAATTGCCAAGAATATGCATGTATAAGAAGAAAATCATCGAATATTGTTAGGTATTTAGAAGTAGATACTGCATCACTTAAAATTGCAGATTCCATGAAAATTGTGCCATTTGGTATTGCCACAGACAGGACTAGTGGTTATGATGACAAAACGTTTTTCTCGATCTGTTTAGGTGACTCTTACAATGAAAAGGGCAAAGTCAGCATGCTCTTCTTTCATTACCAGATTTTAAAGTAGATTCCACTGGAGAAAACAGCTTTTATTTGCTTGAAAATGCTTTGAATAAACACAAGTTGTCAGAACTGTATGGGAGGTTTCAGCTGATAAAGCATCAGTGATGACTGGAATTCATAAAGGAGTTGCATTCTCTGTTTTGAAAATGTCTCCATCAGTGTACATATCAAGTTGTCCCTGTCATTTGTTGCACTTTACTGCAGGAAAGGCTACTTCTAAATAAATCAGAAGAACTTCTGAAGTATCAAGTTGACATTCAACCTGACAGTTGTACTTCATGTGGATAGAATTGATCTGTAATGGCACCTTTTTCCCCAGCTAAAGACCCAATAACTGAAATATATAAATTTTCTCTTCTCTGTCAGGTTATGAAAGGACCATTGGTTCTTTACCATTCTAATGCTGACTGTGAGAGACTTCAGTATCGTTAACAAAAATAAAACTAAAGATCCAGGCTCTGTAACCAAGCACTTAGTGATCTACTTTGTGCAAAATATTCATAGTCTCAGTTAGTACAAAGTGTTTTCAAATGCTGTATGAGAGTCTGTTGCTTTGTAATGCTAAAAGTGCTACATATGAAAACTTGAAGCAGTTACTGATGTTAAATGGGTAAATAAATCATTTTGGACATATGCTCATTGAATTTTATCATATTATATGTGGATTACTCTTTTTGTCCACTTAGATTACACTTTTTCCTCGCCAGGGATTGGCATGTATGTGCTCAATTTACAGAGATAGTGGTTTCTTGCAAAAATGCCAAGTCATCCAACTTTTAAAACTTCATGGGGAAAAGATCACACAAATTACCTAAGGTTTCTCTGATTTGTCCTACCCAGTGTGTGCTTTTTAAAGTTTTTAAATAAAGCTTAAGTTGAATGAATTGTTATGTTTTTGTGTTTTGCCTTTGAACTCACAGCCCTGTCTATATGGAAATTAATGCTTTAATACAAGCACCTTTGTGATCAAAATTTTCTGTAATATTGCAGAAACTATTGAGGTGTTCCAATTGAATTGACTCCTTTGAAGCAAATTTATTGATAGATCAGTAACAATGAAAATATTTTGAGCACAAAAACAACTGAGTCATGTTGAAACAAAAGATAATTGATTTATTTAGGAAAGACTGTTGGATCATTTGCTAAGGATGAAATGAGGGAGTAGGAAAGATCAAAAAAGCAGAAAGAGGTGATACAGAAATAGCATGCATCTAATTTTTTAGATTTGCCAACATGTAAATTTGTGGAAGATTTTATTTTTACATATATCCTGAAATTCAGTTCACAGATCAATTCAGACTGGCCATAATTACAGTTGTTCTGCATTTATGAAAAAAAGTGATTGTAAGGTGGGTTCAGTTCTCAATATAAACTTCAGGCTACTCTGAGAAGTAGCCTGAACATGGGCCTTGCAAACTCTTTAAATGTGGTATGAAAATATCAGAATATTTAAGAAAAAAAAGAAAAAAAATCCATTACAGACATAATATTGATTATATTCATCTGTTTTGTAGATATCAGTCTTATTAAATTGTTATGGTATACTTCCATACTGGGTCCCGTTAATTATACAGGAGTTAATCTGTAAGAAATTTCATTTAAAGTATTTTTCATGCTTAAATACAACTTTTTTAGAAACTCGCAATGTCTAATATGGGCATTTTATTGTTGGTAAAAAAAATCAGACTCTTTTGACATGTCCAGCAAATATGAATGTTTTCAGTTGGAGCATGATATTATTTTAGTTTGAATAGAATCTTGCAAAATATTGCCAGGAATTATGCTCCTTTGCCAAAATATTGCCAGGAATTATGGTCCTTTGCCAAAATATTGCCAGGAATTATGGTCCTTTGCCAAAATATTGCCAGGAATTATGGTCCTTTGCCAAAATATTGCCAGGAATTATGGTCCTTTGCCAAAATATTGCCAGGAATTATGCTCCTTTTTTTTGTAGATAGTTCCATTCCGACTTTAGATGCAGTAAGATTAGCTGAAGACTTAAAGATTTTATTCACATTAGGATACAAAGTATCTAACTTGATGAATCCAGTAACTTTCCTATTTATGCCAATAAAGGAAAGTTATTGGATTCTTAAATTAGATACTTTGTATCCTAATGGCCTTATAATACAAGGCATTATATAAAATTGTATAAAATGTTAATTAAAAAATAAATATCTTGTCTATTCTTTATACAAATGTAATTATATGTATGACTGTCTCAGTTTTATTATTTTACTGGTCAGATATATTGCAATTTTTAAGTTGTTTAAAGCCTGTATTTGTTTTAACAAATTGAAAGTTTGCAGGAATTTAGATATTTTATTCATATGTGTGTTAAAAAATGTACACATTTTATTTTGATCTTTTTGGCAGAAATATTTTGGACAAATATGACGGAGAGAAAGAAGGTCTTAGCTATGAACGAAGAGTTGAAAATAACATTTTACTTCTGAGGTTTATCCATGGGGCTCTCATCAAGAACCACAGGCAGTATTTAGACAGGTAAGATCCTAATAACAAAAATTCAGTATTTGCAGAAAGCACTATGAAGACTGTTATATGTATGTCAGCATACAAAATTAGACAAAAATTAGGCTTGCATTAGGCTTCTACATTGGTAGCCAAGTACTAAACTGAATCAAGAAAAGGACATTAGGTTTAATCATAATAAGAAAAAAAAGACATAACTAGGGTTGACATTCAGTTGATTTGTACTGGATCATATCGTTAGGTTGACCTGTTCCAAAAATGTCCACATACTTTAAAAATGATTTTTACTATATTTATTTCTAACAGTGTAATATGGATTATGAGGATCCAAATAAAGGGAAGAATTGCCATTTAAAGATATGTGTAATCAGTCTAAAAAAGGGCACTCTTTACTGAAATATTTGGTACTGAATGCCTCGATGACCTGCATCACTTGTTCTTGAGGTCATAATAATATCTCCCTTCAAAACATGAACACAACAGGGTTGCATATGAGAAAGGGTGCAAGTTACTAAGGGACTGCAGATAAATAAAATGTGATGCCATCCCCACTGGACGTTGAGAAAACCATGAATGGGGTAACGGTTGTTTAATGGCTGAATACCCTTTACATAATCACATTGGGAATAAAAAAAAACACTCACTTTTCTATATATATTAACATTATTTTTAAGATATACATAATAGCTCATGTGATATGTGCCACCATGAAGACAATGAAAGTATTTTTGTTATCTTTGCAGGTATGATAATTATTGAAAAACAGGCATTACTGTACTTGGCTTCAATTTGATACATATCCATCCACCAGAAAATGAAGCCAAGCATGTATTAGAGCCAAGATTATATGTCTTTTCCAAAGAACATATTAGCAATCTCTTAATCAAGTGTTTAACCTTTAGCTAATCCGTGATCATTAAATTCTAAGATGCCTTGCAAAAACACACCCTAGCTTTATTTCAATGTTAAACTAAATACACCACTCCCTCGATAACTCGCGCACAACGGGGTCCAAAAACATCGACCACGTTATAAGCGAGGGTGCGAATTATCGAGGGACCTTTAACAAACAACAAAACAAACGGATCGACATACACAGGCAAAAGTGGAGGGTGGGTTGGTTTGGCATGTTAGTGTTAAATACTCAATAATCGTGCTATGATTAACTATGATCAAATATTTCTTCATAGCGGTGTACTTTGTTTACTTTTGTCATCACAGAGTAACATTAATTTCAGAATAACTTACAAGATATTGAGGAGATCATCAAAACAATAATCCACACGTTTTCCATTGGCTTAACACATGTATGATTTCGCACATTGTGTACTATGTCACAAATGATTGTGTTGAATTGGATAAATTCTTGTTTAATCTAAAGAAGATTTTTTTATACACAAGATCGACACCCATTTTAAAACAAAACACAATGTCGATCAAACGACAGGTCGATTTGATTGCGGTAGAAGTAAAAATTTTTATATATAAGGGTTAGCCTTTACCAACATCAATTTAATGGGTCTACAAATTTAAAATAACGTAAATTAGAACACGATAATACTTGCAGTTTGTGACACATTTGACAAATATCACTTCACATTTTCAAAACATCTGCCCATTTTTTTTTTACTCTTTGATTTCTCTACCACCTCTGTGTATTGTTCACAGGTGATTTTCTCTCTGAGCTGGTTTGGATAATTACATGCGGCTTCCTGATTCGCTGAGCATATTTCTCCCGACAATGAAATTTGTTTAATTCTATGTCGGCGCTGAAATCTCCAAAAGTGAAAAAAAAAAAAATTTTTTAAATATCACCTAAAAATGTGAAACCATTTTCGACTGGTCAAATAAAATGAATTTTGAGAACGGTAATGACCTCAATAACTTATGCTGCTATCTGCATGCTGCCTTTGATTTTTTTTATTGTTCTTCCCTTGCTTGATTTGATACAAAAGACATATTCAAAGTGATAAAACAACACAGGTGTCTTTTAATTGATTTTTGTTTAATGAAACAAACACTTCCCTACGTTGTTGATCAAAACAAAGCTGGCATTTATTTAGGTTCTCACAGAAGTTCTCACGGGTTTTGATGTGACGGACGATTGACTATTTTCATGTTTTCATAGAAGAGAATATGTTGCAATTCTAGTGTTTACACTGAAGCGAAATTAAAGGATTGGAACGTAAATTTCACATAGCAACACATTTAAGTGGTGTTTATTTTATTATCTGTTGCCACCTCTTAGCATAATATTTCGTTGATCCTGTTTCGCCAGAATGATTATTTACAGAGTATTAACAACTTTTTCTCTCAAAAACCCCCAAATATAATATGAGACATCTAATTAGAACTTGAAAATTTCATATGGAGTCTTTCTTTAAGGCAATAATCACCATTTCCGATGATATAATGAGCTACCATATTTCATGTATTTTTTCGTACCTTTTAATTTTTTGTACACAATCCAGTTATCAAAATAATAATTATTTAAATGTATCATAATTATTCGTATAGATCTCTTTGTATCTGGAAAAAAAATGGTTAAGTTATCAGACATAAAATTTCCACTGAGAAGATTTACGTTTGCAAAAAGATAAAAAATACTGTATTCCCATTTTGTTTTTACAAAAATTAATGATTTATAATTATTTTTTGTGTATGAAAATTTGCATAATATATAGTATGCAAAAAGGTTCAATATACTAATTCTTATCGCATATTTTTTTCATGTTTAATACATTTTAAAATATATTTCCTTTGAAAAAATCAGGAGCCATGCCGGACACCGCGTTATAAGCAGGTTCGCGAGTTATCGAGGGAGTGGTGTATAACTGTTTTGGAATTTTGTTCTGAAAGTATTTATGACAAACATTTTAGTATTGAGACTAGAAGTACATGTATTTTGGTTAGCACAAGGCTCCATATGGTTTTGTGTCGTATGCATGCCTAGTAAGAGTTAATACAGGCAAGTCGTCGAGATTGATTGTTAATAGTATCATTTGTGGGATTTCTTTCACAAGTGTGTTTGGAAGTAAAAGGCAGCCACCTCGATTTTGTTAAAAGCACATTATGTTCTGAAAAAAATTATCCAATACAATTTTATAAACAACAAGCCATGGCAAGATGACACAATAAAGTATAAATAGGATACTACCACTATCAAAAGTTTATTCTGTCAAGAAATTTAAGGTAATATTCAAAATGAATTGTGGTGGAAATAAAAGAAAGTGTTCTGCTGATGATGCTTCACACTTCAAAGTTATTGATTATGCCAAAGCAGATAACTGCAGTAGCATATAAATTTTGTTTACATGAAAAGCAAGTACAGAAATGGCAGAAAAACAAAGTGGCATTAGAAGAGATGACAAGAATAAAAAAAAGCCACATCAGACAGGGATTAATTCATTGCCTGAACTGGAGAAAGAACTGTTGTGATTTTGTTAATGAATGTTGACGAAATGAATACTTTGTCACAAGAACTGCAATTCTCCTTTCTGTGCAAATGCTGAAAGATGCCAAAAAATAATAGCACAATTTTTACATCAGCTGGTTAGTGTTCACATTTCATTATCTGGTATGGTTTCTGTCTCGGGCAGCATACAAAGATCACACAAAAACTACCAAAAACTTGCTGGAAAAAATCAAATTTTTTCAGAAGTTTATCATCCAACACAGAAAAGTGTGCTCATTTGAACTATTACAAGTTGGAAATATTTCAACATATTAATTAATGTTTGTATATTTATTTTCATTATGCTTGAAGATATTTTATTTTAATAATGTGATTTGCCTAAATAAAAGCATTTACTGGCATGCAGCTTGTGATGTCTTCTCAAACAGGTTGGCTTTTGCACGAGTCATTCACTTCTAATGTTTTTACCTATTCATTTTGGATGGGGTGACTTATATGTGAATATGCTTGTACTCAAGTATATAGTAGTTTAATTACAGTACTTACAAAATAATATTTATAACAGTGTTAAGTTGATCATTTGAAATAAATTGATCTGACAAACAACTATACTGCTAACTTAAAGGCAGGTAAGATTTGCAGTCAGGTTCTCAGAGAATTGCTCATAGAAACAGCTGTTACAATAGATTGACAGATTTCAAATTTGAATACTGAATACAATAGGGCACATTGCATTTATGACGATTTCACTTAAAAATAGAACTAAAAACTCAAATTTTACTTTTGACAAAACTTATTTAATTAGTATTTATTTTTTAAAGTGCTACCTCCATTAGGCATTAGTGACATTTTCATTGATCAAAAGTTTGTTGAATATTGTTGTGTTGTATTTATTGTTTAGAAAGAAAATATAACAAAATGAAGAAAAAAAATTTAAATTTAAAAAATTTAGAATTTCATTATGTTGATTCAAATTTCCAGAACTATTGACCATTTTTTATTATGAATTGATAAAATGAAGGGTTCATTTACCAAATGTGATCATGATTTTTTTCATGTATAAATAGGTTGTACCCAGTCTGTGTAAACGACTGACAACAAAAATTCTCTAGGTCAGATTGCTCTTCTTTCATTGCCAGAATTGACAACAGATTCCACTGGATGAAAGATTTTCTAATTGTTTGATAATGTTTAAAATAAAAATAAGTTGGCAGAACTGCCTGGGGTTTTCAGTTGAATTCTGTATTTTGAAAAATGTCTCCATCATTGAACATATCAGGTTGTCCCTGTCATATGATGCAACTTGCTGGAGAGAAGGCTCCCAATAAATTAGGAGAACGCCTAAAGTATTAGGTTGACATTCTACCTGACACTGTACTTCAATGTACTGAACTGCAACTCTTCTCCTTTCTATGCAAATGCTGAAAGATGCCAAATAAAAATCAGCACATTTTTACATCAGCTGGTTAGTGTTCACATTTCATTATCTGGTATGGTTTCTGTCTTGGGCAGTATGTTTATCAATATGCGTAGCATTCATGTGCATGACATTCAGTTGATGTGCAATGACACCTTATTTCCCAGGTAAAAGACCCAGTAACTGGAAGATATAAATTTTCTCTTCTTTGTCAGGTTATGAAAGAATTATTGGTTCCTTTCCATTATAATGCTGCCAGTGAGGGATTTCAGTATTGTTAACAAAACTAAAACTGAATTCAAATCCAAACTCTGTAACTCAGCACTTAATGCTCTGCTAGTGTGCAAAACATTCAGTCTCAGCTGGTTCAAAGTGTTTTGAAATGCAATATGAGAGTCTTCTGCTTTTTAAAACTCAAAATATGAAAACATGAAGCAGTAATTGATGTTACAAAAAACCTGAGTGGTAAATAAATCATTCTGTACCTGTGCACAATGAATTTCTGTTATATGTGGATTACTCTTTTTCTGCTCAGATTACTCTTTTTGTCCACTTGATTGTACTCTTTCCTTGCCAGGGGTTAGCATGTATGTGCATACAGTGTCAGTCATTGTGTGGACATACATTTTACCAATCATTTAATGTATCACTAGACCTTACTGAGTTAATATAGATTGTATTGAAAGCAAAATTAGTTTGGCCCTCTTTGCACAATAGCTTAAGACTATAGTACAAGTCACATGGGTCATGTATGCGCATTTACTCATTTTAAATTAAATAATAAAATTTAACACTGATTTTCTTTAACCAAAGTCTATTCAATCCAGATTATTGAATGCTCTGCACCTTAACTGTCACAAGAAACTTCCAGATGAAATTATATATCACTATGGACTTTTACAGTGGTGGCCATATACTAGACTTTGGTCAAAATAAGAGTCTGTCAAGTGGAATCATCACAGCCAAGAATATTACAAATTTGGTTATCAGTATGCGTAGCATTCATGTGCATGACATTCAGTCCTGAATGTATTAGATCACACCTTTAGGTTCATTTCATCCAAAAATGTGGACATTCTTTAAAATTTATTTTTGCCATATGCACCTGTCAGGGCATTTAAATAATTACCTTTCAAAGGAATATGGATGTATGCAAATTCAAATGAAGTGAATACTTGCAATTTAAAGGTATGTGGAATCAAATTTTAAACAATGACACCCATTACTGAAATAATCAGTGTTGAATGTCTACAGTTTTTGGGTGATAGTGATGAAAATATGGTGATGCATCAAAGAACTATTTTCATATTTAGCTACCTGCTGGTCTCTGATCTTCTCAGGGAATTGGACCCATGTATAGAGTAAATTTATCTTTATTTTTTTTTTTTTTTTTGTTCTTAAATTCTTGCTCAGACATTTTGTGTTTATTAAATATTAAGGAAGGATCAATTGTTTGTTTTCAGTATAAAAGAAATAGAGGGCGCTGTTTGGCGACCTAAACGGAACCTGATTGCTGAAGTGTTTTGGCCCAGATCCTGCACCCCAGCAATGAATGATAAATGTAAGGAATGCATTTATCTTCTTGGAGACTGCTTATTAGCAACTTCCTTGCCTGTCAATATCAAGGTTAGTAATACTTAATTACACACAATACCTGTACTTTGTAAATTTCATGAGAATGTGGTTCATTATAATCAGAACACAGAGACAATATCTTAAACATTCTGCCCATTATGTTTCACACTTCTCACAATTCGTACACTTTCAGGATATATCACTGTCTATTTTAATCAGTCTTCTGAATCTTTGTACATGATCTCCATGCTTTTGTACAAAAACAGAAGAATCAGAATACCTATGACAACTAGTGTGTTTTATTCAAATATCACTTTTATATTGTGACACCCAAATTATTCTGCCATATAACATCATAAGCTTTGTGCTTTATCCCAGGGAAACCTGTTAACAAGCAGATTAAATGTAATCTTTACTCTTCATCATTTTACTGCAACATAACCCTTGCATTGAGCTTAAAAAGGTTCTGCAAACAGCACAAAACACTTATACCTTTGTTACAGCTGAGCAATATGTCTTTTTAAATAACACACAATACACAGGGTCAATAGACACTTTATTGTACATATAAAATAATCTTTTTGGCATAATGGGGGCAAATCCTGTCACAGCACACTGCACCAGCCCAGCTCTGAATTGTTTTAAAGGATACCTCAGGACAGGAAGCATGTGGGAGTTTATAGGGTTGTGATACCTGTGTGTGGGGGCTGCAAGGGGCTGACAGGAGGTATATAGGGACGATGACAACCAAAACTTGACAAGTCCGATCCCGAGGATGCTATGATAACAAACATCAGCCGATACTCCATACTAGTGTCTACATTGAAGACTTAAAGACTGGTGTCCAGTGTTTTATTTGAGTTGACCATGTTCTGCTAGTGTCTACATTGAAGACTCTTAAAAACAGGGCTAGTGTCTAATGTTTTATTTAAAGTTGACCATGCTGTACTAGTGTCTACATAGAGGACTGCTACAAACAGGGCTGGTGTTCAATGTTTTATTTAGGCCAACCATGCTGTGCTAGTGATACTATATTTTTATGTATTGAATCTTTGTATACCTGCTATAAGGCAGAGCATATTGTGATGTTGTCCATACATCTGCTTGTCTGTTACCAACTTTGTTTTCATACAACAACTTAAATTTTCCACCTTCTGCATTTACCAAACAATGTCGGTGTCTTCCAAACAGGATAAAAAAAAACTTTGAGAGTCAAAGGTCACCATTACTGAAAGAAGGAAAATTAATTTTTCACAATAGCTCAAGTCCTCCATCTACAGGAATCAAACTAGAGGGATAGATTGCACTTGGTAAGGAAGAACAATATATATATTTGGGTCAAAATGTCAATGATCAAACATCGGGTTGAAAGAAGAAAAATGGTTTCTGCATTACATCTCAAGATCTTCCCCATACATAGTTACCAAACTTCATGGATGGTTTGCACTGGGAGTAAGAATAGCTGCAGTGATTTTTGGGCTCAAATTGTCAAAGGTCAAAGTCACTGACTTAAAATAAGAAAAATGGTTTCCATGAAAAATCGCTCTGTTCTCTCCCATCACTTTTGTTGATGACTTCCACGTAGGCTTTGGAACAACCATGTTGCTTGGGCTCAAAGGTCAAACATTATGGTCACTATGACTGAAAGAATGAAAAAGGTTTCTAAAATTTTTCTACAGTGCAGATTTAGCCCAGACTATGGCATGGAAGAAGGCTATGATTTGTTCAAAATTACACCAAAATTTTACCACTTCTTCCTCATGAAAATGACCAAACTGGGTATTTCCTTGCACATAAGGAAGATTTCTGTCAATTTTGGGGTAAAAAGGTCAAAGGTCACTGACTGAAAGTAGAAAATGGTTGCAACACAATATCTTGAGTTCTCTATCATTTAAAGTTGCCAGACTATGTGGATGGCTTGTACTTGGTGTAAAGAAGAACTCTATTGGATTTTGAGGTCAAAAGTTCAATGATCATGATCACTGAAATAATAAATTGGTTTCTACACAATAACTTTAGTTATACATGAAATACTTGCACTTGTGGTAAGAAGGCTGTTGATTTTGGGGTCCGATGGTCGAAGGTCAAGGTTACTGACTTACAGAAAGAAAATGGTTTTAATGAAATAGCAAAAGTTCTACATCACATACATGGCCCAAACTTTGTGGATGCTTCCACTTATGTTAAGGATGAGCCCTATCAGTGTGGAGGTATAAAAGTCAAAGGCCAAGGTCACTGATAGAAAGGAGTAAAATGGGTTCTTTACAGAAATCTCTGTTATGTACATGGATGTCTATTAAACATGTGGGTGTATGATGTCCATCCCATTCATTGTATTTAGTTGTTTTTTTTTGTTTTTTGCAGTTTGAGCTGACTCACTTCATTGTGAGTTTGCTGGGCATGCTGACAGAGTCTTGTTTTATCCTTGTAACTGGGACCCAGGACCGTGGGCTCAAATGTCTGCAGCAGGCAAGAGTGGCAGATTTAGTCCATGGCATCGCAAAGCAGATTAAATGTAATCTTTACTCTTCATCATTTTACTGCAACATAACCCTTGCATTGAGCTTAAAAAGGTTCTGCAAACAGCACAAAACACTTATACCTTTGTTACAGCTGAGCAATATGTCTTTTTAAATAACACACAATACACAGGGTCAATAGACACTTTATTGTACATATAAAATAATCTTTTTGGCATAATGGGGGCAAATCCTGTCACAGCACACTGCACCAGCCCAGCTCTGAATTGTTTTAAAGGATACCTCAGGACAGGAAGCATGTGGGAGTTTATAGGGTTGTGATACCTGTGTGTGGGGCCTGCAAGGGGCTGACAGGAGGTATATAGGGACGATGACAACCAAAACTTGACAAGTCCGATCCCGAGGATGCTATGATAACAAACATCAGCCGATACTCCATACTAGTGTCTACATTGAAGACTTAAAGACTGGTGTCTAGTGTTTTATTTGAGTTGACCATGTTCTGCTAGTGTCTACATTGAAGACTCTTAAAAACAGGGCTAGTGTCTAATGTTTTATTTAAAGTTGACCATGCTGTACTAGTGTCTACATAGAGGACTGCTACAAACAGGGCTGGTGTTCAATGTTTTATTTAGGCCAACCATGCTGTGCTAGTGTCTACATTGAAGACTCTTAAGACAGGGCTAGTGTCAAATGTTTTATTTGAGTCGACCATGCTATATTAGTGTCTACATATTGGAATTTTAAAGACAGAGCTGGTGTCTAAATTGACCATGCTGTACTAGTGTTTACATATTGGACTGCTACAGACAGGGCTGGTGTCCAATATTTTATTTAAGTCGACCATGCTATACTAGTGTCTACATATTGGACTGCTACAGACAGGGCTGGTGTTTTATTCAAGTTGACTATTCTGTACTAGTGTCTACATAGAAGACTTAAAGACAGGGCTGGTGTCCAATGTTTTATTTGAGTTTACCATGCTGTGCTAGTGTCTACATATAAGATTGTTAAAGATTGGGCTGGTGTCCAATGCTTTATTCAAGTTGACCATGCTGTACTAGTGTCTGATTAGAAGACAGTTTAGTGACTGCATAAAAGACAGTTAAATTGGGGCTGGTGTCTAATGTTTTTTTCAAGTTGACTATGCTGTACTAGTATCTACATTGAAGACAGTTAAATTGGGGCTGGTGTCTAATGTTTTTTTCAAGTTGACTATGCTGTACTAGTATCTACATTGAAGACAGTTAAATTGGGGCTGGTGTCTAATGTTTTTTTCAAGTTGACTATGCTGTACTAGTATCTACATTGAAGACAGTTAAATTGGGGCTGGTGTCTAATGTTCTATTCAAGTCGACTATGCTGTACTAGTGTCTATATTGAAGACTTAAAGACAGGGCTGGTGTCCAATGTTTTTTTCAGGATACTCAGGATTTGTGCTTTTAGTCTAATCTTATTCAGCAACTTTACTTAGAAAATGTTTGATGTATGCATAGGAAATTCAGTAGCCAGGTTTGTATAGATTGTCAATGCCCAGGTGCAGATTTTCAGTCAATTATAAATGACTTACAAGTTTGGTTGCAGGCTGTTGTGGACTTTATTTTTGGGAGTCTGCAGTAGTAACATAAACATGAAAAGTAATCGAGTTTTCACATTTTACATGGATACAAAACTGATTACATGTATTGCTTTGAGTCAAAGAAAAGAAGTTTGATATGTCAAAGAAATTAAGGCTATGCAGTTTCAAACAAGTTTTTTAGCTGACTTGGAACAAAAGATAAATTTGGTTTTATATTTATTATGCACCCCCTTTTTCACACTTACCCCTCAATTGTTACTGGTCATTTGTAATAAAATTCAAAACACAAGTGGAATTTTAAAAGATCACAGTGTATATCCACAACTAATACCATTGGAAACACCGTAATATTGCAGCCTTGGTTTGTGATGTGTAATATGGATTGAACATCTGTATTGAATACTATATCAACATTATCAGATTAAATGAGTATTAAATATGATTTTATTTAGCTTTCATAACTAACTATATGTATTTTCACAGATGCTGATACAATGGACAGTGACTTATTACGTAAGGTTCTCAGATCACTGCACCCACTCTGGCTGAGGGCATGTGTGTGCAAGTTGCTTTTGGAACAATTGGATGACTATTTGCTAATTGAAGAACAAGGAAAACCTGACCAGACCATTAGCCTTTCATATATTGTAAGTTATCAGTATACCATATTATCACATAGTGATGTCAAGATCTGTTGTGAGCAGATGAGATTACCATGTGTGTTAGTTCATTTAGTGCATGAAGCCTTGTTCACGTTCCAGATTATTTCATGTGGCTATCTTATTTGTTTACATTGTACCTGCATATAGATTTATACATACATGACGTTTTCATGACAGATTTCTTGTAATGTCTGCTTGATCCTAAAGGAAAATGATGCTGATCTGACATCCAGTATGGTCACTGTGGCAGCCATCTTGAAAATCTTTTTTTTTCTTGTCATATTCTTATTGAAAATCTAATCAACATGGGGTTTTTACCAAAAAAATTTTAATGGTGCATGGTTTGTTCTAAGTAAAAATGGTGCCAGTCTGTCATCCAATATGGCCACCACAGTAGCTAATTTGAAATCTTATTGCTCATAAATTCAGTCTGAATGGTCGTATGTTAAATTCATGGAAATTTATTTAGTCAGGTTAGCATGAGTCACTTCAACGGGAACCTTGTTTTAATCATTAGAGATTCCTAACACCATCCATATGTTGGATCCTGTTTAACTACAGTCATCAAAGTTGATATGCTAAGGTGTGTTTGGAAGAGCAACTAAATTTTATTAAAAGTAGGTCAGTGACTGTGCTGGAATTTCATTCATGAAAGATTTGTGTGGTTTTAGAGGCTTTCCCATAACACTATCAATGTTTTGAACCATATTTAAAATTGGTACATATTTTTGCATCCTGGTCACTCTGACCAATTTTTCATTCTTGATCTTCTTTGTCATAAAAATGCATAACCATCTGGTATCTTCAATAGTAAAAGTCCTTCATGAAATAACCCAATGAAGTGGAGTTTAAAAAGCAAGTTATCTAGCGAAACTTGTGACAAAGGCTATTGTGTTGGCTTGTATTAACAATCAATCCACAGTTGTTTTGAGAAAGCCTGTCAGTAGCTTCTTGTAGGTCAGTGTGGTTCTTCTCAAGGTTTTCTGGGGTTCTTCCTTCACCAATTATACTGGCTGCCATGTATAGCCGATCATGCGCTGAAAAATGGCATTAAAACAAAACAAAACTAAAAATCATATATTTATCTCTGTCTAGTGTTTTCAGTATCCAATATTGATATTTGCCAATAAACAAATTTTGTTTTTCAAACTTATAACTCTGATTTTCTTAGTTACTGGACATCATAGCTATAAAGATGTCAGTGTAATGCCATATACTTATATTTGTCCAAATGAGATCATGTATCCTACATTTATTACTACTTTAATATGCATTCTTGTATGCATTTACCAAGATAAGAATGTTTGGCAGGAGGATGTGTGTTTTGAGAAGGGCTTGTTATGCTATGTTTTTGTTAACTTTACAGGTCAGCCATTGTTTCTTTCTTCTTCCAAGACTCTGTTCCAAGGGCAGTGTCCAGGAGGAACCGAGTTCTTCTGCACATGAACAAAGGTAAGTTTGGATTATATCTGGCTCACAAAATATTGATGAGACGTGTTGCCAATAATGTTGTTGGCATTGCAAGAAGCATCAAAACTTTAGCTTAAAGACTAGAGGTACATATTAACCATAAATATTCACCAGTCGAATCCAACTGCAAACAACATAGACTCTAATCTGCTGGCACATTATGTGATGGCAAATCTGCATCTTTGCAGTTGGAGTCTAATTAAAACCAGGTATATGCTGGATGTGATGGGTCTACATCTATTATACAGTACATGACAGGCCTACAGTCATAATCAATTGTACAGTACATGACTGGCCTACAGCCATAATCCATTGTACAGTACATGACAGACCTACAACCATAATCCATTATGCAGTACATGACAGGCCTACAGCCATAATCCATTGTACAATACATGACAGGCCTACAGCCATAATCCATTGTACAGTACATGACAGGCCTACAGATATAATTCATTGTACAATACATGACAGACCTACAGCCATAATCCATTGTACAGTACATGACAGGCCTACATACATAATCTATTGTACAGTACCTGACAAGTCCACATTCATAATCCATTGTACAGTACATGACAAGTCTGCATACATAATCCATTATACAGTACCTGACAAGTGTAGATACATAATCCATTGTACAGTACCTGACAAGTCTGTATACATAATCCATTATACAGTACCTGACAAGTCTACATACATAATCCATTATACAGTTCCTGACAAGTCTACATACATAATACATTATACAGTACCTGACAAGTCTGCATACATAATACATTATACAGTACCTGACAAGTCTACATACATAATCCATTATACAGTACCTGACAAGTCTACATATATAATCCATTATATAGTACCTGACAAGTCTGCATACATAATCCATTATACAGTACCTGACAAGTCTACATACATAATACATTATACAGTACCTGACAGGTCTACATACATAATCCATTATACAGTACCTGACAAGTCTACATACATAATCCATTATACAGTTCCTGACAAGTCTACATACATAATACATTATACAGTACCTGACAAGTCTACATACATAATACATTATACAGTACCTGACAAGTCTACATACATAATCCATTATACAGTACCTGACAAGTCTACATATATAATCCATTATACAGTACCTGACAAGTCTGCATACATAATCCATTATACAGTACCTGACAAGTCTACATACATAATACATTATACAGTACCTGACAATTCTACATCCATAATTCATTATACAGTACCTAGACATGCCTACCATCCTGCTTTTTGCGTATTATTACCTCATAATGCCCAAATTTGCCTTTGTGTCCAGCAAATACGCATTTAGTGTTGAAAATCCATAAAAGTGGGGATTAAAAAGAAGTGCATGTCGTAAGATATGCTATCACCAACCAGAACAGGAAATTATCTGCACATGCGCGATGGTTTAAAATAGCCATTGCAAACACATGTGATGAGGCGGTTCTAATACAAAAGTCTTCATTCACAGATTCTTTTATATTCTGTTTACAGTGAATTGTTTCTTGATTCTGGACATAAAGTTCATGGCTTCTAAAAAGCAATTGGATATTGAAGAAAGTGATTCAAAACTTTTATCCAAAGAACGCTAAATGTTTGTGTAAAGAATACATTGATGAGTATGAATTCTTCAAGCCAGGAAAAAATGCAGACATATACTGTCTGCAACATCTGTAATTGTAAATTTTCAATAAAGTCTGGAGGAATGTTTGATATATGTAGACATGTTTCAGGAAAAAGGCATTTCGACCTTGAAAAAGATGTTAAACTCTTTAAGAAAATTGTAGGATCTTTTATTATTATAGGCTGGATCTAGTGTGACTTCATTGTCTTTACCTAAGTCTGGTGTGCTGGAGTTATGATATTAGATATTATTATCTTTATCTGCTGATGATCTTACTTGATACATTTTCAAAGGATTTTAAAATTATGTTAATGACTGACATTGCTAAACAATTTCATTGTGGTAGGTCAAAGGAAACTGCTATTGTTAAAGAAATAGCAGCCAATACTACATTAAAATTAGCTGAAAGAATGTGGAATTGCCCATTCACTGTTTCTACAGATATAAGCAATGATTAAGGAAACTTCAAGATCTTTCCTGGACTTGAATTTTGTATATATATAAATATATATATATATATATATATATATATATATATATATATATATATATATATATATATATATATATATATTGTAAATAGGTGGGTACTGGATTTTACACAAAAGTATTTATTATAAATATGCATTACTAGTATTTAATGGTGTTTTGAGAGAATTTATTATGTTCACTCTTACTTTCTTATGTTCATCATTTTCATGCTCTGTTGCTCATTTTTGGTGGTGGCATCCCTCAAAAACGTTTTCTGGGGTAGGCATGTCTGCATTACCTGACAGACCTGCATTCATATAAGATGATATTGACATAGGATTTTCACAAGGAGACTTGTGATATATAATTTGTGCTTGATGTTGATGGTACTGACATCATGGCTGCCATATTGGTCATCTAAAGAACATTTTTATCATTCTCTTGAAGAGATGGTCAAATTGACATGAGGTTTTAACTTACCTCTTTACTTCATCTAGTTGTAAGCACATCATGGTTATGGTGCAGTTCTTCATCTGTTGTCAGTTGTCTATTTGCAACAGCTATTAAGAATGTCTCAAAAACCTCTCAACAGAATTCCGCTACATTTTTAAATTTTATCATGAAAGTCTTTCAGAATTGTTGAAATGATGCTGATGAACCATCAGATGTGGCTGCCGTAACCAAAATACATAGACTTCACAAAAAATTACTACTCAGCAGAATTTGAATTTGACAGAAAGCATTATGGCTTAGATGACTTTCAGTGTTATACAGAGGATGCCAGGCTGGTATCAGGTATGGCCATTATTGCTCAAACCACTGCTCAGCAGAATTCAACCAGATTTAACAGAAAACATCTTGGCCAGAAATGCTTTCAGTGTGTGTTTGCCATTACTAATACCAGAAAAGATTTTAATCATCTTCTCAGTTTTTGACCTAATTTCACAGAGAGCTTGTTGACATGAAGGTATCTTGGATTTGTTCAGATGGTGCCAATGTGCCTTCAGTTGCTGCTGCTTTTACTAAAAATTAACAAAGGCTTTGAAATAACTTCTTTGAAACCATCCAATTGAATGGCCTAATTTAACCAAAAGCATTGAAGGCTTTGAGATTTGTACAAATGATAATCAGCCAGCAAAAGTAATTCCATGGTTTGCTAAAAAAAAAAGCTTGAAACTGCTTATTCATTGAAATAATTTGACAGATAACATCATGATATTTAAAATTTATACAGATGATGCCAAAAAAGTATGAACACCATTGCCTTTAACAATTGTTTTTTTTCTTCAGAAACTGCTCATAAGAATTTTGTTATGCTTGACAAAAAAATTCTGATATGAAACAACTATGCTATCAATTTATCAACACTTGTTTGCGAACTCTCTGTAGGTTTCATTTCTGTACAGATTTTAATTAGATTTGGGAAGCTTATATCATCATGACATTGGATGAGTCAAGTGTAACATTCATGCATATTGATTGGCAGACCATGTGAATTCTGTAGAGGACAGATTTCTGATAACATTTTGATAATATTTAGTATGTAAACTTACACTAATAAGCTCTCAGAAGAACTCGGTTACTTGCAACATTCACATACCTAGGTAATCTTGCATTTGATTGGCTAAGCTTTTGAACACAGGAGGTTATTTTGTGTCAGAA
The DNA here is from genome assembly GCA_016746295.1 of Potamilus streckersoni. Classification (NCBI taxonomy): domain Eukaryota; kingdom Metazoa; phylum Mollusca; class Bivalvia; order Unionida; family Unionidae; genus Potamilus; species Potamilus streckersoni. Next base: position 893,322 of record JAEAOA010001358.1, read on the forward strand.
CTTGATTAGATGTATGTACACTTGTATTGTGAAGATTGAGGGTGAATTTGATTATGAATGACTTCAATGCATGGTAATGAGGTGGTCTTGCATCAGATTGACTGAGCTTGTGAACACTAGAGGTTCTTTTTGTGCACAGAGCTTGATCAGATGTATGTAAGCTTGTATGGTTAATATCTAGGTTGAATTTGATTATGAATGACATCTGTGCATCATAATGAGGTACTCTTGCATCTGGTTGACTTAGCTTGTGAAGGCTTTTGAGACCAAATTTCTGATCAAAACTTGATAATATTAATTATATAAGATTATTATCAAGAGCTTGGATGAGTTTAGAAAGATCCATAACTATTATTGGGGATGTAAGGTGATCAGATGTTGGGAATAAAAGCTGCAACCTTCTAGTCCCACATTTTAATCACTGTGCCTGTGCAACCCCTTGGGTTGGGATTCCAATGGTTTCCAAGTTGACTCTATGCATGTGAATGGGTAAGCATAGAACCAGTAATCCATGGTGATTGTTCAGATTAACTTCCCTTATAATGCCTAATAAGTGTACATAATTTAAGGCTGAGGCTGTGAATAGTTTTTATGTTGTGAATCTGAGCCAAGAAGATTTCATTGTCAATTATCACAATTTTATTCATGGGGGATGCGCACCTACTCCCATGTTAAAAACGGGTTAATGAGTTATAAGGGTTTTTTCCTAAAGTGAGTGGGAAGTGTATACTCCTATCATGACTAGACATCTTAAAAACAAAACTGTCTCAGTCTGATAAGCATTTTAATGGTTATACCCATTTTTAAAATAAAAATTATTCAATCTGTCTCTTGATCTATCTTGCCCTGACACTGTTGAGATTCAATATCCTTCAATTTGAAATATTGTCATGAAACTTTGGATGCATTGGTATTATGACAAGAGTTTAAGTCGTATATAAGAATGAGTTTTTCAAGTTATTTGAGAGCAGGAGGGAGATTTCCATAGCACTCGCTCACTTTAAGATATAGTTCTCTTTAGCTGTACTGGTCATAGACCATTACAGTTTGAGATGATCTATAATATGTTAATCTGTTAGTTTATTGCTTATACTGCTCCTGTACTACTTGGATTAATGCCATGAAACTTTACACACAATTCATCTTTGTTCTTTAGGTTCTAAATGAAAATGGTGCTACTTGGAATTCAAAATGGCCATCTTGAAAATTTTGTTACCGCGATTACTCCAAATAGAAAGTCGTATTACTACTATCTGAATGAAAAGTTATCTTGCCATCTATTTCCAGTAGATTTCCTATGATACCTAGATGGTCATTAATGATCTGACATATAATACGGCAGCAACAATGATTATGTTGAAAATCTTGTTATCAATACTTTTCTGAGCTGGATGTTCAAATTGATATTGTGCTTTCACCAAAATTACTTTTTTTTAGTCTAATTCAATCTAAATGGAAATGGTGCCAGTCTGCCATCCAGTATAGCCACCATGGCAGCCATCTTGAAAATTTTGTTGTCATTACTGAACAAAATAGAAAGAAATATCAGCCTCATACATGTGAACCTTTTGGTCCAGAGGGTTTTCTTTATGAGATTATGTCTGCCATTCTCCCATCACCCACTGAAACATCATGTGTGTACAAAATTATTATTGAAAAATTGCTTCCAGTATAGTGTATTTACAGAAACAATTTTTAGGTCATATCATTACAATTTCTGCAGTTTGGCAGTATATAATGTTTAGCACTGGGGCACTCAGTCACATTATACAGACACCAGGTTGACCAGTCCTAACACTAACCTCTTGATGCTGAGCACCAAGCAAGGCAGCTGTTTTACCATTTTTATAAGCCTTTGGTGTCACTCTGCCTGGCTTTAAACTCACAACCTCCTGCATTTGAAGAGGATGCTCTAACCACTTTGGCCACCAAAGGAGTCAAAAGGAAAAGTATTGTGATTATAAATGTTTGCTTATTATTTAATAGTTTGCGCAGGAACACTATAATCATTATTGCTCATAGTAACCTTTTCCACTCACAATTTGATTTATGGTGCAATTTTATTTACTATCTAAACACAAAAATCGAGTTGGTTTTGAATGCAGAAAACCATTCTGTGGGCATTTTTGACAATGTTGTAAATATGGAGTTTATTGTTAGGTTACAATGAAAGTAGATGTTGGGAAACCAGATAAATATTAGTCCTTCTTTTAAACAAAGGTGTATAGTTCAAGCAGCTTTTTGCCAAATTTTAAATAATGTTTCCCACCAAAATAAATCTTCATACCAATCTCAGATATACAGTTATGCAGGGTCAAAATAACATTGACATTTAAATGAGTACATGCTAATGTTTATAAATTTTCAGTATGTATTCTTGTTTCTATTGATATATCGTGTGGTTTAGTACTTCATCAGATTCTAATTCAGATGTTACGGGAGATTTGATAAATGCTCCTATTCTAAGCCAAACTGTTCTTTAATTCATTCCATAAGGGTTAAAAGTGAACCTTGAAAAAAAATTTCATCTAAGAAAAAAACCTAGATAAGACATAATTTTTGTATAAACAGTGGGGGAACCGTATTGTTAGTATTATGGTAAAATTTATGTTGTGTGCTTGTTTTTTTATAAATATCCTATGCTGTAGACTTGAGCACAAGGATCTGATGATTTCGTTCAGTTTTCTATCCAACCATCTTCTGTCCGTTACTAAATCTTTTTTTAAGTGGAGAATCAAGAAGGCTAGTAGTTATCTGGTTCATGTCAGCCATTTGCAACATGAATATTTTTTTAGCATAACAACATTGAGTTCCCAGGAGAAATCATGGTCCAAGTTATGAAAACGATACACATGAAAATAACTGAATTAACAATATAGTAAAACCTGTTATTGGCGACATCTGCTATGGGTGACCACCTGACATTTCTAACCACAATCTTAATGCATGGAGCAGTTTTATTATATAAATGTTCTGTTGTGAGCAACCATCTGCCGAATACGTCCAGCAACCATGATGTCTTGGCAAAATATGCATCACAGAAATGGGGATAAACTCCACTGATCTTTAACACCTGTAACCACTTATACCGTTTAAAAAAAAATAGGCTCTCTACTGATACCTGAAATTTTGTAGGTATGCTTATAGTGTTTTATAGTTTCTATTGTAAACCAGACTAAAGTATATGTAGAATTATTCCTGCACTTGGACTGGTTCTCTGCCATATCATAGCTAGTGCCCATATGTTTGAGTAGAACCTAGCATCCCAATGAATGATCGTATTGCAAGAACATAGACACTACTGACATATATGTAATCATGTGTAACAGCAACCACCTGATTTTACTACCGATTGTTTTGATAAAAACAAACATAAAAAAGCGAAAAAAAGAATAAGAAAGGATTCTGACAACTGGTGATAGATGCAATAATCCGTAAACCAGGCTAATGTACATGTCGTGAATAGCCATTGTAGTACCGAAATTAACATGGCAGTCGTGGATAGTGTTTGTCATTAGAGTTAATTCATATTGCCTGTGAGAGAATAAAGTGTTATGTTCATTTATTGTAATTGTTTGTTTTGTTAGTTTAATTTTTTTTTTTTTAAATTTCATTACATGTTATTGTGATGTAATATTGTATGCTGAATTTGACATTTTCCAAAACTGAGTTCATTTCTGCTTGATGGGATTGCCTTTTTTTTATTTCATTTATTTCTTTTATGTAAACAACTAATAATAGCTTAATTATTCTCTGTGTGTATGAGTTTATTATCAGGATTATTAATCAGGTAAACAAGAAGGAGTAAATATGTTAGTTTGGGTCTGGGTTTTGGAGATTCCTAAGTGATTTTTTTGGTTATTAAGTCGTAAATAAACAAGGCTCATTAAGTCATAAATAAACAAGGCTCATTAGATCATTCTAGATGGTTATTTTCCATTAGGTAATTTTTGTTTAGAAAATGCTAATTGTGACCTGAGGTCAAGTAGAGAACTATATATATATATATAAATATAAATAGCATTTTGTGAGTCATGCTTTTAACATCTAGATATTATGTTGTGACCAGTTTGGGCTGAATTTTATTTTCTCAGGGAATACAAAAGTGCTTTGATAAAATTCTAGGATGAAGACTTTCAATGGAATTTATACTTAATCCAAACCTGGAATATTTCTCTGATTCAATAAGAGACTGTTGATACATGAGCATAATAAAGGCTATAACAAACATGTCATTGGCTTCAGTTTTGGTTCTCTTTGAACCTTGAACTGGATTCAATGCTTTTTATTATTAAGACTTGTGTCTATAATTCTCAGATTATTTTGGGATTTATTTTGTAGCACTGTTGTTCTTTTTTCTCGTTTTCACTTTTTTATTCCTGGTGTCAGGATAATGTAACTGGGTGGGACATCATGCTACATGCTGTGGCATGATGCCCTTGTACTAGACATCACTATAAACTGCCACACTGCAGCAATATGACTGAAATTTTTTTAAAAACTGCATTAAAAATCCAAACTCGTCATCTCACAGGAAAGCAATAAGATCTAAAAGGATATTACCCACCAGAAGCCAGTCCAACTCAGAAAATGCGGAGAATGATGTTGCAGTTAATTGTAGTAAACTTTCCATGGATATCAACAAGAGGAACAATAAAGGTATGTAATTGTATGTATAATTTAGTACCATAGATGCTTCCTGTGGCGACACTCGAGTTGGTGCCACCCAGTGCAATAGCTCATGTCACCCCCATGGACCCCCTTCCTGCACAAAGAATTCAAATATTTTATAGACGGCCATTTTGGTATCACCTTATAATGATGTCACCCGGTGCGGTCCACATCCCTCTAGTGATGCCACTGGATACTTCAGTCTACTAATCATGTACTAAGTACATGATAGCAGAGGAACAGTTTAGTACTAGTGTCAAATGATGTCTCATGATGGTGTAACCTCTGTTATGAACATCTCCATTAAATAAATATCCAACCATATACCATACATATTCAATTACAAGTCAAATCCAACAGTTGGATGTGACTTGTAAGCTGGTATATATGGTAGGTTAACAAGTAGGTCATGCAGGTTTTCATTCCTTCCTTAGGTTTTATATTCTCTTGGTGATAGGTGATCCAGTCAATCCGTATTCTCTTTTATATTTGAAAACTTCTGATATTGCAAAATCAGTTTTTGTGTCTAAATGTATTTGATCACTTCTTTTTGATGCACACAGCCATGATAAAATAGAGAGAAAAACAACATTAATATTAGCATATTAAATGTTTCCTTAAGCATCACTGAAAAGCCAATTGTAACTTGGAATTTTCAGCTGTTCAAAATACAAGAATATATTTAAATGCAAATGTGAAGAAAATAAATTACGACATACAAGATCCAATCCAGTCATGCATAATATCTCATTCAGGCCTGCAAATTATATATTATATAATTCTATATTTTAAGCTCAACTGATGATAGATGAGAAAGAGCTAATGGGATCATTTTTTTCCACCATCATCTGTTAGTACAGGTTGTGTTATTGCTACTCCTAAACAACTTTCTGGAACTTTACACACAAGTTGATCCCTGTTTGGACCTAAATGGAATAGGTGCTGACTTGATAGCCAGTATGGCTGTCATGGTGTGTATCATGAAAAAGTTTTAATCGCAACTTCTCCAGGATGGATGGTCTTACGGACATGAAGTTTTCACCAGAAGGTTTCTATGTCTGGTTGGTCCTAAATGAAAGTGTTGATGAAGATTTGACATTAAATATGAATCTCATGGCAGCCATTAAAAATCATGTTATAATTTTTATTTCTTCCTCCAAAATGGATTGTCATATGGATTTAATATATTCACTTGAAGACATTAATTATAATTTAATTGATTAAATGTAGTTTAATTAAAACACAGTACATCCTGCTGTGGCCCTTTGCTGGGCCCCTTTTTGTCTTCTATGGTTTCTCTGCCCAGACATGATGTCATTGCAGCCAATATATGTTTACAAGTTAGTAACTAAATTTAGATACATTATTATGTTGAAACAATCAGATGACTGAGTTGGAGCATGTGATCAAACATTGTGTCAGTTAGGGTGTCATATAGCAGCTGATTCACCAGTACTGATGCATTCTTTTCAGTGCAGATACTTTAACATTATTTGCAAAAAGAAAATAGATTTAGATTCTCAGCATCAAACTATTCTTATGGATTTGAATTGGTCTTCATTGGGACATTTACAAATGGCTGACAGGAATCGTTAAGTCGGCAGTTACTGTAGAGTCGACCCTCTTGTTCGCCTAAGCTCACCATCAACAGCCAAATATAACTTGACACTACCAGAGAATTAGTCTCTGCCCAAGCTTAAACAAAAACTTTCTAGTCAATGCATTCATTTCTGTTGAGGATAAAGGAAATGAGTAATTTTTTGGGGTAGGGTGTGTTAGCAGCAGCATTGCTATGGATAGTGAGCCAATTGTCAGAACAAATTCGCACATGCGAAATAGGAATTACCTTCAACAGAGCCTAATGGTTTGACAGTTACATGGTGGTTGTATTGCAAAATATGGTGACTATGTTATCCCAAAGTATTCACTCCTTGATGGATTCTAGGAATATTGGCACAAGGAAGTATGGATCTATTGGACACGCTATTCTTTAGGCATGCAAAATCATTGCTGCTGGATGACCCTCTCTTTGACAGTAATGCAGCACTAGGGGAAGATAACTTCCATCCTTTTGTGACGGTCGCAGCATAACTTCGGCCAATTTCATTAAAACAATCAATGGATATGTGGTGTTCTTGCCATTCATGGAGATAGTGTGTCTGAATCTTCACTAACAAATTCAGCAAGGTTAACAGATTCTTCCAGCTCTCATCTTAAAGTTTCAGTCGGGATGACATCACTGGCTTAGCAGCGTACTTTTGGCTGTATTGCGAGGTCACTAGAATAATGGTGGCTGTTTTCACTTTGGTGGTTGTAACTATGCATTGAAAATGCCCAGATGTGAAAATGTACCCAGATTTTCGACCCAGCCTATGCAGAAGAAATCCTTGAACAGGTCCTGGAAATACCAACCCTAAAAGATGGGGCAATATTGTTTCATTTTACTATAAAGTGCTCTTTCCAAGTTAAGTGAAAGCTTACAGACACAGTAGGATACACACTACAGCGATTTAACCACATTAAAACTCCACAGCACTTTCCCAGTTTCAAGTACCAATTTGGTACTTTTCATTTTGTATCTTTTTGCAAAGCACTATCCACAATCTACCATATCTACCTATGTTTTGGCTATTGGCTGTGCACACAAACTGAACAATATTCCTGATCCAACCAATTTCTGTCTTATTCCAAACTTCTACCACACACAGATGCCAGACTACCAATTGATAACATATTTTTTTTTAAAAAAAACTCATTCCAGTTCTGCCATGATTCATTCACAATGCTGTCCATGTTGCTCTTTTTAAGTCCATGTTTCAAATTTCATTTTGGGTATTCCTGTTAGAACAATTAAACAACCTGGTTGCAGAAACCCAAACTTAAGTTTTCTCAGGTTTAGATCAGTTTCAATGGTTTAGTTGTTGCATTTGCACATTATCCAAGGGTGCACTTTATTGCCTTTAGTGTCATGTTCCCCCACTCCAAATTACAAGACAAGTGCCCTATCCATGCGCTGTGTCAATTCATATAACTGCTGGGTTGTCATTTTGACTCACTCTTCCTTACTTATGAAAGTGTTGCCTATAACTAAGCAAGAGTTCAACAAATCCTTGTCCACATTGCTCTTGCTATGTGGTTTTCATCATCAGTTATTCAAGACTAAGTTTTAGGATTGGGGCAGCAACAGAGGGTGCTAAGCAGGGTCTATCAGACAGTCTTATTCTGGTCTTAGGTAGGTGGCAGCCATATGTTTTTAAGAAATATATGTGCCTGAGCAATAGAATTTCTAGTTTGTAATTCAATGCTTACTTCAGTATTTCTACACATTAACATAGCACTTTCTACGGCCTGGTTCTGCCTTCCATTTTCTTCTGCTTTCAGGTTTTGTGGGTGCACAAATCAATACAGCCATCCACATCATATGGTTACTGCACTTCATATGTGTTCCTTGGAGAGCAATTCAATTCATATGGGTTCATTAAAGAAATGACCATCTTACAACATATTCTTCCACTGGTGTTCTGTGACATGGAATACAAACATTTCTGGAGATTGTGTGCACAGTTTGGCAGTCTTACAGACAGATAGAGCCATCCATATCATATGGCACTGCACTTCATATGGGTTCATTGAATACATGACTATCTTATAACACTTCAATCTTCAACTAGCATTCTGTGTCACGGAATACTAACTTTTCTGGATATTATGTGCACAGTTCAGCAGTCTCGTGGTTGCACATACCAACAGAGCCATTCATATCATATGGCACTGCACTTCATATGGGTTCATTGAAGAACACTTCATATGGGTTCATTGAAGACGTGACTATCTTACAACACTTCAGTCCCCCCATGGCATTCTGTGACATGCAATACAAACATTCCTGGATATTGTGTGCCCACCTCATTTCAGAATTCATGTTATTTTGACACAACATGCACAGAAATTTGTGTTTTTCTGTGTCCAATAACACTAGGTATGCGTACAGAACTGGCTGCAACTTCTTGTTGAATGTTTGGCAATATTAGAATTTAAAAAGCATCATCCCAGTCTGACTCTTCAGTTAACACCCAACCTACAGAATACCTTCCTCTTTTTTCTTTGAATGAATACTCATGTGCTATTTTGCTCATTAAAATTTGCCTTTGTTTTGGCTTTATATGTATTTTTGTCATTTCTTTTTTTGTATCAACTGAGTGTTTTTCTGCTCAGTCGTCAGTTGATTTCTGGGGTTTTTTTTTGTTCAGTCTTTTAGTTTTTGGCTTTTTGGGTGTGCTTTGCTTTGCAAGCAGTATTTTATTAATCTATCCCACTTTATTGTTCAGTTGCCAGAGTATGTATTTTCTACCCTTTTTAATCCAGATATTTGTTTTGCTTGAATTTTTATTTTAATAGTAGCCATAAATTTTATGCAAGTATTGGATTGTTTCCCTTTTTCAGGACTTATAGTCCCTCATCCAGGTTAAATTAATCTCTTCAATTAGTATCAGTGGTCTTTTGTCAACTTTTGGATCATTGATTTGTAACCTACCATTTGTTGCCTGCTGTGAGCTATTGATTTATCTATGACCAATAACAGACCCACAAGTTGTTGCCTGCTGTGAGTTTTTGATTTATCTTTAGCCAATAGCCAATGGGCCAGTCATTGCCTGATGAGTTGCTGATTTATCTGTGACCAATAGCCAATGGGCCAGTCATTGCCTGATGAGTTGCTGATTTATCTGTGACCAATAGCCAATGGGCCAGTCATTGCCTGATGAGTTGCTGATTTATCTGTGACCAATAGCCAATGGGCCAGTCATTGCCTGATGAGTTGCTGATTTATCTGTGACCAATAGCCAATGGGCCAGTCATTGCCTGATTAGTTGCTGATTTATCTGTGACCAGTAGCCAATGGGCCAGTCATTGCCTGATGAGTTGCTGATTTATCTGTGACCAATAGCCAATGGGCCAGTCATTGCCTGATGAGTTGCTGATTTATCTGTGACCAGTAGCCAATGGGCCAGTCATTGCCTGATGAGTTGCTGATTTATCTGTGACCAATAGCCAATGGGCCAGTCATTGCCTGATGAGTTGCTGATTTATCTGTGACCAATAGCCAATGGGCCAGTTGTTGCCTGTTCTGAGTTATTACTCAGTATTACATCAAACCAGGTTATGCCAAGGAAAGATAAACATTTAACAAGCAAGGTCCCACGAAGTGGACTGTCAAAGCATAATAGTTACTTTGATCTTACATGCCTCAAAGTTTAGTTTGGTTTATTTCAGAAAATACATTATTTGTACAGTAATTATAAATCTAGAATATTACAATTTTAGTGCAGAAATCAAAATCTTATTCAAATGAGGATTTGTAGGCTTAAAACAAAAAGTAAAATTGTTAATTGAAACATTACAACATAGTTATATTAGGCTGATTGTTATGCATGTAATTAACATTTCAGACATTGTGTTGAAAGAAAAAGGATCACATTTCTATCTTGGCCTAATTTTAGAAGTTTTTATTTTTCTTCCAGGTGAAGGTCCATTGCATATAGCCTGCATGAAGAATGACATCACCAAAGTGAAGCAACTGCTGTCTCTTCCAGGTGAATAAATTTTAATGTCTTTATTTAAATATATTTTAAATGGTAAATAGCACATCCTTCTCAACCCTTGATGGGCTCTTATATATTGATGTTGGGTCTCTGCCCAGACTTGATGATATTGCCAGTCTGTGTATGTAAAAGTTTGTAACTAATTTTAGAAAATGCAGATCAGATGACTGTGTAGGACATTGTATGGTGCAAGTATTCAAACTTGTTTAGTGGAGACTTTACCTTGCAGTGTTCACAAAGACATACTTAGTGGCAAGCTCAGTAATCTTTTCCTTTTGCTAATTCCTGCAATGGATTGTTTGCTTAGAATAAAAAAATTAGCAATCAGGATTGACTCACATTGGCTAGCACACTAACTATATCTGAATTTTAGATGGCTTCTCCAAATATAAACTGCCTCTGGAAGTCTGCTCCTTTTGTAGGAAATATGAATTGTATGCATGTGTTGACTTCATTGATGAAGCGTAACTGGATATTATGGAGATAATGGTGCATTTTAACACATAGTTGCCCAGTATCTTAACATAACAGGATATCATGGATCAGACTTCCAAGGGACTAAATTTTTTATATATATATATTTTCTCTGTTTGAAGGACAAAAGTTTTCATCCATTAAACAGCACCCTACATTCAGTAGGTTTAGACTGGCTAATGTCACGATCCTATTTAACAGTCAACAAGGAAAGAAAAATGTAAAAATTTTTAATTCTAACACAGCCAGTCATACTGCCATAGATTTCCATGGTCATCTTGTAATACAGTTGAATGGAGCACAATCTATGCAACAATTGTATGAGCTTCTTGTGGGTCGGTGGTTCTTTTTCCGGTGATTTCCCGGTTTCTTCCTCCACCATTAATACTGGCCGCCATGAATAGCCTATCGTGTGCTGAAAAATGGCGTTAATCCCAACAACAACAACAACAGCAACAATTGTATGAGAGATCAGTTGTTACAGGCCTATCTACATGCATGTAAATTATGCAAGATGGACTATCCTTTGGTTGCTTGTAACTGGAAAGTTAAGAATGAACAACCCCATTAAGGCTCCAAGTCATACCCAAGAATGAAAGAAGAGTTGACTGTTATATGTTGGATGATTCAGCAGTGGATAAGATAAGGGGAAATAATGCTTGTTCCAAGCCTTTGACTGCCACTACCTCTATTAATGTTGACCTTGAACAAGAGTTATATAATCATCCAACTTTACTAGAGACTTAATTGGTTTGTCTTGAGGTTTTCATACTGATATTCAGCACAAACCCTTGGAACATTTTAAATGTAAAAGCATGCTCAATTCCAACCACATGCAGCATATTTTTGGGTGTATGATGCGTACAGATGTATAATTACGTGCCCTGGTTTTTGACTTGGCATGAGGTCAAAATTTTAGTTTTGATGTATAACATGCAGGATGTTTTGGTTGTGAACAGCAATTTGGATAGTGCACTGATTGTTATTTGTTACAATTTGGATAGTGCACTGATTGTTATTTGTTTCAATTTGGATAGTGCACTGATTGTTATTTGTTACAATTTGGATAGTGCACTGATTGTTATTTGTTACAATTTGGATAGTGCACTGATTGTTATTTGTTACAATTTGGATAGTGCACTGATTGTTATTTGTTACAATTTGGATAGTGCACTGATTGTTATTTGTTACAGGATGTCTGATTGGTTTACAATTGAACAGTTCTAGTCTGATTCTATTCTTTTCTGTTAGTGCTTAATACTTTTGTTTGGCTATGATGGTTTGCTTATCTGTCACACTGTGGAAGTTTCTTGACAATATTTTGCCTGACTAGATTCTTTCAGATACAAACACAATATGCTGTATGAAAGTACAGGTTTCTTTTATAAGGATGTGTCAGCATAGACTGTTTTCTCTGTATGGAGTGACTAACCTGTTGCAAGATTTCTTACAATTAAATCTTGAAAATTAGATTTTGCTTAGCATGGTAAATATGGACAAGATATCCAGTTCTTAACGAGCATGCATTTCAATAATCACACCACATTACCTTTCTTTTTGGATCAGTTTTGTTCTGATAAATATTATTACAAAAGGTCACCAACAAGCCATTTTATTCAAGCTATAGCAGGTTTCCTCTTGTGACATGCTTTCAGTGCCTGCAGGTGACTTTTGAGATCTGAATTTAGGATTAGATCAAATGGAGTTCTGAGGCATGGATTTAGGATTAGATCAAATGGAGTTATGAGGCATGGATTTAGGATTAGATCAAATGGAGTTCTGAGGCATGGATTTAGGATTAGATCAAATGGAGTTCTGAGGCATGGATTTAGGATTAGATCAAATGTTGTTCTGAGGCATGGATTTAAGATTAGATCAGATGGAGTTCTGAGGCATGGATTTAGGATTAGATCAAATGGAGTTCTGAGGCATGGATTTAGGATTAGATCCAATGTTGTTCTGAGGCATGGATTTAGGATTAGATCAAATGGAGCTTTGCATGCAACATTTTCTTTTTTATGGATAAAAAATTTTATTATATTAATTATTTGTTGGTACTTTGTGGATTTTTTTATTTTTAAAAAGAAATTTAATATTGTGTAATGATGCTTAATTCTCTATAAAAGATTATGCATACCAGCATGCATTTTCAAACAATTAGGTTTAATCCATTCTATAGTAATTAGGTTCATTCACATATTTATTTCTGACTGTAGTGATCTTAAAGACAATTCATCTGTCCTTTTCTTTGAGTTACGAAGTTTAATTCTACTGTTGTAATCTATTGAAAGTTGTATTTTCAGTCCTTTCAAAACAAAGTTTTATCTTTTCCATATATAGAGAAGTTCAGTGAAAATGAAGTTTCACTTTCAAAAATCATAATGTCATTGAGACATTGGTAAGAAGGAGAGAAACTTAAAAAAGTGATGGCATTCTTTTGATGTTTTCAAAGCATATTGTGAGGATATCAAATGTAAGGCATCATAACACTGTATCTGATGCATGCAATCCCCCAGATTTATGTCATAGACCAAGCTATTGCTCAGCTAAATTAATGAGTGGACAGAGGTGATGCACTCTCCCATAAAATGCTCTTGATTGACCTGAAGACATACTCCCTTAAGGTAATTCACTCAAAGTCACATGACATGAATAAATGAACTTGAGAAAGTAGAACAAATTTGCTCATTCTTTTTTCAGCAGTAGTATGTATCAAAAGTGTATGCCATATGTTTTTGGACATGTAAAACATAATTACTTTTTTCAGGAGATTAATAAGCATTTAAAAATTATAGCATTATTGGTGTCCCAACACTTAAAAGTGTAAAAGAAAGTATAGGCAAAATCTTCGCCATACTGCACAGAGCATTGACTAGCTCTTGATCATTTTCTATGGCAATAAACTGTTATAAACAAAGATAATTTTTTTTATGTTATTATTTTGCATGTACATATTTTCTGATATTTCCAGCATCAAATAAAATAAAGGTAAAGACTTCAATAATTCAAATAACACTTCAAGCTTACCTGGCAAACGGTACTATTTATTGTGTACAGAACAGTACTTACAGAGTGCAGATTGTATATCCTTGTATATTCCCAAAAATAGATGCAACTTTTGCTTTATTTACTAAGTCTCATTCCTGGAAATCACATTTAAAAAAGATGTCAATTGCTGTTTTATTTATTTTGATCACACACCCAAGAGTTACTGTTTTTCAGAGATATAAACAGTCAAACAAAATGAAAAGTCTCACATCCTTAATTATACAAGTCACATAACCAGCATTAAGTATATTCACATATTTGATCATCATTAATACATTTTAGTTTTATTTTTCAGCTTACCATAACACAAATTCATAACTTTTAACACAGTATTCATTCTTTCTATCTTTGACTTGGAACAGTTGGTTGTCTGGGCATTTCCTTTTATATATATATATATATATATATATATATATATATATATATATATATATATATATATATATAATTGGCAGATTTGTCATTTGTTTTCTGACAGGAGACCAAGTAATTGTTTGAACTATTAACTTGCTTGGGAAAAGGGGATTTTTGTCTGACATCAATGCCAGTAACTGTTTGTTCTACAACATTAATCCACATGATTTATTGTTGTCAAATATAAAGTGGCTTGAGCTTAATACCAGTACTATATTTTTTGGTCCTCCAAAATTATATTGAACTGACTAACCATTGTCTATCACTGTCAATCAATTAAGATGATATGCTTGCTGGGTAGCAAGATTACTGTAGCCATGTCAGCAGGTACTTGTTTATGGTTGATTACATCAAAGCAAACTATGTCAGAGTGTTTAAGATATTAGTTATTTTCAAAGCATTCTTTCTGAAAATTCTTTATTGCATTTTGGAGGTATCATTAAAGTTTATCAATATTATGCCTATAATTCAGATCAAAGGGATGAACTTAGGGCAAGTAATAAACATCAGTTTGATGTCCTGATGTACATGCTAACTAAATGTTTGTGTTGAAACAAACGACATTGCAGTTCATTTTTGTAATACTGGGAGTACAATTGTAATGAGTTAGTTGTTTATATATTTAAGTGTGAAATAAAAGTATAATTACTGGTGCATTGACACAATATTTTAATTTAATAATGCTCAAACAGGGTTAAGTAACTGTGGTAAATGCATACAGCAACTTGCTGATACTCAACTCCTGTTATTGCTCAGATTATATATTGAGTGTTCTTGTCTGACTTCTAGCTGCAATAAAAAGAAGCATTTTCATACATGCCAAGTTTTCTGGAAACAAGTCGGAGATTTCTGTTCAATATCAGGGAGTTTGGGCCCAAATCCGGGAGATTAGCGTAATGACTATTTTTCTCATTAAGTTTAAGCACTAAAGTGCAGATCTTACCACAACTAAGTCAAATAACTATACAGGTTAGAGACCAATTCTCACAGCATACCAGTTGTCATCATATTAATAATAACTAGCAACCACATTCAAAGATTTGGTACCTGTTTAAAAAATTAAAAAGAACGACTATAGCTGACAAGCTCGATTGCAAATAAGCATAAGGTAATTATTATTAACAGAGTTATTATTATTATGGCAGCAATTGGTTCGCTGTGAGAATTGGTCTCGAACCAGTAATAAATAATAGCCGCATAAGTATTTGTACGAATATACATCAATTTTTATGTGTTTGGTGATTCTCCTCCGGCGGAGTGCACTACTTACTGTACAACAGTAAAGGCCGATGATATTCTGATTGTTATGTGTCTCCTTCCACTGCCAAATTGCACCATGTGAGCAAAAGTAGTTCAGAATATAATTTTCAATGGGGATGAATTATATCAGAGGTTTATATCTCGAATTTATGGAAAAGGCAGAAAACATTTTAATTGTAATAACTTGATAGTCTGGTTTAGTGACCTCTCTCTCTCTCTCCACTCCGTTACTCTTCATTGCAAAAAGTAAAGGAGTGGAGAGAAATAAGGAAACCAGACTAATAACTCAATTGACTGATTACAGCTGTCATGAACAGTGTATTGAATGTTGTTTTAGCTGAAAATACCTATGCTTGACAGTTTTTTTTTTATTTCCGGGAGTTCTTGTCAGCAAATCGGTAGATCAAAAGATGAGGTCGAAAATCAAAAGACTCCCAGACAATTCGGGAGACTTGGCATGTATGCATTTTGTAAATTACAGGTATTGATGTGAATGCCAGAGACTATGCTGGATGGACACCACTCCATGAAGCATGTAACCATGGAAACATACAATGTGTCAAGGAATTACTTAGCTTTGTGCCTGCCAAAACCATGGAGCATTATTTTAAAAAAGGTACAGATAGATTAAATGAAATATTTACATCACTTCTAATAAACTCTTTTCCTTATATTTCCTTAATTAGCAGATGATGAGACACATGGACTATGAGATGATTTTCTTTGCAACACATTTTATAAATGGTGTATTTGAATTCTAGTAGAGGCAGTATACCATACCATTGTTAAGTTCCAACTACAAAATAATGTCATAATAATGGATATTGTAATCATGTAATCTCTTCACACAGATGAAACTCCTGAGCAAAATCCTCCCATTATCAGCATAACCTGCCATTTCCCCCATCAGTCCCATCCATGTTTAAGGAATCCTGTTTGCTTGCTGAATATTTACTATCCAACATTTCCATATCTTATTGTTTTTCATTATGTATTCACTTCTTGCATATGCAGAGCCATTTCTCCTATAAATATAATCGCTGATCACCTTAACATTACGGGAATATAAGCCTGCTATCTCCCTAATCCAGTTGTATTAAAAGATGAAAATTTGTCTTTTCTGTCCATATAAGATAGGCAAAGGGCAGTATCTTTTGCCCATTGCCACTACTACTGCTTCACTTGTATACACATCTTCTTAAGGAATATGCCTTCCATCAATCCAACTCGATGTGTATGAAATTCCTGCCATCCATTCAAAAGTTTGATTAATATTGATTCATAAACAGATGGTATACATTATTTTTTAGTATGTTGGATACTTTGTCAAATTTTATTTGTGGTCAGAGGACCCCTGGTCGACCATTCTGCACAAACAAGGTACGATCATTCCTGTGTCAGTGTTGCTACCATGGTTGTTGCATGGCAGGAATTCCTTATGAAAAGTCCCAACTGGCCAATGATAATATGTAGTGACACAAGTATATAAGGTTGGGGGGACCACAGGAATGATCTCTTTATATGAACCATCCAGAAATGAAAGCGATCATAAATGTCTTTTTGCTTTTGAAAAACTAACTTTGGGGAAAGTCAGTCCTGATTATATGTTCCCAGACCCAGAAGCTAGGGCTTTGGATGCACTGTTAATCAGTTGACAGGGGTTATGGGCCTTTGCTTACCATTCTCTCTCCCCAGTTATAGTACTAAACAATGTAATGTAGAAGATGCAGGGTCACAATTGCAAGATAATTCCGATAATCCCTCTCAGATGGGGCAAGTCCTTGGTCATTGATCGACTGAAGCTAGCGATAGACCTACCCAGGAAGATTATGGCAAAACAAAATCTTCTGAAACAAGCAATGGCACAGGTGTGTCATCTCTGCCTGGAATTTTTCTTCTTTCCTGCTTTGCTTCTTATCAAGACAGCCTTGCAAGAAAATAAATTCTGATCAGTTGTGGAGAGAATCTCAAGAGCAGGAATTCCTTCCACTCTGAAGATGTTTGAGGAAAATTGGCACGTTTTCATGGACTGGTCTAGAGTCAAAAAAAGCCCATCATTCCTTTTAGAGCCCCAATCTCTCAACTAGTAAGTTTTTTCCTCTGTCTCTATGAGGAGATAAAATTGGCACCAATTACCCTCAAATGCTGCAGCTTTATGATATCTAGCACATTAGGAGATACTGGTCATGATAAAGCTCTATCAAACCTATTCAGGCCAAAAATCCTCACACTGTTTCCAAAAAGGAATCTCTCCTGTGTCCTATTTAATCATGTTTTGAACATGCTGTCATCATTTATATCTCATGCAGTCATGTTTTGGATATGCAGTCATCATTAATAATATATCTTATAGTCATGTTTTTGGATGTGCTGTCATTAATATCCCATGTAGTCATGTTTTGGCTGTGCTGTCATTAATATCATGCAGTCATGTTTTGGATATGCAGTCATCATTAATATATCTTATAGTCATGTTTTTGGATGTGCTGTCATTAATATCATGCAGTCATGTTTTGGACATGCGGATGTCATTAATATCTCATGTAGTCCTGGTTGGACATGCGGATGTCATTAATATCTCATGCAGTCATGTTTGGACATGCAGTTGTCATTAATATCTCATGTAGTCCTGTTTGGACATGCGGATGTCATTAATATCTCATGCAGTCATGTTTGGACATGCAGTTGTCATTAATATCTCATGTAGTCCTGTTTGGACATGCAGTTGTCATTAATATCATGCAGTCATGTTTTGGACATGCGGATGTCATTAATATCTCATGTAGTCCTGTTTGGACATGCGGATGTCATTAATATCTCATGCAGTCATGTTTGGACATGCAGTTGTCATTAATATCTCATGTAGTCCTGTTTGGACATGCAGTTGTCATTAATATCTCATGCAGTCATGTTTGGACATGCAGTTGTCATTAATATCTCATGTAGTCCTGTTTGGACATGCAGTTGTCATTAATATCATGCAGTCATGTTTTGGACATGCGGATGTCATTAATATCTCATGTAGTCCTGTTTAGACATGCGGATTTCATTAATATCTCGTGCAGTCATGTTTGGACATGCAGTTGTCATTAATATCTCATGTAGTCCTGTTTGGACTTGCAGTTGTCATTAGTATCATGCAGTCATGTTTTGGACATGCAGATGTCATTAATATCTCATGTAGTCTTGTTTGGACATGCGGATGTCATTAATATCTCATGCAGTCATGTTTGGACATGCAGTTGTCATTAATATCTCATGTAGTCCTGTTTGGACATGCAGTTGTCATTAATATCTCATGCAGTCATGTTTGGACATGCAGTTGTCATTAATATCATGCAGTCATGTTTTGGACATGCGGATGTCATTAATATCTCATGTAGTCCTGTTTGGACATGCAGTTGTCATTAATATCTCATGCAGTCATGTTTTAAACATGCGGATGTCATTAATATCTCATGTAGTCCTGTTTGGACATGCGGATGTCATTAATATCATGCAGTCATGTTTTGGACATGCGGATGTCATTAATATATCATGCAGTCATGTTTTGGACATGCAGTTGTCATTAATATCTCATGTAGTCCTGTTTGGACATGCAGTTGTCATTAATATCTCATGCAGTCATGTTAGGACATGCTGTATTGATTAAAATCTCGTGCAGTCATGTTTTGGACATACAGACATCATTAAGAACTGATGTAGTCAAGTTTTGGACATGCTTTCATTACTATCTCATGCAGTCATGTTTTGGACATGCTGTCATTAATATCTCATGCAGTCATTTTGGACATGTATATGTAAGAAAGGAAAACTAGTACTGTTTACTAGTTCATGCATCCATGCCAATCATTATGCTTTTGGCATAATAATTATTCTTTATACACAACAAAAACACAGATCCAGTTAAGTTTTTATTTAAAATTATCAGTTTGCCTTGGGGGACTGTCTGCTGCTACTGATGAAACTGCTTTGTTTCATTCTGTCAGTGAGTGATTCAGTGGCTACTGAATGGCACAACATGGTTGTACAGAGGTCACAGATGGTCTGTGAAACTCCCTGACAGAATGTTATGGATAACCTTTGAGTAAAGTTTCTTCAGCAGAAACTGAAGGGGCCCAGCGATGACTGGGTTGTCCAACGAAGGTTGTGATGACAGCGGCAGCTGTGTAGATTTCACTCAAAGGGTTTAGTTTGAATAAGCCATATATTGCTGACATTAGATTCTTGGGTGAATAAACTGAATTTGAATGAAGTGAATGCCCTCAGGGGACTGCTTTATTAGGTTAAGTATCATGCAGTAGAACAGACACTCCCATGTCCATTGAACACTGTAGGCGTTGAGGCGGGGATGGCGGTGGTTTTCGACAGAATTACAGACCTGTTTACCCGACCGTATTTGTACGGAATAAAGCCCATCCGTACGGTCATACGGTCATTGAACTGAAAATACGATTTGAGGTTGCATTTATTTATTACTTTTTTAAAATTAATTTTTTAAGCCCTTTTTCCGTTTCGTTTCGTTGTATCGTCTCTTTGGTCCGCATCCGCGTCCGCATTTTGTGCCACGTCACTTATTTTGACATTCTCAACATCCGGTTGTTTAAAAAAAATAAAATGCCGCCGACTAGAAAGTTTAAGCACGAAACTGATGATGAAAATGGAAAGTCTGACACAGAAAGCAGCATTTTCTACCAGTTTATTCTACTCTGTGGCAATGCCTTAAACCATCGTCAAAAGGAGAACATTTTGTGCATTGCACTGTTTGCAACTTAGACTTTTCCTGTGCACATGGTGGAAGGAATGACTGTTCACGGCATGTGGAATCGGAAAATCATACAAAATTGAAATCATTAAAGAATGGAAATATAAACATTTTGTCAATGATGAAAGGAAAGGAAGTCAATGATCAAAACATACTTCATAAACAAAAAACACATGCTGAGGCGATTCTATGTGAGTTGATCGCAAATATGAATTTGTCATTGAGTACAGCTGACAAGTTAACGGAAGCAATGAAAAATAATTTATGAACCTTATTTCCATTCTAGTAAATATTGACAAAGATGATACTAGATTTTATCAAATAAGATTGCCTTCACCTATCTAGATAAACTTATTATTTTCTAAGTGGTTGGGTGGTAACAATGTCTATCATAATGTTTTATATCAAGTCCTTAACCATGTAAAATAGAGAATTGGCTTTAATTACATTGTTATGGATATGTATGAAGCTGAGAAAACAAAATTTCTAGAGAAAGTAATGGAGGTAAACAACAGAATAAATTTGGTTATGTTGTGGTATTTTTTTTTTTTTGGTTTTTATCACTATAATATGAACAGGATGTTTAAGTCAGTGGTGTTCAATTTCTGCATATTTGTGTCTTGAAACACAGAATTAACTGAATACCAGCGTCTTTGCAAACTAGGAGTTATTTACACAATATTGTATTGTCATTATGTCGTGTAATACTACATAATGATAATTATAGTATATTGATAGTATCTACTATTTGTGTGCTGAAAATAGTGACTGCGGTCTGAAAATACTGACAGGCATTGCTTAAAATACTGACAGGAAAATTTATGGGTAAACAGGTCTGGAATTATGCTTGCTGTTGCTCTCAGCTTCAAACTAAGAATAACTGAACAAAGACGCTGCACGTGACAGCTGGGACTGTTTTGATTGGATGGCAACAGATGTATTAATCTCATACATAATAATGCGGACTATTTGCAGGAATGGTAGCAAATCGGTTACATATTGCCGTGTATAAACCATGCTTAAGCAAGCACTTAAGCGACAATTTCTACACAACAAAAACACAGATCCAGTTAAGTTTTTATTTAAAATTATCAGTTTGCCTTGGGGGACTGTCTGCTGCTACTGATGAAACTGTTTTGTTTCATTCTGTCAGTGAGTGATTCAGTGGCTATTGAATGGCACATCATGGTTGTACAGAGGTTACAGATGGTCTGTGAAACTCCCTGACAGAATGTTATAGATAACCTTTGAGTAAAGTTTCTTCAGCAGAAACTGAAGGGGCCCAGCGATGACTGGGTTGTCCAACGAAGGTTGTGATGACAGCAACAGCTGTGTAGATTTCACTCAAAGGGTTTAGTTTGAATAAGCCATATATTGCTGACATTAGATTCTTGGGTGAATAAACTGAATTTGAATGAAGTGAATGCCCAAAGAGAACATATGCGCAGCAGATGTTGTCCCCCCCAAGAATGGAATAAGTTGGGGAAGCCACCAGTGTTCAATGAAGTTAAATATTTCTAGATACAACAGTAGCATATCTACAATACTGTAAAGAAAGTATAAATGTAGGAATAAATCAAGAGTTGCAAAGAACCTCATGTTATCACTACAATGCTTTGTGAAAAGCGACAGGTCAATGATATATGAAAATGTCAAGTCTGGAGCGAATGTCTGGGAGTAGCTCCCTGTATAACTTAACCACCTGCAACTTTGATGAGAATCTAGAAGATCACTTCCATGAAATGAGTAGAAGAATACCATGAGGATGCACAAACACCTCCATGAATTAAACCACAAGCACATATGGCAATGAAAACAATAAATGCACAACTGCCACATTAAGTACATTGGTATCACACGCGTGCAGAACTCCACACATAATGAATATTTAGCACAACAGCCACACAATGAACGCTGGTATCATGCACATGTAATGAATATAGACCACTATGAAACTGGAAGCACAACACTTGCATCCCATAGAATAGAATATGTAGAACCGGAACAAGAAAAATGCACACAGGATGGCAGGGTTGTCCTTGTATGTTGAATGTAGTATGATCATGGTCACTGTGTACTGCTATCTGCATCCATCGCCATGGCCCTCTGAGCTGCCTGAATAGTACTGTGAGGTGTGCAAATGTATCTTGTGTAGCAATCGGAAGACCACCGGCCTAGAACTTTGATTATATGGTCTTCCAGACTGGCTTCCGCTCCGCTGCTGAAGTAGCTGCCCCAATACGAAATGAATGGCCACTGTACCTGGAAGTGTCTATTCCCATCTTGTAGTAGACACATCGCATGTAATTAAGGAACACAACTCTTGATAAGGCTTGACCTGTAACCGTAATGAATAGTGGGTTATATGGCCTGGGTAATGAAAGTCTCCTGAATTGCATGAAAGTCTTCATAGCAGAGTATGGACATATAGCACGACCTGTGGCATGCAACTGAACAGTCACTCCCTTATGGAAAGGGTCACTTTTTGATGATTTCAACTTCAGAAAAGTAGTCTCCATGTGGAAGTGGACATCGCCAACACATAGATGGATAGTTGGATCGAAGTAATCCCGAACAGTGAATTCCCCACATCTCAAAAATCCGAAAAAAGCAACCACACAGGCAGTCAACAATAGCAAATCTTTGTGCGTGTCGAATACTCCTCCTCGCAGAGTTGTACAAATACTTGTCAGGATATTGTATGTAATAGGCTGACGCAGTTTTGCAGATGAACCATGGGTTTTTTTTTGATGGCCTGGAGGATGGTGGCAAGACGAGGCAGATTGTTTCTGTCTGTGAACGGAGATTGTATACCGGCCTGCATGTACTTGAATCTAATGCCACATAAGTACAATTTTATAGTAGAATGCTTCAAGTTGAGGACTCTTGCGCAGTGTGTCACAAAGTAGATCAAAGTGTCTTCTGTAATATATGGCAGAACTTGCATGTTCGAGGAAAAGCCACACATCAGCATGAAGGTCCTAAATGCATTGAATGCAGTGTTATAAGCAATCTGTGTGGCAGGGCTTAAAGCCTGCTTCCATAAAATATCTACCTCTTTATCCAGGTCCACAAGACTTCTGAGGGTGTTAGGCATTTGCAGGGTTGTTGATCTGCATCTGGAGCCAGTGTGTGAAATTTCTGAAATTGAAGTCGGGACAAGGCATCAGCTTTATTATTAACAATTCCAGGAA
Organism: Potamilus streckersoni; assembly: GCA_016746295.1. Lineage (NCBI taxonomy): Eukaryota > Metazoa > Mollusca > Bivalvia > Unionida > Unionidae > Potamilus > Potamilus streckersoni. The sequence goes on from JAEAOA010001358.1 coordinate 916,748, forward strand.
TGTGCTTGGCAGAAAAATAAAAGTTAGAAGAAGCTGCTGCACACCATGTAAGTTTATGCATCAATTTCATTATATGCATACATTTCGATCTCCCATTTTGAAGTATATTCACTGTGGCCATATTATCACATATAAATATTATGCGTTTGCCTGCTCATTCAGTCCCCCAAATAATAGCAGCCACGACGATAGGATACAACTCCCGGAAAGCAATAGAGAAATCATTCTCCACAGAAAAAAGCATTTTAAGATCATCAGACCATGCAGCTGCAAACCAGCTAGTTTTGTAGTAACCTCCATATCCTACTGTGGAAGACGCATCTGTGTATAACTCAAGATCATCTGATGATGTGGATTGATTATCAAGAAACATGGAGACCCCATTAAATTTAGTCAAGAATTCATGCCACATGTATAGTTCTTCTCTGCAATTTGTATCCAAGTGTATGTAATGGTCAAGCTTCCTGACTGTGGTAGATAGTCGTATCAGGTATGAGACAAATGCACGTCCTGGCAAGATAACACGGGTAGCAAAATTTAAGTGGCCCAGTAACTGTAGCAGTTCTCGCTTGCAGACACTTCGCCTGTCAAGAAAGTGTTCAATGTAGTTTACAATACGCACTACTTTATCCGGTGGTAATCGTACTTGCATTTGTTCTGAGTCCAGGATGATTCCCAAATATTCAATAACTGTACATGGGCCAATGGTCTTATTTGGAGCTGTGGGAATTTTCAATCTGTTGAAAATTAAAGTCAACAAAGCCATGGTTCTCTCACCACACGCTGATGGAGGATCGATTGTAAGAAAGTCATCAAGGAGGTGCAAAATAACACCAATACCATAATTATGTTTGGCTATCCAACAAATTGCCAGAGATAAAAGTATTGAATAATTTTGGACTTGAACGTGACCCAAATGGTAGGCAAACACAAACATAGTAAGATCCTCTCCATTTTACGCAGAATAGGTGCCATTGTGAAGGAGTGATGGGAATCTGTTTGAAAGCATCTGATATGTCGGCTTTGCACATAATAACTCCCTTTCCATAACTCTGGATGATTCGAATGGCATCATCAATTTTGACATAGCTTAGGGAGCATTGATCTTTGTCGATAAGGTCATTTATACTTGCATGAGTGTGATCGTCATGGGGGGAGGACAAGTCAATGATAAGTCTCTTCTTTTTCGAATATTTACCTTCTGCTATGCCGATAGGACTGACTCTATAATTAGGAAATGGTGGTGATGGAAAAGGACCAAGCATGAAACCCTTTGCACATTCCTTTGCCAATAATTGATCCACAATATTTGGCTGTTTTGAAGCAGAAAGCAAGTTTTTACACTCTTTTATAGGTAATTGAGTTTTTTGCACCATGGTGTCAAAACCATGTCTGAGTCCAGAAGACAAGTACTGAACAAAGTTCTGATCTGGATGATGAAGTTTAAGCTGCAATCTGTCAATGTCAATGGGGGTGGTAGCATGTGGCAAGAAATTTTGTCAGATTTGTTGTGTCTTATCAGGCACTGATTTTCCAGGGTTATTGTGTGCAAGAGTGCTGGAAATTGAGTGTACTGCGTTGTTTGGGCAGGCCGCTGCTCCATGTGTTTTGGCCCGGCACTGATTGCAAATATGTAAGAATTGGCAACCAGTTCGGCGACAACCACGTCAGCTTAATATTTCCTTACCAAATGGCTCTGTTAAAATATTGTTTTGCAGTTAACAAGCAAATGCGTGTACATCATAGCTAAAAAAGAGTATATGAATTACATGTTTTGTATCTCCTATCTGAAAAATGAATGTTTTTGTATTGGATATGACTAAGTAAACTAAAATCAAGATGAGAAACAAACGTCACTGTGGTGCAAAAGAGCTTCTTGTAGGTTAAGCCTTTATGCCAATTCCAATGTTACATTCAGCATCCTTCGAAAGTATACCCTCTAAGACGAGAAATAACAGTTTAAAAAATGGAGAATGAAATGCATATAAATTACATCAATGGTGCCCAAAATTACACATAACTTTAATAGAGGATTCAAAAGAATAAAGAGTTTGTTATCATTGGATAACTCTGTACGAAAAGGGGGGGGAATGAGTTTTTTATGCTTTTAAATTGTGGAGTTTACCACAAAAATGATAATCAGCTATTGTCTGTATTGTCCTGTTGTAAAAAGTTGTGATAATTAATGAATAACGCAGGTTGCAATGTTGCCTAAAGAAATATAGCTCCAATAGCATAGAGAATAGACATTTAGAGATAGTTTTAATGATGAGTTAGTAAAGAATCTGTATTTCTTGGACTGGATATTATTTCTGACATTTGATGGCGTGATGAGAAATGTTGTAGAACAAATTGTCATATCATTATCATCCTAAGACCTCTGCTTCAAATGACATGTGGTTTGTTGTGTTTTTGTCTGAAATCTTGACACTGGTTATATTCTGATTCTGAATATTGAATATGGAGAGATTTCTGTGTGATTTTATTACAGCGAATTTCATAACTAAGTTTAAAAAATTGTGAAAATTTAACAACCCGCAAAGTGAGAGAGTATGATAACATGTCACCAAGTGCCAAAATCGTGAAGAGGAAACATAGTCAGTTTCAAAATAGTATATTAATGAAAATGTATAACCAGAACAATTCCAAAAATGTATCGTTAGTTTCAGTTTATACTTAACAGAATTTCATTGCAGTAGCAAAGTCAAAATATGCGATATTACTGTAATATCTTTAACTATATTTTCTATTTTTTCAATTTCTCATGAGCAAACCATTCAATAGTAATAAAATCAACCTAGAGGAAGCCATTTCGATAATTTGTCTCAGATTTGAAGTAAAAAACTCTATTGTTCTAAATCTAGCAGTTAATATATTTCAGTTTAAAATTTTGTCAAGTTTTTGTTGCATATTTATTCTTCTCCAATATCTGAGCATCCTCCTGTATTTTCAGATGGTTTCATCAGTAAAAAGGTTGACCTGTTAGCAGTCACAGGCGAAGGTATCACTCCACTCCATGATGCTGTACTCAATAATAAGATTGAAGTCTGCAGACTTCTTCTTCAGCATGGAGGTAAGGAAATAGTGATTGTACAAGATTAAAATGCTTACTACCATTTTAAGTTAAATGTTTGAATTTTCTGGCAGAATATGTTTACCCAACAGACGATGTACAGGACTTGGGATTTGGCTTTTGGTAGGAAAGACACTTTTAGAAAATCATATTTTTAACTTGCCTGTAATAAGGCCAAGTGAGCCTTTAGAAAAATCTCATTCTTAATTGTTGCCCCTCTGGAGGCCATATTTCTAATTCAGTTTTATTAACTTAGAATATACAGTATCAGCTTACATCACCAAAATCGTGGGCGAGTTTCATAAAAATGAAATAAAAAGATAATGAGGTGATCTTGATTCTGAAGAATTGAGCTTGCTGCTTCTCTGGAGACCATATTTCTGATAACTTAGAATATACATTCTCACATTGTATGATCATAGTCTCTGACAAGTTTCATAGGAAATAAATCTTAACATAATAATGAGATGAACTTGCTCTTGTGGATTGAGCTTGTACCTATTCTCTGCCTTAAATTTGAAATACAGCTTATGTCACGAGTTTGATCAGGAACAAGATTTTATATATATATATATATATATATATATATATATATATATATATATATATATATATATATATATATATATATATATATATATATATATATATTATGGAATATGTATCTTTGCATAAAAATTTTTTATTCTTTCCATCAGTGTCTCTGACCATTAAATCCTAAAATCAGTAACATCTTTCTTTCCTTAAGTCCAAAAGACTTCCTTTATTCTTAATGCACAAGCGATCCGCAAAGTTTTTTACTAAAGATGGTGGACAGCCAAAGCTACTGTCTTGAAACAGAATTTGGTTTAATGGACAACATCATAACCAAAGTTACTGTGTTGAAACAGAATTTGTAACAGACCAATGGACAACATCATAATCAAAGTTACCATGTTGAATCAGAATTTGCAAGGGCCCAATGAACAACATCGTAACCAAAGTTAATGTGTTGAAACGGATTTTTTAACAGACCAATGGACAACATCGTAACCAAAGGTACTGTGTTGAAACAGAATTTGTAACAGACCAATGGATAACATCGTAAAAAAAGTTTGTGTTGAAACAGAATCTGTAACAGACCAATGGACACCATAACCAAAGTTACTGTGTTGAAACAGAATCTGTAAAAGACCAATGGACAACATCATAACCAAAGTTACTGTGTTGAAACAGAATCTGTAGCATAACAATGGACAACATCATAACCAAAGTTACTGTGTTAAAACAGAATCTGTAAAAGACCAATGGACAACATTGTAACCAAAGTTACTGAGTTGAAACAGAATCTGTAACAGACCAATGGACAACACCGTAATCAAAGTTACTGTGTTGAAACAGAATTTGTAAGACCAATGGACAACGTTGTAACCAAAGTTACTGTGTTGAAACAGAATCTGTAAAAGACCATGGACAACATCATAACCAAGGTTACTGTGTTGAAACAGAATCTGTAACAGACACCAATAGACAACATCGTAACCAAAGTTATTGTGTTGAAACAGAATCTGTAACAGACCAATGGACAACATCGTAACCAAAGTTACTGTGTTGAAACAAAATCTGTAACAGACCAATGGACAACATCGTAATATATGTTTCAGCTTATGGCAGATGCATACAATTATTTTGGTCCTTCAAAGTGACATTAGTTTTAAAAAAACTGATGTTGTTATTTTTCTCTTAAGTGCATGTCAGTTCTGATTTTTCAACTCATTTTCACAATTCTTTCTACATTAATTGCAGACATGTGCTTACACTAAATTATTTTCATTAGGTGGATGGACCAAGGGAAGGGAGATGAAACAAGCATATGTAATGAATTTTTTCAGCCTTCTAAAATGTTGACTTGGACTCAAAGAAAGAAATCCAGTGTGGTACTAGACACACCTTTCATTAACAATGTATTGGTATACCTAATCAATTCCCTTAATCTCAAATGGCTCAAGAGTTAAAGAGTGGAAGGGAAAAGTGTGAAGAAATATTAAGTTGTAACCCTGACCATAAAGATAGGACATAGTACACCAATGTAGTGATGATGCATAATTAAACCAAGTTTCATTCCTTATCTCAACTGGCTTTCAAGTTGCCAAGAAAGTGTACTGTAAAACAAAAACTAAAAATATTCCACCATGACTTAGAGACTGTAGACTGAATTAAAACGTGGTACAAAAATTTTTGTGATGCTTAAGTATTCCATTGTTCATCCCAAATGACTCAAAAGTTACAAAGCTGAAGAAAAGTGTAATGAAAAACAGAATACTTGGTTTTGATCTTGACCTTAAAGATGTTTCCTTGTAATGGTGATGTATACAGAGTTTAATTTAAAATGGCTTTGAAGGAACTGGGTGATAGGGAAAGAGTCATGGAAAACATAAAATGCTAAACTGTTAATTTGAATTGGATGAATAAATACACCTTATTTCATTTTTCAAGGTGAAAAAGAAAATATGTGAGGTTTTAGAAACCCAACCCAGACTATTTTTCAGAAAGCTTAGCCTAACCCAACCTAAGCCTTATCCCTACATATTCTTATCAAGAAAGCTTATTAAAAAAAACATGGGTTCCAACCATGCCCTCTTCTTCACCACCAAAATGAAAACCTGTTAGAGTGAAACATCTTGCAAAGAGAAGCCATAAAGGCCATCAAACCATTTTCCGTGCAGACTTTCGTGTTGTACATCAATATTGCCACTTCGCCAATGTTACTACTATTAATATGTGTAATCTTAACAATTATCAGTGGATAAACCTGACATCTTATGATAACACGCAGTAAGGATATACAGATTACCTTTATGTATGGATTAAAATTTGAGTCTTTCTCAGCTTGATGGAATAAATGTGGCTTCTCATGAGGTGTAAAGGATATAATATTAACATTAGAGGTACATGTAGAACACTTTTTTGAAGAACGAAAACCCGACTTCGGGAAACCGAAATCAGATTATTGTAACAACACAGTAACTTTGGTTACAATGTTGTCCATTGGTCTGTTATAGATTCTGTTTCAACACAGTAATTTTGGTTACGATGTTGTCCATTGGTCTGTTACAGATTCTATTTCAACACAGTAACTTTGGTTATGATGGTGTCCATTGGTCTGTTACAGATTATGTTTCAACACTGTAACTTTGGTTACAATGTTGTCCATTGGTCTGATACAGATTCTGTTTCAACACAGTAACTTTGGTTACAATGTTGTCTATTGGTGTCTGTTACAGATTCTGTTTCAACACAGTAACCTTGGTTACGATGTTGTCCATTGGTCTTTTACAGATTCTGTTTCAACACAGTAACTTTGGTTACAATGTTGTCCATTGGTCTTACAAATTCTGTTTCAACACAGTAACTTTTGATTACGATGTTGTCCATTGGTCTGTTACAGATTCTGTTTCAACACAGTAACTTTGGTTACAATGTTATCCATTGTTATGCTACAGATTCTGTTTCAACACAAACTTTGGTTACGATGTTCTCCATTGGTCTGTTAAAAATTCTGTTTCAACACAGCAACTTTGGTTATGGTGTCCATTGGTCTGTTACAGATTCTGTTTCAACACAAACTTTGGTTACGATGTTATCCATTGGTCTGTTACAAATTCTGTTTCAACACAGTACCTTTGGTTACGATGTTGTCCATTGGTCTGTTACAAATTCTGTTTCAACACAGTACCTTTGGTTACGATGTTGTCCATTGGTCTGTTACAAATTCTGTTTCAACACAGTAACTTTGGTTGTCCACCATCTTTAGTAAACAAACTTTGCAGATTGCTTGTGCATTAAGAATAAAGGAAGTCTTTTGGACTTAAGGAAAGAAAGATGTTACTGATTTTAGGATTTAATGGTCAGAGACACTGATGGAAAGAATAAAAATGTTTTATGCACAGATACATAGTCCAAGAAAACAAGACAAGTACTTCATGACAAACTTTTGAATGAAGGAATATAGATGCATACCGAATTATGATGTATTTTAAACACAAAAATGTATTTTTATGAAACACCATCTCTGTTGAAGGAATATATAGCATTATACATGCCTATGTATCTGTGCACACACATCAAACCTTGATTATGTTTGGGTTTTTTTAACCATTATATTCATTATGCTTGCTTTAAGAACATGTTTCTAGTCCTGCCAGTATTAAATATGTGTACAGTTGTAATTATGTGGGTGTTTTAGTGGTAATGTTATATGAAAATAGTAAAATTGCTGGTTGTGTTTGTGTATTAAATTCTTCCAAGAAAACAAGTATTGAGTTTCTTTTATTCAAAATTGAATTTCCAGTCATTTTCTGAAGGTTTGCGCTAGATAATTGGTTTTTAGTTGTACGACATTGCTTATTTTGGTCAAGATCACTGATAATCTTTGGATTTTTTGTTGCAAGAAAAGTTCCACAACTGTCTGAAAGTGTGAAACAATGATTTTATTCTTATATGTTCCAGGCACAAAACTTCTGTCTTCAAAAACAGCTCTGAATTTTACTCCTGTGGACTTGGCATCGTCAGAAGAAATGTTCCAGCTGCTTTCTTCCTTCCAAGTTTCAACCCATCGGAATTTTCAAAGAATAGATTCTCTGAATTCATCACAAGGTATAAACCAGACTCGAATTTTAAGATGCCAAAATAGTGTTAGCCCAGCAGGATCTTTTTGGTGTCATCTAGTGATGACAGAGTAAATTGCAAAACAACTTTTTTTTATGTTGTAATACATGTGATAAAGACCCTTATGTAATGCAGAGAGGAATGTGTCATTTGTTATTTGTTGTTTCCTCTCCACTTGCAAGTGTGATATTTGGCAGTGAAATATTTTTTAACTAATGATGTCATATAATTTAGATACGAGATATTACTTAGTTTGTGTGTATGTGCGTGCACACATTCATGTGTCAGCCTGCATGACGTTTGTGGCATATTTAATTGCTACAAAATTTTCAGTGATTTTATATCCCACAAAAAACATTAAAGATTCTGTCATTAGTATGGCTCTACCAGGGTTTGTGATATAAATTTCTCCCTGGATTTATAAAATGAAAGGAAAATAGTGAAGAAATAAAGGAAGGACTTGAAAACATGGTGTGTAGAAATTGATCATTCAATTCAAACAAGTGCTGATTTTGCAATTGTGCAATCTAGAATGGACTTTTGCTGTACTTGATGTTTCTAGGACAATTTTCCACTGCCACTGGTGGAAAATATGCACCTTTTTAATTCCTTTACACTAATTTAATAAGTAGGGATTGATGTAATTTGACTAACATGTTACTCATTTGAAATAAATGGAATGCGTGCAGAGTCTGGCAAAAAATAGAAATTATTCAACTTGTTTTGTCAAATATGCCATTTTCTGTACCGAGTCTGGCAAACGATAGAATTTATTCAACTTGTGTTGTCAAGTTCCATAAAAATGAAGCACTTGTGAAAGCTTCTCTATTCTTGCAATAGCTATAAGATGAATTAAGAACAGATTTATGTCCATTTTTTTTTCCAGATTCTATAACATCAACAGATGATATTAGAACCAATCCACCTAGTGAACAGTTATACGAAGAGGCACTGCAGTTCAATGGCACAAAACTGCATGCAACCAAAAAGGACATACTCAACTACATTGATATTGTGACCTGTCTCTTTGTTTCATATGTAGAGGCAGCTGAATTAGTCCAAGTTAAGTCTACAATACCTAAAGTAGCCAAAAATAGTAGCATTAGTAGATGCATGCATAAAGCAGCCATCCAACTTAGACAAGCAACAGGTCTCGCTGAGGCAAACAGTCAGAACATAGAGGCAACCTTGAGCAAGACAGAGACAAAATTAGAAAGGCTAAAGATGCTTTATCCATTGGAAGACGTGCAGATCTTGAAACAGGATATTAGGACAGTGAGTAAGCTTGGAGATTACCTAGAAATGTTCCAGAGTCATCTGATAAAAATTTCAAACCCTGAAGATGCACCCTTTATTCAAAATGGACTTACAGAGATTGCTTGGATGATTGAAATTCTGCAGAATTAAAAGATGTATATCTTGTGTAGCTATTCAGGAATATATGCACGGATATCCATAATTTTACTGTGATACAGCTGGCATTGAACCAGTCAGAAATTTCCATCTGACATTTTATATGCATGCCATAGAGCAGTTTATATTATGTTATGACGTCCATCTGTCTTGTGATTTGTATGTTGGGTAATAGAGAAGCCAATTGATTTTGGGGTCAAAAGTCAAAGCTAATATGACTGAAGAAAAATTGTTTTCTTTGCATAACATTAGATCAAGACAATGTACCTTAATCATAGTCAATGGAATGCTTGTAATTATAGTGTGGAAGAGGCTTATTGATTTTGGGATCAAAAGATCCAAAGTCATTGTTGCACAATAAAAAAGGGGTTTTGCAGAATAACTTTAATTCTTCAGTAAACTCGGATGGCTATTACTGAGAATCATAAAGAAACCAATAGATACTGGTGTCACGAGGTAACCAGCAAGGTAAAACATTTGATAAAGAAAGGTTTCCACCCAGTATCTTTTGTTTCAGACCACTAACCTTGACCCACAAATCCAGGTAAATACTCATTTTTGTTCTATATTTCCGGTCAACATGCCCTACTAGTGTCTACACAGAATTTTAAAACACAGAGACGAGTATAATGTGTTTTTTATGATACTGTTGTTTATCTGTGTAGGTTTTGGATTTTAATAGTGAACAAAATCCTTTTAGCTTGCTATTCATAGCTCACCTGACCTTAAGGCCATGTGATCGTATGATAATGGCATTGTCTCCATCATGCATTTTATATCATCAAAACCTTAAGGCCATGTGATCGTACGATAATGGCCTTGTCTCCATCATGCATTTTATATCATCAAAATCTCAAATTCAGTAATGAGTGAGCTTCATTAATGAACCTATCTACCAATCTGTATATATTTTTCTGATCCAGTTTTGATCAGATTTGAAATATGGTATTATATCATTAGGTTTGTGGATGGGTTTGATAAAGAGAGATCCACATATATGAATGAGGTAATCATGCATCTGTTAGGCTGACATTGTTTACCACTTTGAAGGCCAGACATCTTGTATAATTTACATCAAGATCATTGAAAAGTTCATTAATGAGCAAGAGGGATCTTGCATCTAATTGGCTGACCTTGTTGCCATTTTAGAAGACATATTTCTGATCCAATTTGAGAAAACTTGGCATATTTGTTTATGTCATTAAGATCCTGAATGTGGTTGATAATGTGCTAGATCCATGCATACTAATGAGGTGATCAAGCATCTGATTGATCTAGTTTTGATCAGTCTTGGAATATATGCTTATATTATCAGGATCTTGGACAATTTCAGTAATGGAAGTTATAATTGTGATCCAGTTTTGATTGAATTTTTTATCTTACTTCAAAAGCAATATATGATCAAGTTCTTGCAAGTTTCTTAATGCATATGATCCACACTTACAATGCTGTCCAGCATTTCTGCTCACCTAAAGTTTATCACCAATACTGAAGCAAAATGCCTACTAAATTTGGCTACTTGATGAAAATAAAATACTGCAATGCATACCATTTGAAAAGAGGCAATTGTCACCAGAATATTCTGTTCAAAACAATATAAATTTTGGATGCACCGTATACCACCCGTTTTTGTTTTAATCGTGATATGTCAGCCTATTCTGCGCATGGTTTTGAAAAGATGTAATGTTTATTAATCGGGCTATGAAAAAGAAATACATTTTTTTGGACTCTTTCTGTCAGCATTTCAGTTGAGTAATTAGGTCAGGTTTATAGTTGGTTTTACAAAATTCAAAATAACAATGCCAATAAATATCAAGAGACTAAACAAACCAAACTGTATAAAAGATTAGTGAAGTTCAGCGTTTTATGAAACAATATGCTATTATGTTGAAGATAACCAACAATAAATAGGATAAAATGAGTTTACAGCTTTTCATTTATGGGGGAAAAATTTACTAAAGAATTTCGAAACACTATATTCCATGAAAATTTCTTGAGAATCCTATTCTTGCGGCAAGTTAATATGTTATATAACAGATGATTAAACTATACGTGGGACAATTTCTTGCAAAATTGTAAACTTGGCTTAAAATGCAGTATAGTTTTTAGGTATACATTTCCATCTTTTATGTAATGTATTTTTTTTATGATTTTAAAAGTAAATAGGATTTTTTGGGTTACAAGTTCAAGATGGACTTAAGAATTGCAAGAAAAAGCTACAGAAAAGTGATTTTTGCCAAAAGCTCTAGATAATTTGTTCATCTGTGTTTGATTTTGATCAGGGTTTCATGTTAGAATTGGTGAAATTAGGAAACAAGACTAACTTTAAAGCAGCACCCCAGACACTTGAAACTGCACCTATTTGTTCATGTGAAGCATCTGCATGATCAAACTGTTATAATTTTTTTAAAATGGTGTCCAGAACATCATGCATGTTTAAGACGAAAGGGAAAATAAGATTCTAGAAAAGTGTTAATAATCAACACAGAAGAATAAAAAAAGGAGAATTCAGATCCTTGTGAATAACAGCCAGAAATAACACAATTACATTCATTGGACATCATGTGCCAATTTGAGTATGTCTTGTGGTGTGAGATATGATTGCTGTCGTCATGTGAAATAGAAAAAGAATTTCCAAGAATTATCAAGTTGAGAGATGGCAACAAGCCACTGATTTGCATGGGGTTTGGAACTAAAGTTTGTGCTACTGTACTAGAGCTAAATAAAGTCTGTGCATAATTTACGAATTTTTCACTTGAATATAATGTTTATTGTCGCTGCGTCAAATTTTTAATTATGTTTTCAAACTTTGCAATGACAGTTAATAATATTTTGTTACACCTTACTTTAAACTGGTTAGTCTTAAGGGGAAAAAAACTCAACTGCCTTACTGAGATGGACTTGTCAGGGTTTGCAGGTCTGTATTACATGCCACAATTACAGGAAACTGAAAAGTGTACATTTGTTTTTGCCACTAACCTGAATTTGCTGCTGGTTAAAATTCTTGTCACAGGTGTGGCAAAAGCCATGTAGATTATTGCCATAATACCAGAACATGGTACTATGAAAAATTTTGTAACATGTATTTTTTAACATGCCATGGTGTGTGCCACGGTATGCTGCAAGAATATGAGGGACCATCAAATTTAATTGTCTGGGAAAATAGGAAATTTTACATTCTGTCTCTCACATCGCTGTAAAAAAAGACTGTGCTTTGATTCAAAACAGACTATGATATTATTTTTTTAAAAAAAAAAAGAATTATGAGGTAAAAGAAAATGAAATATCTTGGTTTAATAAAAATTACACCCACACCCCCAGGAATTAAATGATCAATACCTATTAATAGATGAATTTGTTATATGTATGTTAATTGTTATTTAGGATGTCATATAAAAGCTGTGCCTAAGCTTTACCTATAGTGACACCCTGTAAAAGACATTGTGTGGACATTACAAAGCTCATTGATAAAAATAGGAAATGCTGATACCAAAGCCTAAACTTTACCAACTACAATGTTGATATTATAGTCAGGAAAACTTTGAAACGGGTGCTGACACATGGGGCAAGATGATTATAAGGGAGGGCCTGTAAATATAAAACACACTGCTCAACAAAAAAAAAATTAGTGGACTAGAGAAATTATGTAAAATGCAGACAGAAAACAACTGCTTTTTTACACATTTTAGCACTGATTGTCACGCTTACAAAAGGAACATGCACATTTAATACTTTAACCTACATTAGTACATAATAAAAAAATTTATTTTTCTAAATTCTTAATTTGGTCCAAATATCTCACAAAATCCCATTTATCCATGTTAGTATATTTGACACATGTCAGATATGTTATTAAAGGTTCATAAATATAATTATATTTGTAATATTTGAATTTAAGTTGTGATAAATATAAAAATTTTGGAAAAAGTTTTTTTTAAAAATAATATTTGGATTCATTTGGTCATGAACAATGAAGACATGATTTTAATATTAAATTTGTAACAAATTTACTTGAAAATTTCTGTACTGACGGAAACTAAAGTAGTACCCGTACAATGAAAAAGCATTGAAGTGCATACCACTAGAAATATAACGGTATGCCAGTAATACCAAGCAGTTCTGGGTGAAATGATTAATTGATTATATGGATCGCTTTTCCTTAGTACAAAGGTGATGAATCAATACAAAATGATACTACCCTTTACAATTAATAATAATTATTTGTTTGTTGGCTGTTTTTATTTTTTTAAATTATTTTTTCATCTAAGCAGTAGCATGCATATGCACTTATTTATATCAGTAACAAAGCTAATGACAACACACACTCATCTTCTACATATTAGTAACCGCTCCAGTGGCCTAGTGGTTAGAGTGTCCGCCTTGAATTTGGGAGGTCATTGATTTGATTCCTGGTCGAGTCAAACCAAAGACTTACAAAAATGGTACTAACAGCTGCCTTGCTCAGATTTAAGAGGTTATTGTTAGGACTGGTCAGTCTGGTGTCAGGATAATGTAACTGGGTGGGACATCATGGTACATGTACGAGGCATGATATCCCAGTGCTAGACATCACTATAATCTGTCACGCTGCACACATCATAGCAATATGACTGAAAAATTGTTAAAGCTACGTTAAAAATCATAATCATACCACATCTAGCAAACACACGGTGACAAACTCGCATGGTTTTAAATCTCACACACACACACACACACTCCCTCCCTCCCCCCCAGCCAATTCCATGATTGTTTTATGCCGTCAGCATGATCGATGTTATGGATACATGAAAAAGAAGACATTCCAGATATGTACCCCTTGTATGATTGAAGTACTTTACTAATCATTTTGTAAGTATTTTGCATGCATTTAAATACCATATATGCTTGTATACAAGTCCTGATCAATGGCAAATAACAGAGACCCTGATCTGACAGTACATTTTGCCTTTGGGCATAGCTTATAAGTGAGTATATACAGTTGATCTTTTTGTCAAGTCGACTAGGCTTTAATCTTTATTCTAATAAAATATTCAAAGGACTGATCATTCTTGTCTACTGATGCCATCAATAAATTCAACCCATAAACATGGGTAAGAACAAGTTTGTGTTGTTACTTTAATGCAAATGCAGTTGATGAAATGTACACTAAAGATCCAACAGATGAAACATTTTCCAGATAAAAGACAAAATACAACCCTGTGCCTATAGTAGGGCTATTGTGACACCCTCCATTCTGTACATTAATAACATGATCTCTAGTCCCACTCAATAATAAGGCTGACTACATGTATGGACTTTTCTACATATTTCTTGAAGTTCTGACAGGGACACATGCTTTTGGCAGAAAAGATGTACACTTCCAAACAGTGACCCTTCTATTGCCTAATCAAGTCAAGGAGACTAACTTGTCCCAACTGCATTCAGTCCCACATGGACTCTTGCAACTGGGTGGGACTTCATCCTACATGTCTGCAGCATGATGCCCCAGTACTAGACATCACTATAAACTGCCACACTGCAGGCATCGTAGTGATATAACTTGAAAAATTGTTAAATCTACATTAGAAATCATAATAACATGACACACACACAAATGGAAGCAGAGCATGAAATCATGTTTTATCCTTCAAGAACACGAGGTCTCGACAATAAACAGTCCAAACATCTCTCACCAGAATATGTTGCCGCTTTTGGCTTAACACCATAGTCACATTTGTCACAACAGTAACATTATCTTTTTTTGTGATGATAGATATTTTCTGTTTGGAAAAGGAAGTCTTCGGAACACAAGATCTGCTCAAATGACTCAGCAGTAAAATTTAAAAAAAACGGTCTCTTATGAAATCCCTGCTTGTTCCAAAAGGATTCTTGATTCTCTCTGTGCTGGTTTTGTTTGATATTCTAATACTTTTACCAAAATTATTGACATTCTGGTATATAGGTTTTCTCTGCATTTTGTTCAAGCCACCTTGATAGTGCAGGCAGAACACATTTGATCTTGATTGTTCTCACTCTTGAAGATACCTTGGTAGTAACAGTCTGATCCACCAATCAACCTTTGCATCATCCCCTACCTGAAGGAGGTAAAAATGTGTCATACAAATGGTAGATCTTCCATCAGTCAAACTCATCCTTGATTCGTTGTATATGTTGAATTTCATTTTGGAAGACAATGAAGTATCAACTCCTACCTTAAACTTGACACTGAAGTATCAACTCCTCTACCATAAACTCAAGTTAAGTCTTAATCAATGCAGCAATTTTCTCAGCTAGGAATTTAACTCCTTAAATCTGACATTGTAAATGCAATTGGTCATTTTTCAGGAAGCTGCCTTGTGAGTTGGTTGAAGGTGAAAATGCTACCCAATGACTTTCTTGGGCATATTGTGACTCCCTTGGTCTCGAGAAAGGATTCATCAGTTTCTCTTTAAAATCACTAGGGTGAACTATTAACATCTATTCACTTCACCTGTTGTTTCTCCTTGGAAGGTGGTTTGATTTGATTATCTCTATTGTATATCCCCACTTACCCTGCTCCATACACATGCAAGAGAATACATATTCATTTCTACCTATGAAGGTGTATGAGCCACAATAGATCATATTAAAGTTAAAAATCTACAAAGTCATTTAAAAATATACTTCCATTAAGACTTGTGGAGAGACTTGAGACTAGTCCTCACCAGATAAAGGTGAAGCTAACTTGTATGTCTGTCAAGATAAATGAGATTGGGTTACCATATATCAAAAACATCGAAGAAAAAAAAACTTTAAGATGGGAGAAGATAGATCCTGAGACAAAAGTAAAGATACTGTTGTCATTGTCAAGAAATTGGACATTGGTCCTCAGTGTCTCGAGTAAATTAAAAATATAACTAGAAAGATCTTTCAGGGGCACAAACAGAAGAACCCACTCCAGCAAAAAAAAAAAAGTCAAAAGCAAGAGAGTAAGAAGAAAATAATCTTTTGTGATGTGTTTGAAAATTTCATTAATGTATACATATCTTGATTGCTTTCCTTATTTTATTATTCATAAGATATTGACACATACACATCCATATTTTGTGATGGGATTTTTTAAAAATTTTATTTGGTATTTGTGTATTAGTATCTTTTTTATGAGAACCGGGTGGCTTTGAAAAGACCTTCGGGTTTTGAAAAAAAACATGGACTCTTTACAGCATCAGTTACAGCTGTCACAAACCTTTTCAATGTTACTGCTGATGTGGTAGTAAACGTTGTCACCCTGTCTCTATACCAATCGAGATGCTGATGACAAGTGTAGACAGCTTAATGGCCATCTCATGTTATCTGATCTGAACATATCTTTGCCATAATCAAGTGAATGATCGAGGAGAGGACAGATGTAGCTGTCTTTGTCAGAATAATCTATATAGAGAGACAAGTTTGTCTCAAGAGTATTAGAATATGAGCCGATGGTTGAGAAATTTGCAACAAAGAAAATTGAATATGTTTGATCACTGTTAGTTATTTGCCCCAAGCCACACCTATTTCAGGACCACCAAGATCTTTGAGAAACAGAGATACTACTCAGTCGTTACCAAAATCTTTTTTTTTAATACTGCTCATAAGAATCCCATTTTTAATGAAATAACAAACAGGTACTTATGTGGCTTCAGTTTCACTAATGGCCCCTTTGAACAAACGGGAGATCTCACGATCTTTTTTCCTGTTCGACGACAAGTGGTTGCCGTTTGTCGCCCTGATTAGAATCAAGAGAATGAGCAGTTAAAAGAGGATCACTGACCAATACCCTTTGACACCCTGGGTGTACATCTGGGAATTTGTTTTTCAACATGATTAACTTTCTGATCCAAGCACGCTTGTCAATTACAAGTAAATTAACCACAGCCTTATATCCAGCTAGGTCACTGAACAGTAATAAATGAATGCCCTAAGTCTCATGACAAATTTACACAATGGAGAGGAACATTAACAAAGCCGCACTCTACTTCCCGAATAGGGAACACTCGTTATAGGGAGTCTTCTCAGAAAAAAAGCAAAGTAACTGATAATAAAAGACTTCGAGAAGCTC
The DNA here is from genome assembly GCA_016746295.1 of Potamilus streckersoni. Lineage (NCBI taxonomy): Eukaryota > Metazoa > Mollusca > Bivalvia > Unionida > Unionidae > Potamilus > Potamilus streckersoni. The sequence goes on from JAEAOA010001358.1 coordinate 933,937, forward strand.
TTTTGTCCCTTACAATTTTCATAGGGATATGACTGGTCTAATCACCTATCAGTGATACAGAACCCTTCGACATGAATGGTTCATAATAAAATCAGACGAGTTTATTAGACCTAACAAATGTATTTCTTTCAATACATGACAATGACCTTGACTTCTTAGAAATAAGAGAATTTGGAATTGGTTTGTCTTGATTGTATTGCTTATTTTTTCTATTTGTAGCTATCAGAAATTACCTGTCCTTTCTTCTTGCAATAGGTACACGCAGGAAGAGATATGGACTTCTGAACAATCATATAAGAAGCTTAATTCCCAGAAGTTGTGCCAGATTGAAATTTGGAAGCGCTCGTATTAGGCTTAAATAGTTTTTCTTACCAGAAGATGGCAGAGTGGAAGACTTGTTTACAAAAGAAACTTTATGAGATAAGGAATACTTGTCAGCAGTACGAGAAGCATTTAGTAAGGTTTCGACCTTATGCTCATCAAGATAAATCCTAATGTCACCATGGACACAGTTCTTGAACTCTTAAACTAATATACGTTTTCTGAGATTTTCATAGTCTTTTTTATCCTTTCTTGAAGAGTCCCATCTATCAAATTGTCGTACTTTTCCCCATGCAAATTCGACATAGGTCTGGTCAATTGATTTTTCCAGAATTTCTAAAACCTTGTCAATAAGCCTCGGGTACCACCAACTCATAATCCTTTAGAATACAGTCCTTAACCACATCATAATCAGCACTCTGCTGTAGTGACAGTGAAATGTAAATAGCATGGGCTTTCCAGTAAGTACATATTGTAATAAGAGAGTGCAGTACTCTCTTGGCCATTTCAGAATTTCAGCAATTTTCTCAAAATGAACAAAATTTTGATCTACTTCTTTTTCTAGAAAAGGGGTACTAATTTGATATTTCTTAAAACATCAATGTATGGGTGTGTTTTCCAATTTTAATTCTTTTGCCTTATCTCAAATTCCATTTTTTATCTCTTTTCTCTTTGCATTTATCTATCCTCTTTCCTTCTGCCATTGTCTTTCTCTCTTTCTTCACACTCCTTTAGCATCTTCATTATTTTTACCTGAAACTGGACTTGTTTTTATTCTAATTCCAACTTTCTGAGCTGAGATTCCATTTTCAAAAGTTCCAACCACTCCTGAGTAAAATTAAAAAATGCTCCACTTTAGATGAGATTGTGAAAAGCTTGTTGATATCACTTAAGACTTTTAAAACGTGAAAGGATTTTTAAAAAATTCCGAAACTATGGGAACTTAAATTTAAAAAAAAAACAAAGGTTTCTGAAATATTTTAGCAACATTCGTACCCCTAAGACGAGTGCCCAATTTTATCTGGCGAGTATATGTATTTAAAATGACATAAAAGAGTGAAGACAACAAGCTTTGTAAAATTTAACAAATAATTTATTTCTTAGAATACAAAGTGAAAATGAGAAAAAAGAACTTACGGTATTGCGAATTAAATACCAAACTAATGCAAAAATTTTAGAAACGAATCCTAATTATAAAAAAAAGTCCTGCATAAAACTCATTTCAATTCTCAAAGAGATCAAAAACCGTTGAAGTGTGTGTTATAGCCTATGAAGTGCTTATGTATCAATAATCTCTTGTTCACTCACATAAATATTATGCCAGGTTTGAATTTGGTATAAATTCTATTGAATGTCTTTATTCAAGAATTTGATCAGAGCACTTTTGTATTTCCAGAGGAAAAAAAATCACGAATTCAATAATTTGAAGAAAGTGAAAATCAGCCCAAACTGGTCGCGACATAATACAGCTTAAAGTGCTACATGTTAAAGTACGACTGGTCAAATCCTCAGTCACAAGATTATATAGTTCTCTGCTTGACCTCAGGTCACAATTAGCATTTTCTAAAAACAACCGTCACCTAATGGAAAATAACATTCTAGAATGATCTGATGATCCTTGTTTATTTACAACACAATAACCTATAAAATTCATTTAGAAATCTTGAAAACCCTGACCCAAATGAGTATATTTACTCCTTGTTTACCCGACTAATGATCCTGATAATAAGCCCACACACAGAGAATAGTGCAGCTATTATTAGTTGTTTACCTAAATGAACTAAACATCCGGTCAAGCATAAATGATGAACTTAATTTTGGACAATTTCAAGTCCAACATAACATGTAAAGTATTACATGACAATTACATGTAATGAAATAAAAAAAAATTAAAACTGAGAAAAAAAACAAATATATATATATATATATATATATATATATATATATATATATATATATGCAAACATTAGGGATGATATATGTTACAGTGAAAAAGGGGATTGTTCTATATCATTACAACAGACAAAAGATTACCAGATTAAATTAAAATTTATTGTTTATGTTTCACAAGATTTTGTACATGTCTGTCAAGAATATTATACATCATGGAGGGAGGAAATAATTTAAAATTGGTTATACAGGTGTGTTTTCTCAGAGATATTTATTTCAAAATTTGTAATTTAAATTAGATACACTCCCATGCTTCCCACCCCCACCCCCCGTGAAATTTTCTCTATAAAAATTGTATATTAAAACCTTGACAAATCCATAAATTGGATAATCTTGAATGCTGCATTTATAATAAATTATCAAAGGAACAACATCTGAGATTATTTACCTGATTAAAATTTGTTATAGTTGTTAATTTCCAAAGAGTAAAGTTGTTAATTTTGATACAGTTTCGATGTTGATTTACGGCCGAAAATCTGTATTTAAGTAATGTGTGCAGGAATGGAGATAAAAATACTGTAATGTAAGAGAAATTCCGGAACATATTAAATTAATGGAACTGGTTTTATAAGAATTATATGTAAACCTGTTATATACTTATACTTCTTTTGCTCCAAACTTCTTTCTCTTTTCTTTGTTACTTTTTGTGTTTTCTTTCTTCTGGTTATCCACTTATTTTCTTGTACTTCTACCCCATTGTATAATAGCTCAAAATCTAGCTGTTTGAAGCCTTTATACAGAAGATACGACTTTATGTAGAAAAAAGAACTGTAATGCAAGTAGACAAACACAAAATGTCTGCCCCACGTTATTTTGCATTGAGTAATCCCTCATTTTCGTATGGATTTCCAACAGAAAATGGCCATCATTTGTTTAAATGCACAAGATTTAATGAAACGAGAAATGAACTTTATCGCATATTATCAGTAATGAATGCTAATTCTGATAGGTTTTTTGGCATTAAACGTTATCCTGCAGTAAAATAAAACCCCAAACATTTTTCTATCAACGAAATGCAGAAATTTATTATTAACAGAAAAAGATGCACAAACATGTCTACTTTTTGTTCCATCACGAATGAAATTTCAAATTTTAAATTCCAGACAAGATGAATCACTATCACTCTGCTTCTATCATTATTTTATCTTTCTCGTTTAATTTTATGCATGTATGTAAACTGTTTTGACTTTTTCCTGACATCGTGCCTGTATATTCATTTTGTTTATAATTGATTACAAATTGTAAACTGAGAAACTTATGTCCAATCCTTTTGCTCTGTATACACATATATGATCTTCTTGGCAATAAAATACGAAGAACAAAACAAAAGAGAAAAAGTTGGCTCATTTGAATGGTATTTACTCATCTACCTTGGCAAAAAAATAGCACGGAGTTGTATAGCTATAGAGCTTAAACATATTTATCATTTTATTTCTGTCTCCATTTAAGAGATTCCATTAAAATAATCACTTTTCAAAACTTTCACTATTTTAGAACTAATGACTGAAACATTTAAATTGCACATCCTGCTAAACGTAGAGTGTGCTTTTATCGAATGCAGTATTCACACCTGTCGCACGTGTCCTTTGATGTATTTGATGTCCACTTAAACTGCACAGAGAATCAGGTAAGTTGAATTGGCAGTATCATGTATGACCAAATATGATTATCGTTTAACAACATACTTTGAGATGTAACGGTCAATGAACATTAATAGAAATGAAGAGAGATGTGAACAATATATGAAGGTTGTAGTCAAACCAAAATACAATTTTCTATTCACTGTGTTAAAATTCTCAGTTTTGTCGGGTGGGTGTGATATCTTGGATATATCAACAGAATGGTTAAAGGAAAGAGCAAGAAACAGTTTCCATGCGGCGACTGTAAGAAAGTTTTTGAGTCGGGTTGTTTTTTTTTCTTTTTTCGTGAGCTATGTCTTCTTTTGGATTGCTTATATATCGTTCAGTTTCTATTTTAGAATCTTTAATTTATTATTATATTCTTCCTGCAATTTCGTTGAGCTCTCAGTGCAAATGTTCATTTGAATATGCTTTTTTGTTGTTGGGCTTAACGCCATTTTTCAGCACATGATAGGCTATTTATGGCGACCAGTATTAATGGTACAGGAAGAAACCGGGAAATCACCGGAAAGAACCACCGACCCACGAGAAGCTACTGGCAAGCTTTCTCACATATCCACATTCGCCGAATCCTAGACTCGAACCCATGCAGACAGAAGTGAGATGGCAGTGATCCGTAACGGACAGCGCTTTAGACCACTCGGCCACTCGGGGCCCCTAATTTGAATATGCAAACCTCCTGTTATTTTGTGAATAACATTATACAGTATCTACATAAAATTCAAAATGTCATATAAATTTATCAAATGTTGCCATTTATAGTAAATAATAACGCGGTCTGCCAATAATACCATGAAGATTGGAACCAACTAGAAATCGAAATAATACATCAGATCTTAAAGACGTATACAATCGATTGTCAGTTCCCCGTAGAAAGACGCAGAAAGATCATTGAGTGGAAGAGGCAATTTCAAGCTGGTATCCGAATAAATGCACCATAGACGCTCTGTTGACGTATGGTGCAAAAATAGAACAAAAAAAAAATGAATGAGAATTATTATTTCGAAAGTTTCTTAAAGACACGGATACAAATAAGCTAGCATAAAAGTCTACAAACGGTAAAATCACTATGTCAAAGACAACTTAAGGAGGGACAAAAAACTCACCAGAGAAAAAAGTATATGAGAGTTTGTCACATTTTTTATCAGCATAGATCTAGTGAAAGAGATAAATAAAAGTTGTTTAAATTTGTAATATTTTCAAAAATTTAAATCCCATAGCAGCAATATAACTTGGTCAAACGAGAGAGAGAGAGAGAGAGAGAGAGAGAGAGAGAGAGAGAGAGAGAGAGAGAGAGAGAGAGAGAGAGAGAGAGAGTGGTTCCATTTTATTTTGTATTATTTTCATTAAAATGTATTCTGAACACTAATAAAACAATATAACAACCACATTTGTTATTTGTGATTTATGTATTTAATTGCATGCAATAAAACGTATAATATTTAATTTACACAACTTTAATTTCTTTCGCAATATTATATTTTTGTCCCCATTACTGTCTATTACAGCTCTTTTCTGTCCATTACTCTACATAATTGTGTTTAGGGAGACCCATACTAACTGGTAATTGTATATGTTTGGTACTGTTAAGCGAAGTGTCAATTCCCTTTGTTTTGGTGTATGATTGGTAGGTGTAATACGGGTTTTAGAGTGTACAGCAAGGCTTTACTTTAGATCTGCACCCATAATAAAACTGGTGCCACCTCTTAGTCTTTTTACTTCAGAGATAATTTCATTAAAAAAGAGCCAAGAACTTGTCATTTTTAATCAATTTGTTCCACTTTAAGATGCTGTTATTTTCTAGTTTAGTAACGTTTTTCCTATATTAATTAACCACTATTGATATCGTACTTATGATTAATTCATGTTTATTTTTGGAACACATAGAATCAGTCATTTTCGTTAGCTGTGTACGTAGATCATGTACAATTTTCACAAGTACGATATCCAAAGAAATTTCAACCACAGAGCATGAATGTAACATAGAGGTTTTCCACTGTGCATGTTGTGAATACGAGCAACTTCACATTATACCCGTCACTCATAAGTTCATTATACCAGCAGCGCGCCTCCTAAAGAAAAATAGATGATGTAAATGTTGTCAATCTGGATCGACTTTGTCGTATTTAAGCTCTCCGCACCCTTTAGGAACCTATGATATTTATGAAAACATACTCAGCTATGTTAACCAAGACATTCCGATTCAAGTATATTCTAGGGAACGCTGTTACCCCGCACACAGTAAACTGGTTTCTTTACTGCTCTCCACTTAGTTACCGTTCGCTCAACGACAAGTAAAGGAGTCGAGCCCGATCAGAGTATTTGGCTCTGTTGAGGACATAAACATCATGGCTGCATTCAAAAAGTTAGTTGGTTATCCTAGAAATCGGGTCTAATTTCTTGTGTCTATTCCTACCTCGTGTTACATATGAGGACAGTTTGAATGGGACCTCAGTTCCCAACCAAAAGTTGGAATTGCCGAAACCGCTATGGAGCTCTAAATTAACACATTGAAGCGAAGAAATAAATCTGAAAATGGTCAGGACTAAGAAGATTCTGGACACTATATATTTCAGTGAGTAGTATTGACATACACGCACTCATTTTTTTATTTACTTTTTTTCATTTATCATTTAGTAAAAAGTTTTTCATTTCTGATTGTCTCCTCTGCGGAGATTTAAATTTTTGAACTTTTGTACTTTCTGCATTTTGTCCCTTTTTTGTATTTATTACTTTTTCCCAATTTTTAGTTTCCTTAGCTTAATCTTATGCATTTATGTATTTTCAACTCATCATGAGCATTATTCACGCATACTTTTGCATATACCTGTATGACTTTATAGCTAGTTCAGTTATCGTTGGTGTGCGACCACCACTATCAGTCTTGGATTCAAATCAGAAGTGAATCGCATTCACTATATATTTTATCAATGGCTCAAGTACAAATAGACGTTGCATCCAACAATAAACAAAGTAATAGGCTAAATACCTATTTTAAAACAGAAATTGACAACACACGTGGGAAAGCTTTCTTAAAAGCCTATTTTCTAAGAAGCGTGTCAGACGTTGGATTTTGGGATCATTGAAAATGAACCGAGACAAGCCGACATCCTAACAGCACTGAAGGTGCAGGGGTACGATGTCTCAAAAATAGAAGGCATACAAAATGCAGGATACAACAAATTTGTTATCTACCCCAAAGAGAACAAAAAGCACCTTATTGATAAAGATGATTTAGAAGTAAGATGAAGGTGTGCAGCGCAAGGGTATACGAAACCCCTCCAATGTAAGAGAAATGGAAGCAAGACCCATTGACCTATTTGTGTCGGAGCTGCCTCTAGAAGCTGAGACGGAAGAGGTGATTGCAAAGATAGAGGGGGAAACTCCACACTAAAGTCAGGAGACACAGAATGGCAACTGTTGGGGAAGGGGGGGATTCCGAGGGGTGAAAACTGGCGTCCACATTGTTTCTATAAACAAAGAAGACGCAAAAAATCCCTTTACACTTTTATGTGATGAGATTTTGATTAAACGCATGGTATTATGGCTACAAAAAAGACAGGAAATATCCTTAGTGCAGAAATGTGGGGCACGCAGCCAGAGACTGCCCAAACTTTCTGCCCGGAGCTACTTATGCTGGTGCCACCTATGCAAGTAAGGGGCCGAAGCAACCGTAAATGAAAATTTAAATAACAAGGGAATGGAAGAAATCCATCAAGCTGTGAATTTATTATGGGAGCAAGCAAAAAAAGGAGGGGGAGAGTTACACCCTCAAACGAAACTCAAAGCAAAGAAAACTCTTTTTAAAAAACCCAATTTTCTGAAATATTTTAGAGAAATTTCAAATATCCAAAGGACGAGCCCCCAATGTTCTCTTGTTATGTGTAGGCTCGTACAAAAATAATAAGAGAAAATAGCTTTGTACATTTTAACAAAAATAATTTATTTTCAGAGAAAACAATGTAAAATAGAAAATAGGTCTTACGGTTTGTGAAAATAATCCAACATTTAATCATGCGATTGAAAAATGTTATATCACTAAACATTTCTAATTGAATACGGGGTTGAATCTCGATGAAGTTCTATGGAGGCGATGACGTCAGATGATGTCTGTCCTGATGGTAACAGATCCTCAATTGAATCACAGTTCATGTTTCCGTATAGAATTCCAGAATAAATTTCCACTAAATGTCTTTGTTCAAGACTTTGATGAAGAAGCACTTATTTTTCAGAGAATATAAATTATCCTTAAAAAACAAATAGGTCTATATAAAAAATAGCAACAAGACAAAGTACCTCTGAGTGCTTTACGACTAAGTAAATTTAATACTTATTGGCTGTTCAACCCTGATGTTAGATCCCATGGTATTTCACGTATCACCCTGCAGATATTATGTGCCTCTCGGAGCGAAAGATGTAACGTTGTTAACATTTGCAACATCCACACATCTTTATTATTTATTAAAACGAGGGAAACCATTTTTTTTCCAAACTAGACAAACCCAGCTTTTGAATGTGCATTGAACGAATTACAAAACATGTAAAAATTAAGCAAAGAAGTTTTCAGCTCATAATTTTACAATTTACCTTGGGAGCCAGGAAGTAAAGACAACGAAATGGAGCTTGGAGTCTTTTTTTTTTTTTGGTGCATGTCTGAAGTAAGGCCAAGCTGTATACTGTATAACCCAAATTACACCATCACTCATACACTAAAATAAAACGAATTAAAAGTTCTTTTAATAATACCTAAGATGGTATTATTTTTTAATACTCTGGATATATAGTGTGCAAAACCTGGGAAATTCTTTTTCTCGCAAAATCTAACCTGATGCAAACAACGAAATTGAAGAGCCCAACCATAAATGTATGAAAATTTGTACGATTTTATTTCTTATTTTCATATCGTCACGTATTATGCTCTCGTCAAAACGGTATATTAATATCGATGTTATGCATGAAAATAAGAACTATTTATATTTTGCCTTTGCTTGCAATATTTGCGTTTTTGTAATACAGTGAGCAAAGACATTAACTATGAGGAAATTGGAAATCTTAGAAAATAAGAAGCGAAGTCAAATTAAATTTAAAGCCCTTACTTTATCTGAAAAAGAAATAGTAAACAAATGTTTCGTTTCATTAATTTGTAATGAAAGTGAAAGCATTATAACAAAGCAGATACGTATTCTTCCATTTAGTAATGTTGGAAGAATAATCAAACTATTTACATTTGACCTTTGACTTCTATGAACATGAACTGTTCCATTCCTGTCCAAATCATAAATCGATTAGTGACATCTCGGGAATAATTGTGGGAAGTTTGATTTTTCCGTCTTTCAGCATAACATTGGTTGTTATGTTGAAAAAATGCAATGCAAATTTTTAAATTACTTTCTTTTCGAGAGTTGGGTGGTTGGGGATGAGAGTGTGTGGGATTTGCAGCAACAAAACAACAAGAAACGGAGAAGATAAGCTGGGATATGAATTATATAAACACCTACCAAACAACCTAAGGGAAATAGTAATAAAGATAATTAACAAAATCTGGGATACAGGGGAAATACCAAACCGATGGAAACAAGTGGTTAATATGCCAATCCTTAAACCGGGAGAACCAACAAACACATCATACAGATCTATGTCCGTTAAGGAAAACATTGAAAATAATGGAAACCATGATAAACAAGAGATTAAAATATTTCGCGGGAAGCAAGGGCTTAAGACTGACTGTAATAATCGTAGCACAACTGACCAATTAATTAGGTTAGAATCAGCCTTTTAACAACAAAAACCAATAATCAGGTATGTCACGGCGATATTCCTCGACATTGGAAAAGGCATATGACCTAATATGGACAGAAAGCTGATTTTTTTTTTTTTAAACATAACGAAACGGTAAAAAGGGAAGAATTTACAAGTGGATAACAAATTTTCTATCCGATAGTAAAGTTCAAGTCCGGGTACGAAGAGTTTTTTTTTTGCTCATTTGACAAATGGAAAGTGTCATCAGCACGACCCTATTCAACATCATCATATATGACACAGCTATGATAAAAGAAATACAAACAGCTTTAAATAGTGTAGGAAATGGGTGTCCAACTGGGATCTTGTCATAGATTAGTCATGTCCATAGCTCCAAGGTCAAGGTCATTGACAGACATTATTTATGAGATGTGTAGAATGAAATACTCTTGTTTTAAATTTTCTGTCTAAAACTACAACAGATGGATTCGAAGAGGCACATGCAAATGTGAAGATAAGAAAGTAACAATTAAGGCCCACAGTTTTATTTAAAATGAAGTGCAAGAGAGAAAATACCTCACAGGAATATATTAGGCTGTGTTCATTCTAAATTGCATCCTGATATATTAATGACTGTGATCTTTAATCAATCCAAAAATGTATTTACAACCTGCACCTTATTCATTCCTGATGTAACTTTTATCTTTGAACTTTTGACTTCTAAATCAACAGCTTTCTTTCTCACCCAACCTGTAAGCTATCCAAAATCTTTGCTGATGGTAAATGGTTGAGAACAAAAATTTTGATGCAGAACAGTTTTTATTTTTCATCTAGTGACTTTGACCTCTGAGCCTCAGTGCAAACCAGCAACAAAGTTAAGTGCATGTCTAGAAATAAAGTAATCGTCTGAGAACCATTTTTCTTCTTTCATTCTCAGTGACATTGACCTTTGACCTTCTGACACCAACATTTATATGATTTTTTCTTACCCCAACTGCAAGCAACTCATAATGTTTGGTTCTGGTCTGAATAACAAATGTTGTCCAGAAACCATTTTTCTACTTTCAGTCACACGGACCATTGAAATTTGGATGCCAAAATTGACAGGCTTCTTCCTTACCCCAAATGCAAGCTATTCAGGAAATTATTGGCAGATAGAAATACTCCAGTTGTTGTGTAGAAATGAATATTGATTAAGAAACATGGACGTCATGATACATGCCTATCAATGGAGTGCATATTAAAACAGCATGAGATAAAGAAATTAACTTTCAGAGATGTGTGTATTAGTAAATGATCTAATTAGGTTCTTATCCAGTTGTAACAATTTTGCCAACAGTACCAAGTGCTTAGTATGCACTGGAGGCAGATATTTTTTTTATCTGCCATGGGGGACTATACATGACCTGTATGAACAAATCAAGTTTTAATGATACAATTGTGGTTTACAGTAACCACAAAAATTGGTACTCATGAAAACAGGTACCCATTAATTAAAATGAATTCAGTGTATTTTCAAGATTTTTTAAAAGAAAAAGATAAATCTCTCCAAATCTTGTGACATTTAATTCTTCCAAAATTTTCTATATTTATTTGAATCAAATTGAACATCATCCTCTTCTTCCACCACAGCAATTCTCTTTGGAGTTTTTCGTTTTTGCCTGGCTGCTAATTGTTCACTGGTTAGTTTTGACAAATCCAATGGAAGCTGGAATAAAAAAAAACAAGATTTAATAGTTAAACATGAGGCCCATCTGGCTTATGCATGCCTAAGAACCAATGCAAGTGTGTTGACCAAGAAATCTTGTTCAATAGGATGCTTTCTGTAGAAATTTCCTCCAATGAAGTTGATTGCACAAGTTGGGGAAAATAATTATTTCAAGATTTCTACTGTTATATTCCTCTCCATATGATTTGTTCAATAAAAATAGATGTCAATGTTGTTCAAATCTGTTTAGTGCTGTTGTGAAAAAAAAAATTGGTTTAACTTACTTTCTTTTGATTTCAGCTCGGCCATATTTGATGGAGGATCAGCCCCATTTGTAGAAAAGATAAAAGTTCTTAACATTATGATGATTTTGTAAATTTTGGTGAAATACTGATGAGCAGTTTTTGGAAAAAGTTCAAAGGATTTTTATTGATTGTAACAATGGGAATTTTTAAAACTGCAGATTTACACCTAGTTTGCAAATCTGAATGCCATTAAGCTTAAGTCCCTTATGCCACATTTTTTTTTCTTCTTAGACATGTTAAAAATTCTGTTGAGCAATTAATTTTTAGAGGTCATTTAAAGATTTGTTCTTTTAGCAATGGGTGGCCATTTTTGACAGCAGATCAGTATTACCTGAAAGCCTATTGGCCAGAATGCTGTCAAACATGGCTAAATTCTGATCAGAAGTTTTTAATAAGTCATTTGATGAGCTTCTATTTTAGCAACAGTAACACCTTTATGTGGAATCATGTACAGATTGTGTTCAGATATAATTTTATATACACTTTGTTACTTAGAAAAATGAATAACTTGTTGATTTTACTAAACTTGTTGGTTTTGCTTGTTTTTGTTACATAGCTTAAGGCCTAGAGTCATAATAATACAACTTACTGTGGCTACTGCAGGTAAATAAAAGTTATTTAACCTTGTAAGGGATGAACCTATAATGAACATACTGATTATATTGTTCTTAATGAAGACAAATACATCTTTTGTTAGTAATTCTATTATAATTATTTAACAGGTAGGCCTGATGTTGGTCTCTGGCATTCAAAATTTAACAACTGACCATTTCATGAAACAATCTTATTTGCAATGGTAAGAACACTCCCTAGGTATACTCTCAAACTTTATATCATGTTGCTTTAAACTATTTAAATATATCCTGATAAAGCCAAATAAAACAATATGCATAGTTCTGGTTATATTGAAGAAATAATTATGGTAGGTGTGTCATTACAAACTTTTTCTGTTGTATTTTTTGTGGTTGGATGGGAGTACAGACTGATTTAAATGAAGCATAGACTAGCAAACAAGTGTCACTTGCATCCTGAACTTAACTTGGATCACAGTTACATACCTTTGTTAATGTTTTCCCTGATTTTCTTCCCTTTTATATCCAAATAATTATTTTCTTAAATTTCATGAAAGAAATGAATGATTAGCAGGGAAAAAAAAGAACAGTCAGGAAACCAGAACCAGTTTTTTTTTTTATTTGGCCTAACAAATTGCTTTAAAGATAATGACATAATTAATATGCAATGTCTCTTGCTCATCCCTGTTCTTGATGATATAAACCCATTTACCAAGTTTTATAGTAAATGAATGAGAAATACCATATATGCTTGCCTACAGCAAAGATCTAAATCTGTCATAGCATAAAGCACCTGCCAACCAGGGTCTAGTTATATTTTTTGGAACTGATTACTCCTAACAAACTGCACAGACCCAGATCTGCTGACACATTATGTGATGTTAGATCTGGGTCTGTGAAGTTTGCAGTTGGTCTCAACTTATAAGTGAGTATACCACAGCCAATCAGAGTCAACATAACTCATTAATATAGCATATATTTTAAGTTTCATCAAAGTCTGACTAAGATCTGGCATCAACAGTGGCAACAAGCTCAGCCAATCAGATGCAAAAAACTCATTAATATACATGGATCTAGATTGTTATTGAAATTGTCCAAGATAAAATACAGTTAGAAGGAGGACATCAAGAATGGCACAAAGCTCAGCCAATCAGACACAATATCTTCAATATGTGTGGATCTCACTCCTTACTGAACCCATCCATGACCTGGATAATACCAATATTTTAAGTTCATCAAAATCAGATATGATGTGTGGCTTCCTGAAAGAGACCTAAAACACCTGTGCCCAGTGCCCAAGGCCTGTTTAAATCAGACCCCTCATATTTTACCTGTGAGCGAGTTGCCCATCAGGCTTGTAAAAAATAAAGTGCTATTTGCCTGGATGGAAGATTTATGCACACTAATAAAATGAGGCATTTTCATTCTGAAGATTCCTCAAAGACATACATTATTAATATTCAGCTCCCTGCTGGGCCCCATTTATAGCTTCCACCACCTTAAAATCATCTGCTCAATCTGTTAATTGTATTGAAAGCTATACATTTTGAGTAAAAACTAAGCATGTGCCCAATAAATGGGGAATAGTACCATTCTGTTTTCTTTATTTCACTAGTTCCTTATAATTTGCTATCAATTATCCTGCATGAATAATAATTTTTATTGGCAGGGCACCAGACAGATGCACACACCCCTCTACTTAGCCAAAAATAATTCTTTTAATAAATGTTTTTATGTATCCCCCATTGATGTGTTGCATGTATGTTTATTTTATAAAAGAATTTTGTTTAAAAACCCAAATTTGGATGGGGTATTTTTTGTGTCCCTGATGTTATCTAAAAGGTGACTTTCCTCTAGGATTTCATTCATCAGATTGGAGAAGTTTTATTTTTTTATTTTCAGTGACCTTTGCCAGAGTTCCCTCTGTCCTGTGTGTGCTACATGTATATGTGTATTGCTATATTGTGTGTATGTTATAAATATGTATATGTAAGGATGGCAAATTAAAAGACCAAATTTTCTTTTGAGTTTTCATTAAAATATTGATGGAGATATTTTATTTAAACATTTTGAATTTTTTAATTTTGCATGAGAAACAGTATTATTTTTTATAAAACCACTGCAGGTTGCAATAAAATAAACAAAATGCTTATTTGATAACAAAATGCTTATTTGAAAGAAACTAACCTTTTATTTAACCATTTATTCCTTTTTTTTTAACATGAGCATGAAAGAATAAAATATATCCACAAAATTCATATATGTAGTGTAGGCTTTCATACCGTTGTGTATATCACTTATTTAACATGCCATGTTGCTCATTGACATGAACATGGAGAAACAAATTGTGTTTGGTTGTGCTCAAAGGTTTGACTATGTTATCAGACTGAAAACTGGATTCAACAAAATCGCAAACAAAAAGGAAACAATCAACTGATATCTTAAAGACAACTCCCATTCCATTCGTGCATAATATAGGCTCTCAAAAACTGATGAAAGACATGATTATTTTTGAGAAAATTTAGGAACAGTTGCTTTTATGATTGGTCAAATAAAATTAAGGTTGTACACTTTAGGAATAATGGAAAATTTAAGGTAGTGACTTGGCTCAGAATTCTTTGGTCCAATTTTGCTTGCAATAAGTCAAATTTGAGGCTCAGTGGGAAACCTAAGAATAGAGTTTTACCTCATCAACAAAGTTGGGAGGCCAGATAGTTGTCTCAGATGGAAAAGACAGGCTATATAGTGCTAGGACGCACAATTGTGTGGTAAAGAAACAGCATTAAGGTATGCAATTTTAATTTCCATATAATATTATGTCTGTTTAGTTTATTTCAAATGTGTTTGATATGCTTATGATCCATACATGTATAGTGTATTCAGTTTCATAGGACTATGTTGATATGTTAGAGTGTTATGCAATTTATTTCTTTAATTTAACAGCTATTAGTTCATTGATAGAATTGACAGATTTGTGATGTAATCCAAAGATTAAATGTGTAAAATTTCTTATGGTTATATAAATTAATTTAATTTGTCTGCAGGATGATACTATTTACCATGGGATAATGATAATTGCATATTTGTATATGATTTTACAATGCCTAAATGATCTTGCAGGTTATTGATTAATGTAAGCAAGAATTTAGTGAATCTTATACAATAGTAATTGAGCATTTATCTTATTGAGTGGAATTGGCCTGCCAGCTGTAAGGAGACATATAGTAATGTATGCTGATATATATGGCAGAATCACTTGTACATAGCCAGCTGTAAGAAGACATAGTAATGTACGCTGAAATATATGGCATCATCATTTACACATAGAACATGAAGTAAAGTGCCAATCAATTGCCAAGTGGAACAGGAACAATGAACTGTTTAATTAAGGTCAGACTTGGTATATTGTAATGGTCATTTATAACTATAGATAATGATTGCACATTACCTTAAATATGAAGGACTGTTAATTGTTAAGGTCACGTTATGTCAGAACTTATACAGTGTGGATAGCTATTTACATTTCTAAATAACGAAAGTGAGAGGTTTTATATATACAGATAGGGTGGTGAAACATATATAGCTTTAGCCGTATTCTTGTCATTTAAGGGAACAGCTTTCTATATCCATCCTTGAGAACCTGATAAGGACAGTCCAAGAGGGATGTCTGCAAATATAGAGTTCAGAACAGAAAAAGCCAGAGGAAGAACCAAGCATACATGCTAGATATGGAATACACAAAGCCTAAAGAAGAACGACGCCAGATGATAAAAGACAGATGTGGAAATCATACTCTTTTCACCAATTGTTACTATGATGAACAAATCGGTAAATTCAACACTTTCTATTAAATTCCAGTAATGTAATCTGTTGGATTGAAATTGCAATTCTTAGTTTATGTATTAAAAATTTATTTTGTTTAAGGGGGCTCATACTTGTTTATTACTCCTCAATAGTTTTGCTTAGTTCTCTGTTAATGTTCTATCTATCTACTCATACTGGTCAATAACATGGAAGGAGGCCATTATCTAGATAACAATCACCAAACCAATTAACAGTGGGCACAACACCACACCACCCATTACACAAGCTGACATCGGAAGCAGACTATGGATTATGTCAAGTGCTGATTTGTTTTTGTTTTTTGAGATTTTTTTTAAAATGCAAAGACGGCTGAGATATGGAAGCAAACTTTGGTTCCTTTTCATTGGTATTCACAGGAATTGTGAAAATAAATTGAAACAATGGAAGAAATTTTAAAGTGACACAATAAAATGCCTTATGCATGGACATCCGTGACCTAACATTGCCCAGAATATTTGGAGAAAATAAAATCTTAATGCATTCATGAAGGTCAGAAGAGAAGATGATTTTGCAAATGAGAGAGAAATAATCAACCAATATATTGAAGAAAACCGCCATTCACACATCATATAGTGTTAGGTACAAAATAATCAAGATTGAATTATATCCAGGTCACTGTATGACAGTATCTCGCAAATAAAAATCATTATTTGAAAATACATTCACCTGAGTGCAAGTGACAATCTTTTCACCAGCATGGGTTACAAAAGTATCATTACTATTTACCCACAGACATCAATGCTCATTTGTATTAATTATAACTACAGGTGCCAAGCACACAGACGCCTGGGTGGTGAATAAACACAACCGGCAGCAAACAGTAAACTTCTTTGACAGGACATCTAAGACAAAGGTTATTTTTATTATAGCTATTATTTATTATTTGGACCCTCCAAAACCAGGTTTCTTTTTACTGGATGTCAATATAAAGGTTATTTTATTGCAAAAGAAGCTAATCTCGTTAACCAAATGGATTCTTTTAAATGTGCCTAAATTTGTTTTTAAAAATTTGTTTTTAATACAAAGATGGCAGAGATCTGGAAGCTAACTTTTCACTGGTATTCATGGTAATTTTGCAAATAAACTGGAACAATGAACAATTTTTAAAATGACCCAATATAGTGCTTCATGCACAGACATCAATGACCCGTAGTCACCCATAAGATTTAGAGAAAATAAAATCATGTGACAAATTCATAAAGGTCAGAAGAGAAGCAGATAGATGATTTTGCTGACAATGATCATTAACATGGATGAAATTCAAGTGTACTTTGATCACATTCCTGGAGAGACTGATGATAAGATGGGGGTCAAAAGTGTGAGAATTAGCAAGACTGGTGCAGATTTGAAAAAATCTGGCTTTAGTCCTTGCATTTTCCACTTCAGGTGATGTGTTGCCTCTAACAATTTTTCATGGGATAAGGAAGCTTAAAAACAATTCATGCACCAAAAGAATAGATCATATGCATGCAGAAGAGTTGTGTTGATGAGATGCTGCTGCAGTGGATTAAAGACTTTTATCTCAAGTACAGTTTAATATTTTTAAAATAAAATTTCAGAGTGCATTTTACAACATGTAATTTTTTAATGTGATGTGATGTGATGTGATGAAAATTTTTAATGTAGCATTAACAATTTTACAGTCATATCGCTACAATGTCTGCAGTGTGGCAGTTTATAGTGATGTCTTGCACTGGGGCATCATGCTGCTGACATGTAGCATGATGTCCCATCCAGTCACATTATCCTGACACCAGGCTGACCAGTCCTAACACTAGCCTTTTAATGCTGAGCATCAAGCAAGGCAGCTGTTAGTACCATTTTTTAAAGTCTTTGGTATGACTTTACCAGGGATCGAACCCACGACCTCCCGCATCTGGGGCAGACGCTCTAACCACTATGCCACCGGATCGGTTAATTTTGTAATGATTTACTTAACACTTGAAAAATAAATAATGCGTCCCAGAACATAAAGTGCACAAAAAATTACTTTTAAAATTAATTTATTGAGTCCCAACAAATACGTTGTCCAAACATATAGTGTAAATACTGTATGAACTTTCTTTTATATTCATTAATGTTTGTTCTCACTTTTATTATGATTTGTATTTTTGATGTTACTGTGCATTATCAAGAATTTCTGGTGAGATCACTGTTAACCCATTAACCCCTGGAGGTTTTTGTCATTTTTGCCTGAAATGTGAGTAGGAAATCGATTTTGGGAGATATTTCTGAATACATTATAATACATCGACTTGGAAGACATTTTCGGGCAATTTAATGCCTATTTGTGTTCAAAACATTGATTTTCATTGGCTTTTTGCCTAAGCATGAGCAAAAGGGTAAAAATTGAACTTTTTTTTTTATTAATGGACAAATCATTTTTTGTGTTGAGACCACTCTTCATTCTGAATGCCCATCTTATCCTACTTTTTGCAAAGGTTTACATGTCTGTGTGCAATTCAGACTGGTCTGTCTTAGATCTGAGGCCAAAAAGTCTAAAATCTGGACACAAAACCAGATCACGACCTCAGGTGAATTTGATGTTCTAGTTGCACTACAAAATACAGAGGGAAAAATGGCACTTTTTGGACCAGAGTTTTTTTTGTAGTGCAACTAGAACATCTATATTATTTGGTATCATCGTAAAGCTACATCTGTCTATATTTCTATAATACCACCCACTTTATTGTGTTGCACATGAGCTTAACGTGAGTAGAGAATCGATTTTGGGAGATATTTTTAAATACATTATAATACATCAAATTGGAAGACATTTTCGGCTTACTTAATGCCTATTTGTGTTAGAAACGTAGATTTTCATTGGCTCTTTCGCCTAAGCATAAGCAAAAGGGTAAAAATTGGCCTTTTTTTTTTGCTTGCAAAACGGACCCATCATTTTCGTGTCAAGACCACTCTACATTCTAAATGCCCATCTTATTCTAATTTTTTGCTAAGGTTCACATGTCTGTGTGCAATTCAGACTGGTCTGTCTTCGATCTGAAGCCAAAAAGTCTAAAATCCGGACACAAAACCAGATCACGAGCTCAAGAGAATTTTGGCTGGGAAAAAACTCCGGTCCAAAAAGTGACGTTTTTTCCTCTGTATTTTGTAGTGCAACTGGAACATCCATATTAATTGGTATCATCGTAAAGCTACATTTGTCTACCTCTCTATAATACCACCCACTTTACTGTGTCGCACATAGTCATAACGCTACAGAGCTAAGAAGTAGCCTATCACATCCTGCCCTGTAAATGCAGCGCTAGGGGTTAATGAGTTAACCAAAGTCAATTAAGTGTGAAATATGGGTTACAGTGAACTATACTTTGTACTAAGGGTGTAATACTCCAGATGCATCCTCTGAATAAGTTTCATGATTAGAGGTATAAAAGTATGACATGATTTAAAAAAATGCTGTGCTATGAAATACACTACAAATTGCTACCTTAAGCACTAAGAAGAATGGATGATGTGCAGTGGGGCTGTATATTTTGTACACCTCTCTCTCTCTCTCAATAATGCGCACACAACAGCGTCCATAAACATAGACCATGGTATAAGTGAGGGTGCAAGTTACCAAATGACTTCTAAAATATTAAGAAAGGGGTGGACATTGATAGTGAGAAATGGTATGGTGAGTGTTGATTGGATGAATACTCATTTAATAATCATAATGTAAAAAAATGTCCAAAGATGTTTTTCTAATGATGTTCTTCACTTTCCTGAAAATATTTTTAAAGAATCCATTCTTTCCAACATTGTTTAAAACCTTGCTCTAAGTGGTATGTATGTCTTAGAGTACTGCCTCCAGGTGGCATTAGTGATGTTATAATTTATTTAGTCATATAATGTTATTTACTGAGAATTGATTTTTAAAACAAAATTTAACAAAACATACAACTTTTATAAAAAGTTCTGTATTTCATTATCTTTAACTGAATTTCAGGTCACTAACAACTATTTTCAACAATTGAATAAGTTTCATTTACCAATTTCAATCAAAATTGTCCTCACATTAAACAAATAAGAGGCAATATCTTTTGATATTTTCTTAAAAAAAAATTAATTTATGCCTCACCCTAAATTGGGATTGCAAGTTACTGAGGAAGAAGTTTATATGCTTTTATAGGTGTGGAGGCTGATACCAGGGTAAGTACAATAGATCCTTACTCAGTTGATATTTTTGTGGAGAGACCTTTTTCATCTTTTTTTTCAATCAGAGTGACCTAAATCCAGGTATGTGATGTATAACAAACTTTATTGTGCAAAAATTTTTTTCTTCTTTCAGTCAAAGTTTCATCATTGATCCCAAGATTGATAAGTTGACCTTCTACATTTGAGCCTGAGAAAATTGCAAGCCATCCATACAGTCTGGTAGCTGTAGACAGTGGCCACCTCAAGTTATGACCCAGAAACCATAATTATTTTTTTCAGCCAGTGACCATTCTCCTTGCAGCTTTTGACCACAAATCAATAGTATTCTTTCTGATCCAAAGTGCAAGTCATCCACAAAGTTTGGTATTTGTAAATGATGGACAACTTGAGTGTGAAATAAAATTGGTAAAAGATAAATGGATGGGCAACATCAGTACATCTTGTGGAGATTGAAAAACTACATAAATCTTATTAAATGCTTGAATAACCATACAATGAGTGCAAATGACCCTCAGCCAGATAACCAAACAAAACAAATATTGGACCGCTCCAATTTTACACTATGACCAATATTAAATTCCTTTCCACACAGACTGCAATTGGTGTAAAGCTACCCTAGAATGGCACTGTATTGTTATTCATGTATTCATCAATGAGTCATTTTTTTCTCTTTTATTTTCCTAATCCATCTGTAAAATCATTTGAGAAACATTTTTGCTGTAACATATGCATCAACTAGAATAAATAGGACTTTTACTGCCAATTCCTATAGAATGGTTTTGTAACCTTATATTATTTTTAACAAAAAATATGTGAGCAAAGATAAAAAATTAGAAAACCAGTCTGTTCTGTCCTACGCTAGACAGCTGCTATAAATAGAAACTGAGGTTTTCATGGCAATAGGGTAACTGCTATAAATAGAACATAACACTTGGGAAGGTCACAGCTAGTCTACAGAGGAGTGTACTTTTATGTCATAGTTACACAAAAGCCGTCTTTTCTAGAATATGTTCTGTGCAATTAGTGGTATGTTGATAAAAATGAGAAAATAAATTTTTTTGGGGGGGAGCAGGATATACCAAAAAAGCGTAATCCAAATACATTTATGCATAAGGCATAATTTAGTGAATAAAAAGCATAATGATTTCGCCAAAAGCATAATGGTTGGCATGTATGCATTAAGAGGATAGTGTTAGGACTGGTCTGTCTGATGTCAGGATAATATGACTGGGTGGGATATGATGCTACATGTCTGCTAGACACCATTATAAATTGCCACACTGCAGACATTGTAGCAATTTTTTTAAAAGCTACATTAAAACTTTAAATCTCACACACACACAAATATGGTAATTTGGAGAAATTATAAGCTTTAAGTGAAGAAAGAATATTAACCTTGATGATTCTTCTAGGTTCCTGATATCGAACTGAAATGGTGGCACCATCTGGCAAGACAATCATTGTCGGATACATCCGCTGATATAAACCCCTGTTCAATCTCGATATGGAAGCTCTGTTGCAGTTAAAACGAATTCCTGTAAATTGGACTGTAGCATTATATACTGCACATAATGGAAACCGCCTGGAATGGACAACAGAGCAAAACTAACATAGGAATATATTTCAACATTTTTATTAAGGATAGCTAAGGTCATCATTTAAATACAGCTGTTACCATAAAGTGAAGTTGCAACTGGAACTGAGATAGGTAAAAGACATCCAAGTGATTTTCATGCTTACGTATATGTAGATGTATTAGGATCTTCCATTTAGACTACAAAATGATGTTTATGAGAGGTAATATGGCAGAAATGGAAAATGTTAATGCTTAGACCAAACTTAAAACATCATCCACAAAAGCTCACTTAGGACTTAAGGAAAACTCAGGGTGGTCTCTGAATACTGATTTGTACTTCAAAAAAAGGCAAAATAATTTCACAAAAAATTCATAATTTCTTATTTTAAATCTGATATCATCTTGTTCACATCAAAATGAAGAATTTATTCATGTGTCAGGGTCAGGTTTTTGTGAATTTTGTTAGTATATTGGATCCTTTTCTGAAACTGATTTGGTCCTATATAAGATAGATTAAAATTTATCTTACCTAACTTAGCACACTATGAAAGTGAAATTTGAATATAAAAACCATAAGAATGAACTTAATTATCTATTCCATCTTTTGGAAGTGTAAATAATGAAATAATGTCAATGTGGATTATTTTATGGAAATAATCAAATATACAGTAAGAAAAGAGCTATCAAAACAGCAATTATTTAAAATATGGCAGAGAAAAAAATCATATAATTGATCGAAATATACTCAGAATACCAGGCTCTGGCTTTCTTTACAGGGACAAGAAAAACTTGGTTTTACTTAGAAAGTCTAAATGTAATGAATGTAATGTGCTGATGAACCTCTGTGGTGAAGTCTAGAGAAATCTGAGTTTTTAAAAAATCTTGGCACTCATTGATTGTAAATGTCATATTTTAGATAATTATGAAGAAAAGGCAAATGCTTTTAATGACTTCATATCATAAACAATCAACAAGTGAAACCAAATTCCTCAACCAGTCCAATAAGTTCTCAATTATTCTGCTCTTTATAACATTACTTACCTCTGTATTTTTGGTAACTCCTGGTCTTTGATTTTATTTAATTTTCATAATTTTTAATCATAGCTGTAAATCATACAAAATATCTTTAGATAGCTTTTGCATATGTGATCTAAGTATCTTAAGAATTTAGTATTGCATAAGATCTATATATAGATGCTTAAGTATGTGTTGACAGTTCCTAATAATCAAAATAATAATACTTAATGGTACCTATGGCTTAATATCTCATTGGATAATGGAGTTTTGACCTTTCAGGAAAAATTCAGTAACTTCCCAATGGCTGGGCTAGGTCGCATGAAAAGACCAATTTGATGCAAAATGAATAGTGTTATCCATCATGTGGGGTCTATTGCAAACTACAATCATAATAGATAGTGTATATAAAGAGAGGACCAAGAAATCAATTTCATTCCGACTTTAGAGTCATTCACATTTATTGTGTTCCTAATGTAAGTCAGCAGACATGTTAGAAATTATTCAAGAGGAAAAATGTTGTTTTGACTGTTGAGTGGAAACAGAAAGTGCTTATTATTTGGACTATAATATTATCTTGGAACTGTCATAAATTATTTGAAGGAATTCTGGACTACCAAAGAACTTTATAAGAACCTGTTTGGATTCACTTCATAATGTTGGAAATTCCTCTCACATTTTCATTTATAACTGGTTTTGTTTTTATTATGTTGCTTAATCTGTGACCATAGTCATAACACAATGTAACTGTGGATGATGCTTTTAGTGTTTTAGTAGGTCTAAATTCACATTTAATCCAAACATACTTCAAAAGTTGCAGAATTAGTTAAATGTCTACTGTACTAATTACTTTTTTTTTTAAAAAAAATGCATAATTAATTAAGTATTGACTGTGCTACAATTAAAATCTTCTTATCAACTATAGATCACTGTAAATTTTTAAAAAAAAGTACAGGCTATAAATAAGAATTGTTCCAAAACTGTTGCATCAATGTATCATCCAATTTTTTTAGTTTGTACATGTACTTGCTAAAAAAGTTTGAAAAGTGTGTATACAAATGTTTACAAAACAATAATGTGCAAAACCAATAACTTTTGTGAAATTCAACAAATAATTTATTTCCCATGTTACGGGTATTTAATCTGCATTGTTTATTATGTTTTTTTTTATTATATGCTGTCACTGTGGATAATTGAATTTTGGATTGATCTTGTCAAAATCAAGTTCATTTTCTACCTGATCTGAATCACTGATTTTGGTTTTGCAAACAACAGGTTTATCTCCATCTGAGTCCAGAACATTGTAAATTACCCATGAAATGCTGGGTCTACCTGTTGTTTACCACATTTTACATTATAATTTTAGTAACAGACCTATATATAATTAACTTAGAATTAAAATTTTATCTTGTAAACATCTGAAATCTTCCAGAATGAAATTTTCCATTAGGTAATAAATTTTTTTTAAAATAGAAAATGTTAATTGTGGAATTAGGTCAAGTAGAGGGCTTGATAATCTTGTTTATCTAGAAATTATTCATTCATGCTGCAAGATCTGACAAGAATCAGTTGTATTATTGTTATGTCCAGTATATCATTTGGGCTGGAATTTATTTAAATTATTTAATTCTGATTTTTCTTCCCTGAAAATATTAAATAGGCTCACAAATAATGATCTTGTTAATTGAGACTTAGATTTATAGTGCAATTTAGATAAGGATATATTCTTGGACTGTAATATTGTGATTCAAAAGAAGACTTCTGGCACAGTTCTATGATATAGGCTATCACAGGCATGTCAACACTTCCAGGTTCAGATTGATATTGGAATGTCACTTAAGTCTATTGAGAACTTTAATCATTAGGACTTGTTTTAGGAATTCATGGATCATTTGGAATTTAATTTGCAATATCAAAAGTTCTTTTTACATTTTTTTTCTTTGTATTCTTTGATAATAAATTACTTGTTGAATTTTATACAACTTGTTGCTTTTTGCACTTTTCTATTACTTAGTTTAACACCCAAAATTACAAAGTGAAAAATTAAAAAGAACTTATAGTATTGAGAATTAAATTCTAAATATTCTTAAAAGTTCTCTCAGAATTTCAAAAGTACAGAGTGTTCAGAATGATTTCTAGTGGTATTCCAAATAAAGTCCATTCTTGAATGTGCTGGTGTGCCAACAGTCTTGATGTATCACAATGATACAATACAAAATGTCCTTTAAGAATGAATTCAAAATAATTTTAAAATAGTGATTTAGTTCTAAAGTCAATGAGCACATTGTAATTCCAATGAATACATAATTTAAATAAATAAATCCTCTCACAGCAACACTGAACACAACTAAAAGACTGATTCCATGATTGGTGTGAAGATAAGACTGAATAATTCTGGTTATATAAATGAATAATATGAGGACCTGGATGAGGGTTAGAAGTTCATTTCAGTACATTCTAAGTTGTAAACATGGTCAGGTGTTTTACTTAAACTTTAGTAAAGATCTTATAAATATCAGGTAGAACCTGTTTTTCTGAGGGGAAAACTGACATCCTGACCTCAAAACCAAGTAAACGTGTTTACTTACAAGTGATAATAACCGTAGAATATAATCTACAATCATAGATAAATTTAGCTATGTAATATGTTGCTTACAAAATGACCCCTACAATCTATAATTATGGACAAAAAGCTTAAACACATAATATAAATATACATAACAAAAGATTATTTTTCAAGAAATTACCTTTCATATTAAAATTAAAAACCCTTTATTTCTGCAATTTTGCACATTCAACATGCATCACATTCAACTGGTACTATTATTTCCTGACCTTTTCCTATTTATCATTCTTTCCTAAAATGTTTAATAAAAAATAATTATATCAGCAGAATGATACAATATCTACCATTACACTGAACATAAATTAAGCACCAGTTACAACTTTTATGTTCTGTGTTGTATTGTATTAAGAGAATTATAAGTCATGTGCTACTGGTCACTAAACAGCACAATAATCTGAATATGTTAATTAAGATAGTGATGTGACTCCTCAATTAAGTTTTACACATGAGACACAAAGAAAAAGCATGTTAATACTGCAATATTATCACATTTAATCAATAGATGTCATATGAAAATAACAAACAATTCATTTTAATTTTACTAGGAAAACTGTTTTCTCTTGAAAAAGCAGTTATAACATTTTGAAAAACTGGTTCCTGTATGTGCTGCAACTAGTGTGTTTACACCATAACTGATATAACCTTATTCAGGCAATTGGATGAAATTTTACCAACAATTAAACATAAGCTCCAGTGTATATTTTACCAACATGACATAAAACAAATAAAGATATTAAATAAACAAGACCTGTATGAAACAACCCCCACCAAAATTTTTTAGCAAAAATAACAATGAAACAAAACACATAGCATATCAAAATGTAAGCAATAAAAAAGTTTAAAAAGGCAACATAAAATGTGAATTATGAAAAAAAAAAATGAAAAAAAAAATAAAGTCCATTACAACCTGATGGATGCTGACATTAAGCCCCCCCCTACTTTCCAGGTCAAAGTATTTTACATTAAAACAAAGCACATACATGCTCTAGTAAGTTAATATGTTTCACTAAATTCAGAAGATATCGATATTCGTTCTAGCTTTTGACAACAGTTTTTCATATATATATGCTTAAACAACAATGACACAAGGTACAGTCCAACACTATATTATTGCAGGCTCTGTATTATTGTGGCAAACAGAATTTTCCGATTAATTTTTGACATGTCAAGTGGTTGTTTCTGTATATAAAGTTGTAGCAAGTAAGAACGCAAATATCTTATAGCGAAATTTCCTCTAAAATGTCAGCATTTTTATAATTTTATAATTTAAAAGAATGAACATCACTTTTTTTGTAAAGTGCATATAATTACGTTGATCCGTGTATACAAAACTCCAAACTTGCTATACCTGCATTGGATTTGATTACAAAATATATTCAGTGTATCATCTGATATTTGATGATTATAGGTCATATCCTGATAATGACATATATGTCCTTACAAGGTTATGGTTGCAATTTGATTTCATGGTAGCCATTATGGACCCAAATTGAAAAAAAAACGCTGCTTAAGAGCCTACTTATCCAACATAAATTGGAGAGCAATAATAGTTAAACTACTTTTAAAATTAGTAATATTTCAATAATAATAATAATAATATTAATAATTGATTTATTCGTATACATATAGATTTTTCCGCCCAAATTGCACTTAATTCAGACAATGTGATACCCATTTTTTTTTTACTCCTGTTGTTATGGATTTCAACTGAACTGACGTTAGTGTATTAAATTTAGTCATTGAATTCTTTATTTTGGTGATAATTTTCAACAAGTGCAAGCGTGGACGTTACATCTTATCACCAAGTTGAAAGTTTTTTTTTTATTTTTTTTTTATAATTATAATATGTGCGTGATACCATACATAATTTAGGTAAATACCGCGATAATATAGTTGTTATAGTATAGTATGGTAACCTGGGTCTGCCGCCATATGCGGTTTTATTTACATTAACGCGATTGGATTCACCGATATCTTTTATAGAAATAAATAGAAAGAAAATCGGAGAAATTGTACAGTTTGTAACAATGTAGCAATAACAGTTGGGGGGGGGTTATTGTGTACCGATAACAACATTATGTACCGCGATAATACAGCGTTCCAGGCTACAGAATACGAAAATATATCCCTTCGATAAATGAATATAGGGGAAACATAGGTCTGACAAAAGAAAATATATATGCCAAATCGGAAATGCGAAATTTGCGGAAATCATATCCCCAAAACAAAACTGAATTGTTTATTTTCGTAGGGAAAGTCAACAGTTCAAATTTGCTACACACCATTTAACTTTCAACATTGTTGTGGCAGTACACAAGGTCGGCTTTGATAGTCCAGTCTGGTTCCCTACGTTTTTGAAATCCTACGTTACACTCAGTTCTGAGTTCACGGGGGGGGGGGGGCGGAGTTATTATGTACTTTTGAGAGAGTTACGTATGTAAGGTGAAGTTGTTTGTAATTGAAAGATGTACAGTGGAGAGAATGTTGGCATACCTTTATATTACTTGGATGTAATGTGGCTGACATTTCATTGGATATTGTACTGTGTCTATTGTACATAATCGAAGCAGGCGTCTAACTAAAATGACTGCTTCCTTGCAATTAAAAAGCTGGGTCAATTAGTCTAAAATACACTATAGGAAAAAAAAATGAATTATTCCAGACTAGACAATACCTGCTTCTGAAAGTGCAATGAATAAATTACCAAATATAGAAAATGTAAAAAATTATCGGCTATTTTTTTTTTACAATTTTACAATTTACCTCTGAAGTTCTTAGAGTGAAAATGATCTAATGGAGCTAGCAGTTTTTTTTTTTTTTTTCTTTAATAGTGCACCTCCGGAATAGGCCAAACTGTCTATTCTATAATCCATATTACACCCATCAATCATACACCAAAATAAATGGAATTAAAGATTATTTGAACTGTACCTAAGATATATAAGGTCTTTTTAAAATAGCCAGTACAGCCAGTGAAATTATTATTTCCTATGCAAAATACGAAACAATAAAGCGTCACTTGCACAATATGCGCATATGAAGGGAACCAGACTATCCAAGGCCGAAGATAGTCCGATTGGCAGAAATAATATCCCTTGTATCATGTATAAATCATGCATGACAAGAAAAGATCTCATTTTGTCCTTCGTTAATTTTGTATTTTAATTTATAAACTAAGGTACATTGTTATTCTCTAATGTAAATTTATTATTTGGTTCCTTCTGAAATAAAATATAGGCTCCTTATAACACTAAATATTGACAACTAGAATCACGTGCAACTATCATGTGACCGATATAATGTACCCAATTTTTTTTTTTGAGTTCAGGCGTCAGAATTGATGTTGCTGGTCATGTTCAAGAACTATTGGTTGCCTTTGGTGTTGCAAACACTTTTGTTATTTTTTAACTTCACATGTGGTAAGAAAGCACAAATGGCATAGCTGAAGAACAGACCTTTTTTTGCTTTTGTTCTGTTATTTTCATTCTCGTAGCTTTGCTCTCGACTTATATTCCTATGGTGTACTTAAGTTAATCTTGTGTTTATTATACAACTGTAGTCATTAGACAAGAAATTTTAACCACATGATTTAAAATGAGTGCAGCAAATAACTAGGAAACTGTTGTCAAGATTACATTATTTTATGGTACAAGTAACATATGTATGCTCATTTACTCATTTTAAATTAAATATAAATTGTTTTTTAACACTACTTTTCTTTAACCAAAGTCTATTCAATCCTAATTATTGAATGATCTGCACCTTGTCTGTCACCAAGAAACTTCTAGACGAAAATTATCTATCAATATGGACTTTTACAATGGTGGCCATGTACTAAACATGGGTCAAAATGAGAGCGTGTCAAGTGGAATCATCAAAATTTTGAGGGTAGTACGAATTTGTTTATCAATATGCATAGCTTTTATTGTGACATAGCATTTTCATTCAATCTGGATTATACTGGATCACACCATTAGGTTCATTTTGTCCAAAATTGTCTACATACTTTAACACTGGTTTTGCCATATGGACCCCTTGTGGTATCTAAATAATGACCTTCCAAAGGAATTTGGATGTATATGACTCAAAATGAATTGAATACTTACCACTTAAAGGTATGTATAATCAAATTCTAGAAAATGACATCCATTACTGAAATAGTTGATGTTGAATGTCTACATGACCCATGTGACATGTACTATAATTAATAACAGGTGAAAATACTTTCTAAACTCCCACCAGACCATCTAGTTGTTCTATGCCTTTTCTATTTTTTATTTTTTATATTTATTTTGGGTATGTGTGTGTGTTTACGTTACTGGTTGGGCCTGTACAAAAGAAAATAGAACAAACTTGTTTGTCTAATACTCCCACTTGAACAAACAATTTTTCTTAATTTTAGAAGTGACACCAGATAATATACAGAATTTAAAAACATTTGAGACTGTGTTTCAAACAAGCAATATACAGTATATGTACAGGATAGTTTATGTGCAGATCTCATTAGATGAACCATCCTTAATAGTTGATATTGGGTGTAAACTGCATGTTTAAGGAGTAAATTATGTATTTGAATCCTTTTGACATGGTCTACTGTTTGTCAATTTACAGATAAAAAAAAAACAACTGATTGTTCTAATTGGAGTTATTATTATTTTTACTTATTTGTAATTAACATAATGTATTCTAGGTATTACCATTACTTAAAATATTACTGTATAATTTTGCTGTCAAAACGAGGTATATGTGATATGTAGTTTCAAGTGCATAAATATTTATTGAATATGTGTGCAATCTTTATTTATGTACATTGTCTTATACAACTCCATATCTTTATATGTCTTTTTTAATATTGCATATCATTTTAGAGCAGTGTATTTTGTGTAAACTTTTATTATTGCATTGAATGATTAAATATAAATCATAACTTTTTAGCATAAAAACAAGATTTTTAATAATTAAATTTGTATGTATTGTATGTATGTACTTCCAATTGATAATGTTTCTTTTTTTTATTGTTCAATGAGCTCATGTTTCTTTTTATTCTTATGTAAATGCAAACTGACTCTGAATAATATTTGTAAATGTTTGTGTCTAAAGCTATTGCAAGGTGGTATTAGGCTTACAGTGTTCTAGACAGGTTGCCATGCATAAGTGAATAGTGTTCTCTACAGGTTGCCATAGACTCAACTAAGATGTCATTGTTTTTTTAAATTATCCATTGTTTGGTTATTATTTATTATTCTATCATGTTATTCTTATTCCATTGGTAATATAATTAATCATAATAATTAATCATAATAATTAATCATAATAATTAATCATAATAATTAATCAGCCAATTTTTGATGCTAATATACATGATATCCATTAAGGACACCTGGGACTGATTCATTAAAACTAGCATTAGAGGTGTTAGAATGTTGCTAAGCTTACAGTCCAGCTGTATGGACTTCTAATGAAATTTTAAAAAAAAAAGTTTTTTTCATTTGTGGAAAATGCTATCTGTGATAACATAACATTATCCTTACTGAATCTAGTTTTGACTGGTTAAAGTGATCTACATATATTATGATATAACCACCTCTATAGATCTGCGACTTTTAAATCTGAACTTGCCACCATTTCCCTTAGTATAGGCCATCCAAAATTCGAAAATTTGTAGTTAATTAATAGAAGCTTAATGTGCCAAGTGATCTGTTTCTCCACTCTATGCATAAGAGGACCATTTGCCATTTAAAATCTTTTGATGCATGGATGATTTTCTTAATGAGTTCAATGGAATATTGTCAGGCAATAAATCACCTGCAAAAATGTATAGTGAACATGTTTTCTCCATATAAAGGTCACTTGTCTTTATGATTTGCTGTAAATATACCTTTGGAATAGGATGTTTAGGAACGGAACATTAGGTGAGCACATTTTATTTCTAGAAAATAAACAGCTTACACTTTGTAATTCTTCTGATTGTTAATCATACAAGAGGAACATACCAGGTTATGTTCCATTCATTGACAATTGAAACTGAATCAATAAGAATGATAAAATTTTATTTTTATACACCTGACATACATTGCAGTGTATTATACTGTTATTTCTGTTTTGTGCATGTGACATGTAATATGTAATTGTTTGCCTTGGACAAAGGGACATAGAAGAGGCCTGTTAATTTGTTGTTACAAGGTGAAATTTCAAGGTTATTGTGACTCAAATAAAAATTAGTTTTGCCAAACTTTTTGTTCTAGATTAAGTTCCTTGATCAAACCTCGTGAATGGCTTGCACTTGAGATAATAAAGAAACTTATCGATTCTCAAGTCTAAAGGTCAGAGGCTATGGTCATGTTAACGCTAAGAAGAAAATAATGGTTTAAGTACATTAATTCAAGACTACATATCTTGACCCTAAGTAAAGGTCACTGAAACCTATTGTCTGTGATCTTCAGTGTTAATAGCTTACTAGTGCCAACATAGAAGACTATTAAACATGGGGTTGGCATATAATGTGCTTTTCTTGATACTCTAGTCTTCAGTTTACTGTAGTTTTATTTCTAAGTTATCCATACATTTACAACTTGAGCCCTGTTTTGATTGGTTCTTAATCCTGAAACCAGAATGGCTGCAAGAGTCAAATGACAGCATTGTTTACATGGATAAATCACATGAAATCAAATGAAGTGAATACAGTGCTAATTTTTTTAATAAGAATATTATTAACCTGGAAAAAATTGAAAAATTCATCATTTTGAAAGCAATGCAAATGAAAATTATTTTAAAAAATCTGTTATAAAGTAAAAAATATTATAAACTTCATCACCAACAAGCGGAACCTGATATAAATCACAAAAGGACCACTCATTCATTTCATTTGTTTTCATTTTTAATGCAGGTTTTCTTTAATAGCTTCATAAATGTCTCAAACATAATTGGACTCATTTTAAAAAAAAAATCATGTTTAAGTAATCATGTGTACTTCATACTTATTGGATACCCTCACATGCATGAGGTTGTGGGTTCAACTCCAGCCAAATCATACCAAAGAATTATTAAAATGGTACTAGCAGCTGCCTTGCTAGGCACTCAGCATTAAGAGGTTAGTGTTGGGACTGGTCAGCCTGGTGTCAGGATAATGTGATTGGGTGGGACATGTTTGCGGCATGATTCCCCAGTGCTAGACAATGCTATAAACTGCCACAGTGCAGACACCGTTGTGATATGACTGAAATTTTTATAAAAGTTATGTTATAAATCTGAATCATACAAACACACATACACACAGATTGGATACAGGTGATTTTTTTTTTGTTTTTTGCTTGTCTTGCAGGCAAGTGAAGAGGGCCAAATGTTCTAATGTAGGATACACAATTACATAATTGCATAATATGATGGCAGATTATGATCTTGTTTGTTTGTTGTACTGATTACTTCTAAAAAACTGCATAGAATTAGGTCTGCCAGCACATTATGCAATGGCAGATTTGGGTCTGTGCAGCTTGCAGTTTGGGCTTGTGAGTATATATAATAAATCAGCAATAGCACTTTGATAATTTATAAATTGTATGTATCATTACAACATATAATTTGTGATGGCAAAAGTATGCAAGTTAAGTTGTATTTTCAATATCACTTATATTGACTTCACGTTTCTTCATTTTTCAGTTGATGCTGTAACTCTTACATTCTCAGATCAAGATATACAAGTTGTAATTAATGATAATTCATCTGTGAGACTGGTTGCTAGGTATGTGTATTTAATGATAATTCTATTACGAAACTGGTTGCTATGTATGTGTATTTAATGATAATTCTATTGTGAAACTGGTTGCTTGGTATGTGTATTTAATAATTCTGTTGTAAAACTGGTTGCTAGGTATGTGTATTTAATATATAATTATGTTGTGAAACTGATTGCTAGGTTAGCATATTTAATGTTAATTCTGTTATGACACTGGTTGCTAGGTATGTGTAATTAATGACTATTTTATCAATCTTCATTTTGCATTAGCTGCTATATACATGTGTAGATTGTAATTAAATTTAGTTCTATCATTTCATCCATTTTATTATAATTAAAGTGAGCTTTTTAATTTCATATTTCACAAGACAGTAGAATGTACTATATAGAAGAAAAAAGGCATGGAAGTGTTACCTGCTATTAATGCACACTTGTTTTGAAAAGTAATTGATATATATATATATATATATATATATATATATATATATACACATACACATTGTGACCCTACCACAACAAGCACCATTATAACATGAATTCAGATATAACATGTTTGTGGTGTGTCTCCTGAAATTTTATATACATGTGTTTTTCTTGTACATGAAAAAAATTCTTTCTTAAATGTACAAAAAAACCCCAGAAGTTTATTATCATTTTGGGGAATGTATCATGTATTAATAATACAAGGCGATCATGGCATGGTTCCTAAAATTTTGTTTGTATTTTTCTCATACATATAAAATAGTGTTTTTTTTCTTAAAAGTACGAATAATGATGTGTAAAAAGTGTATTCAGGGATTGTGCAGGGCTTCACCAGTGTCGCAAATTGCAATTTTTTTCTTTATTGGCTGCAAAAAATGCTATCTGGCGATTTTTTTTTTTTTTATTGGCAACATTGTTGGTTGGTTGTTTAAAATTGTATATGCAACCATTGGTTTGGAGTGGAGAAATTCAAAGGCCCCATGAAAGGAAGCTGCAAAGATGATATAAAATGCACTGAAATTTATCTATTGTTACATAAACAAATTCTTTGTCCATATTGACAAACCATCTTAACAATGGAATGTTATATCATAATCTGCTTATGTTGACATCTAGCATGAATACTGTATGTTTCGATATATCTGCTTTTTTTTAAATTTACATTTTTATCGGAGATCTTCCGGACAAGGCATTATAATATATCTTTCATCTAATTTTCAGCCACTTGCTAATAATATATTTACATAGACTGACATTTGTATGTAGATGGTAAATAAAATTCCTCTGTTTTTTGCTCAGAATTAAAACCTTGAGAACATTCACATTTTCAGTAGTTATCCCTGTCATCCGACCTGAAGACTTGTATGTCTATTGTTGATTGACCCTTTCTTTAAATTTCTGATGCATGTGTAGAAGGCAGCATTACTCCACTACCACAAAAGTAAAAAACAACAACAAAAAAAATCAAAACCAAGATCTTGCTTGTCTATTCAATAGGCAGGGAGGAACAATAACTACATCTTGACCATACCCAGTTAAATAG
This sequence comes from Potamilus streckersoni, assembly GCA_016746295.1. Classification (NCBI taxonomy): domain Eukaryota; kingdom Metazoa; phylum Mollusca; class Bivalvia; order Unionida; family Unionidae; genus Potamilus; species Potamilus streckersoni. Next base: position 968,667 of record JAEAOA010001358.1, read on the forward strand.
TTTACTGAAATTTCAAAGAAAACATTACTTTTTTAACACCGATTGCTATGAAAACATCCTAAGCAATTAGGGAAAAAAATCATTCTCAATCATGCAATACAATTTTTTGATGCTGCTGCCACAATAAGAAACAGGCATTTGTCTCCAAACCCGTCCTTTAGCGGTGACTTCAATAACATATGCACCCTTCATCAAAGAAAGCCAGCTATAATCTTCAATAAAAATAAGGAACCATTCTTAAAAGGAAGTCAGCACCAAACTGAAATAAAAGCGATGGAATCTGATTATTTCATTTTCCAATGTGACTTGAACACTTTTACTGTGCCATGAAAGTTTCCTTTTTACAGGAAAAAAAATTATGTTTACAAATACTGTGGCTTAAATCTCAAACTTTTACCGACTTGGGGTGTACTGAAAAGTAAATGTGCCGCATCATGCGTTACATGATTGTGCTATTTTTTTCCACTGAATTCAGACCTATATGACCTGTGACAAAATTATTGAATATTTTAAATCTGTGTGCATATTTTCGATGGAATTACTTGTATTGTGGATTCAATGTATGTGATGAGATTCGCAGTGAGTACATGGTGTTGATACTCTATTCATGCTATGCACTAGACATATATATATATATATATATATATATATATATATATATATATATATATATATATATATATATATATATATATATATATATATAAACATTACACATGTATATGTACCATTGCGTGGTTCTCTGAATAAAGTAAAATATGATATATGCCTTCTCTGTTTTCACTTCAGGTGTATTTCTCATTTAATATACATCGATTTAAGATGATAAATGGGCCAATGAAGCACATATTTTTGTGCCTGCATTTATTATCTTCTCACCTCCACAATTTTTTGGGGGGCACATGCATCATTTTCTTCAGCTAACTGACCTGGCTGCTTATAACACAGTTGGGTTCTATGGTGCCCAACTACCATGTTATAGAGGTGTCACACTGTATGTGTGTGCTTGGTTGCCGTGACACTTTAAAACAGTATTGGCTAAGGTACCTTAAAGCATCTGGGCAGTGTGTTTACATGTGTTTTCATGCATAGTATAGAGGCTATAAGATGGAAATAAACTGAGGTTCAGAAGTCATGTACAGAAAGTCAGACATACATACAGACAAAACGATATGTGGTTAGATAAAACTGGACACAGATTCACAGACAGGAAAGGATGGATAGATGTGAATTAACAAAGAGGAAAAGGAGCACAGTTTGAACAGACCAATAAGTTATGATTTATATTGACCTTTTCTTCTTTTGCAGTGCCCCACTTACTGAAGATGCTACAATCAGGTTCACATATCAGATTGGAGATGGAAACGTTGAATTTTACCAGCAGGGGACTGCACTCATTGAAAACCTTCCAAATGTGACCATGAAAAATGGAACTTCAGCTGTAACAGTTTTCATTGATGGGAAGAATCCAGGCCACCTCACTTTGGGTGTGAACTCTAATTCTTCTTCTTTTGAAAAGTAGGTTTTCTTGGTGGCTGATGTGATTATTATAAGCAGATTAATTAATGGGCATCACTGGCTTGGATATAGTCAAATAGATATAAAATTTATTATTTTTACTTTCGTTAGAAAGAGGATAAAAATTTAATTTCCAACAAAAACTAAGCTTCTTTTGAATTGATATACAGATAAAACCTGTCTTTTTACTTCAAAAAACTTAAAGAAACATGGAAAGTTAGAACTTCATAAGGATGTAAACATTACTAAGGGCTGTTGAAAGTTCTCATGTGAAATAAAAACCTCACATGTGAGTTCTGTCCTATCTCTTATGGGGGTTGTGTGTGACAGAAAATCATAAAACATACTATTATTTATTATTATTATCACAGTGCTGTTTATGGATGAGATGTTGTATTCCATTTGATTCACTTGAGATTTTATACAAACACGGGTTTCATCTTTAATCCTTTACCTCATACAAGCACTTTTTGGCTCTCTACTACAGTCGCATAGGTGCCTTTTGGCACTTTACCCAATTCCCATACAAGCACCTTTTTGGCAACTCTGTAAGCAGCAGCCATTTTGAGCAGGTTTTCGTAACGCCACCTTCGGGGAAAACTCCTTATTAGATACTACATTCATTGGTGAGAATGACCATTATGTCAGATCACATGGTCACTGTTTATGCTCTGGTCAAAATCTGCTATTTATAATAAGTAGGTTGTAACTGTGTCGTATTCTCCATTCAACAAAATGGCGGTCTCTGATATCTCTCAGTACTTGCTCAAGTAGAATCACAACTATGAAAGCTTCAGTAACTTAGGTAAAGGTTCTGATACTGATGTAGGAAGTCATTAGTTTTTATAAATTATCAAATTAGTTGATTTTTTTATATAGACGCTTATATGAGTATGTGAAATTGCTGCTACAGTTCATCATGCAGCTTCACTGACTTGATAGTGAATAAGTTCTCTCAAGATTTTAAAGCACATACAAAATTATTTTGTGAAAAATAATTTTACAGCTATAATGACTGTATTTTACTCTTAAATCTTTCCATACATAATATATGTGTACCGAAAACAAAATGGTTAAAATTGCTGTTAAGACATAACATACACTTCACTGCTTAACAGGCTTATGCATAATGGAATGCACTGGGTAACTTTGATACATGCATATTGAAGGGCTAAAATGCCATACTCTCTGACGGAAAGGGTTAACTTAACATCTTATACTAGGATCAGGTTTTAAACTCATAAGTAATGTTTTGTGCTTGGTGGTAATAACTACACGTTTTAAACTCAGGTAATAATACTTATATTTTTTGTATCTTTAGAAAATGAACTGGTGGACCAGTTTAGAAATTGCATTTTGACATCTTAGACTTTTAGTGATCTTAGTTTTTACTGTGGACATATGCATTGATTCTGGATAATAATATAAAGAAGTGTGTGTGTGTGTGTGTGTGTGTGTGATTTGGATTTTTAATGTACAATGTCAGTAGTGTGGCAGTTTATAATGATGTCTAGCACTGGTACATCATGCTGCAGATATGTAGCATCCTGTCCCACCCAGTCACATTATCCATACACCAGGTCGACCAGTCCTAACACTAACTTTTTAATGCTGAGCGTCAAGTGAGGCAGCTGTTAGTACCATTTTTATAAGTCTTTGGTATGACTCAGCTGGGGATCGAACCTACAATCACCCACAACTGAGGTGGATGCTCTAATCACTAGGCCACCTAAGTGGTCTACAAAGAAGAAAAAATTTAGAATTGTCACAAATGCATTTATATTTTTCCAGCTCTTAGCAGACTGAAAAGATTATTGTTATATGCTACAATAATGGGCCTCATTTCTTGGGGTCATGTATTCTATGAAAAGAAGTGCAAGATGTCCATTTTAACCAAGTTACTGTAGCTCTTTAAGGTCATACAAACACATTTGAATTTTTCTTGTGTTGAATACCAAATATTGCTTCCAAAACACACTATTCATCTAATACAAAGTGCCACCATAATTTACATGTATAAAGGTGAAGGTGCAGACATGTTAGATTTCTTCATATATTCATTTGTCAGGCTTCCATGTTGAGTTCAGTTGGTTTTGGATTCTTCTAGGACCATTTTCAATTGTTGTTGTTGTAGGGTTTAACGCCATTTTTCAGCACAAGATAGGCTATACATGGCGGCCAGTATTAATGGTGGAGGAAGAACCCTGGAAAACCCAGGGAAGAACCACCGACCCACGAGAAGCTACTGGCAGGCTTTCTCACTTACCCATGTTAGCCGAGTCTGGACTCGAACTCACACAGACAGAGGTGAGATGGCAGTGATCCGTAACAGTCAGCACTTTAGACCACTCGGCCACTTGGGGGCCCCCCATTTTCAATGTTGATCATTTCATACTGCTTCTTTCTTATAACAGATGAATCCCTTTTTTATATGTTTCCGTTCAGTCCCAATGTGTAATGGATTTGGAAAATTGAGGACTGGTCGAGTTGATACCATCCATTGTGTGTTTCCATTCCACACTCACAGAGCTTGGGGACTGTTACTATCAGTTGACGATGTCTCATTTTCTGACCATGACACCATGGATGATGTTTTGGCCCCATAGATCAGTGGACTGTGCACACCACTGATCATCCCTGCATGATCCAGCCTCCTTGGATGAGAGGATGACAGCCATGCAGGAACACCGTAAAAATGGTGTGCAGGCTGTCAGTTTTGAAGCAGATACATTTTTTGGAGGACAACTCCCTGCAGTGACCTCATGAGATTTTAGGGATCACAACACCAGTCACTGGTACTGAAGTAACACCCTCATTCCAAAGGATCTATGACCCCCTCTCATAAATGCTTTAAACAGGGACACCATTCTTCTGCCCATCTTCCTCAGGATGAAGTGACCAGATGGACCAGAGGAGGAAGACTTTATGGACCCTATCCCCATTTATGAGGAGGAAACCAATTGACCTGGGTAGTCGCAGCTTCTCCTGTCAAGTGCCCATCTTTTATTATCCCAGTAGGAGTCTGATTTAGTCTTTTTTCCAGAAGCTTGGTCAGATCTCCTGGATGATGCATGAATCAATTAGACAAATAAATGAAGGTTACTGGCTTTACTTATGAAACCAACCATTTTTTCAAGGACCACCATTTTGTTCCACAGTTCCAACTAGTACCACTATGGGAAGAGAAGTACACCTTTCTCAGAAAGAGTGCAGTAGAAATGGTGAAGAAAACTTCCAGTCTTCAACATGTTATGGAGAGGGGAAAAAACGGCATAAATTTCCAGTCTTTGTAGTGTTAAGGAGAGATTTTTAAGAAGAGTGGTTTAGGAAGGAGATAAATGTCTCAAAACAGGAATTGTATTGGGCTGAATGGCTGGGAAGTCTCCATTGATCTCCATGATGCTTATCTTTACATCCCAATCTCTCTCTTGTGGTTTTGTCTCAGTTATTTCACTTTTTGTCTGTCTAAAATAATGTTGACATTGGGTTTTCAATGAAAACTATTTTTTGTGATGTCTGGTTGGATATAAATGAAAATGGTTCTGATTTGACCTGTAGTGTTACAGCCAAAGTGGCTTTCATCTTATGCTCACTACTGTTCCTGAACTGAAAAACATATTGATTTGTAGGTTTTCACCAAAAGACTTTGTGTAATGTGTATTCAGTCTGAATTGAAAATCATATTAACTTGTAGGATTTTACCACAAGACTTCATGTGTTGTCTATTCAGTCTGAACTGAAAATCATATTAACTTGTAGGGTTTTACCTTAGGACTTCATGTGTTGTCTAGTCAGTCTGAACTGAAAATTATATTAACTTGTAGGTTTTTACCACAAGACTTTGTGTGTTGTCTTGTCAGTCTGAAATGAAAATCATGCTGCTCAGACAGACAGCCACAATGGCAATCTGGAAAATCTGGAAGGTCATATTGATATGGGATTTTCACAGCATGACTTACTTTTATATCTAGTTAGACCTAAATGTATAAGGTGTTTTCCTTGAACAGGTAGTATTAAGGACATTGGGTCTTCACTGCAAGACATAATATCTTCTTTGCCCTAAATGCAAAACGTCATTCCAGAGATCTCAGAAATGCTCAATTACACATATTTGGACACAAACATTTGATTTGGGTCGCATAAAATTGCTGACACGGGAGTCCTCCGTATGGTTTTTGTTACAAGGAGGAAACTTTTGCGGCAAAATAAATATGTTCTAATTATTATAAAAACTGAAGCAATGCTTTTATTTTAGTTTTAGTTTGTTGCTGACTTCTTTGATCAAAGGTCACCCGCTTGCTTTAATGAAGCTGCATGTGTTATTGAAGGTGCTGCTAAAGGCCCCCTTTGACGGACAAAACAAACACCCATTTGCGGCAACATCAAATGAATTGTAGAACATTGGCACAATTTTTTAAAAATTTCCTTAGTACCTTAGTATATATCAGTTCTTCTGAGGTAATCAGTTTTCATTGAAGCTTCAGCAAAACTATTTTTTCTGTTTTTTTTTGTTTTTTTTTAAATTGCTGTCGTGTGATCGACTGTTTTAATTCAAATTCCAATCTTGAATGTGATGATGTCTATAATTGTGGGGTATCTGTAGGTATCAAAATGATGTAAAACAATATGTCTTTGAATGAATTCACAATAATTCCAAAATAGTGATTTAGTCCAGAAATGATTCGTGAGCACTTTGTAAATCCAAGGAATAATTTATATACAAGATTCCTCTCAAATTAAATCTGTACACAGCTGAAGGTAAAGATAGGAATATAATTCTGATGTAAACAACCCTAATATAAAAACCTAAGATGCA